>CM060706.1:66121500-66590500 GCA_030686995.1 Artemisia argyi
GTCATGATTAATTGTCAAATAAATCATGAGTGTATCAAATATTTTTCTGATGCGGGAAAAATTAATGCGGTCGAGTTTCGTTGTGCGTAGAATTTTTGAATGACGTTTTACCCTAAAACATGTAATTCCTTAATAACTTTCGCGAAAATGATCTGATGAGTGTCAAACTTTTATTTTGCCATGGAAATAATTTATCATACGAGAATATGAAATAAAAATCAAATTTCGGAAAAAGTGAATAGTAAAAATGAATAGTGAAATTTTCGGGAATAGAAGTTAACCTGAAAATGTGAATTGTTACAAACTTTGAAGGGAGTAAACCCTAGACGAATTTTACTGATATTTTGAGGGTTTCAAACCCTTGTTTCATCCATGCTTAATTGAAGATAAGTCTTTCATCAAATCATTCAATATGTCTATGTGTTGTTTGATTATATCTTACGCTTATCTTCTCTTTAACATGCTAGGCTAGGTTTTCTTTGTGTTTGCTTAGATATAATGAAACTTAGATATTGATTATGGGTTGGTTGTTTGTTTATAATTGTTGTGGATGAATGAATTCGATGTTTGGCTTAAGAAAACTAGCAGACTTCCAATTGGTAACTTGCTTGAATGTCTTAAGAAACATGATCGGAGGTTTTCTACGATATATTGGTTGTATTTAATGCATAGGTAACTACTAATGAGGCCATGTTAAGAGCTAGTAGTCGGCTCGACATAGGAAGAGGTAAAAGCTTATAGAGTTAGGGAAGATCGTACACGGCCCTACGAATGGTATTAAGGAATATAACCCGTCATCCATGCAATTGTAATAAACTAATCAACCGGTAAAAGATAGCTAGGGAGTAGTGAAATCTAAGTAAACACATTTTCTCTCATCATTGTTTTTGCCATAATTAGTTTAAGTTTAGTTTATTTTATTTTGATTGCATCTTTAGTTATTTGGGTTAGTTGATTAGCAGCTAATTCCGCCCACTCCTTCAAAACCTGAGATTTTTACTTGCTTTCCATAAAATATAAAAATACAAAAAAGAATCATCTCTCATCTCTAGACCTTGTTTAGTAGAGTTTTAACCCTAGCGAACACTATTCTTTGAGTTAAACGATCAATTCCCCGATACTTGTCACTATACTATACTACAACGGTCAGGTACACTGCCTGGTGGGGATTGCAAGCTTCTCAAGATCCCTTGAGAGGTAAAACCTTTTGCGAGGGTGCAATTCCACGCATCACTTCAAAAAAACAATTAGATATAGATGATCGTTATTAACTTAAATACAGTTGATACGTGGGAATCGCACCAGGCTTTACCTCTCGAGGGATCTCGAGAAGCTTACAACCCCCACCAGGAAGTTTACCTGATCGTTGTAGTATAGTATAGTGACAAGTACCGGGGGATTGATCGTTCAACTCAGGAATAGTGTCGCTAGGATTAGAAAGTCTCCTAAACTAAATCTAGAGGTGAGAGATGATTATTTTTGTATTTTTATATTTTATGAAAGCACTTAAAATCTCGGGTTTTGGAAGAGTGGGCGGAATTAGTTGCAAGTCAACTAACCTAATAACTAAAGATGCAATCAAAATAAAATAACAGAAATGAAAGTAAATCTAATTACTAATGTGGTGTAGACAATGATGGGGAAAGTTGTGTTTACTTAGGTTTCATTAATCCCTAGATATCTTTTACAGGTTGATAGTTTGTTACAATTGCATGGATGACGAGTCGTATTCCTTAATACTAGTCGTAGGGCCGTGTACAATATTCCCTAACTCTATAGGATCCTACTTCACTCCTATGTCGAGCCGTTAGAAGCTCCTAACATGGGATCATTAGAATTCTCCTACGCATTAAATACAACCAAAAATCATAGTACACCTCTGATCATGTTTCTTAAGACGTTCAAGCATGTTACCAATGGAAGTCTGCCAGTTTTCTTAAGCCTAACATCGAAAACAATCATCCGTAACAACTATAAATAAACAATCAACCCATAATTAACATCTAGGTATCACTATATCTAAGCAAACACAAAAGAGATCTAGCCGAGCATGTTAAATTGAAGACAAGTGTAAGATATATTCAAGCAACACATAGACACATTGATTGAATTGAAAGAGTACTTATCTCAAATTGACATGAAAGATTCAAAGGGTTAAAAATCCTTGAAAAAGCTGTGAAAATCAGCCTAGGGTTTTGCCTCAAAGTTGCACCCTCAAAGTTACACACTAATGAATGAAATTTGGAAAACTATATATAGATTTTACAGGGTGACGGCGTCAAGAAGAAATATGTGACGCCGTCAACTCGCCGCCCATAATGAAATCGGATTGCCTAGATCCACTTTTGACGCCGTCATGTGTAAAATTGTTCTGGGCCGTCACTAATATTTGGACCATGACGGCCTTGGGTGACGCCGTAATCCCTAATGCACAAAACTCTCTGGATCGTCACTTGTATAGTCCACATCCACCTCTTGTATTAATCTTGACGCCGTCACTTGGAAACTCTTGACGCCGTCAGGTACTGTTCCCAGCAAGGAAAATGAAGACTTTGCCGTTTTCTTCACTTTTATGCTTCAAAAACGTCAAAAATGCTTCATTTTCCAGATTTCACTCCAAAAGTACCTAAAATGACAAAAGGAACGATTTAGGGCAATATTTGATCAAATAATCTCGACATCGGGCTTAAATGACCTCTTAAAAACGGTTCATTTTTCGCCTCATCAAATACCCTTACACTTGAGATTTGCTTGTCCTCAAGCAAATGCGCTTTTATTCTAATCAAAATACAAGTTAGGGGTCATTTAACACTAATATAAAAGTAATTACAACAAATAATCGTTCCACTAAAGACCAAAGACAAGCACGGAGGTCATACACTAGCATCTCACAAATAGTGTTTAGATACTCACATCTCTCGGGTGTAATAAAGTATATATCACAATATGGAAATGGAAAACATCTCTCACTACCTGTCATAGCAAAATAGATTACCAAAGGATCAAACCTCCACCACTTGGCGTAAGCACCTAGGATAAACTATCAAAGAGGTCTTTTAAAGGATTATAACGTTAGGTGTAGGGATATGGAATACACGGTTTTGTTGGATAAAGGCAATATTTACTGGTGGCGAGTTAATCATCTTGGTTAATTACATGTACAATATGGCATTGCTAAGCCAAGACTAGACTCGACTTACGCTAATAAATGAAAAATAACAAAAACATAAAACAAACATAGAATGAAACGGGATGGTAGTCCGTATGCTTTTTCTCTTTTCTTTTTCTATTTTTTTTCTTTTTCTTAATTTTTTCGATTCTTTCGATTTTTTTTTTTTTTTTTTTTTTTTTTTTTTTTTTTTTTTTTTTTATACACTCTTACCATACCATCCAAAATAATACATCTTAGGGAATGTACATTCCCCTTACACTTGAATTTTTACATACTTTACAATAACTAATCTAATGACTAGAATCAAGATAATCAAAACACTTGGAGTAATTTTAAGATTAACGCACATATGGGGGGTAATAAATGATGTTCTTCCCCATTAATCCATAACACAAGTACTTTACCCATGAGTCCCAATCGTCCCAAAACAATATGTACAAGATATGACTCGACTTAGCAACCATGTAATCAATTAGATAATTAACTAAGGGTTTAAACATGTAACAATAATGCACTAAAGATGAGTGCATACACGGAAGGCTAAGGCGATTTGGTTGCACATTTGGGTGGGTTGTAACAAATTCTTCTTTTAAGTAAGATGCTTAAAGTTAGAAACGAAAAGATGGGCTCGGAGGGGTGTACTAGGGGTTTCGTGAACTAAAAATGAGTACAACGCTAAGTTGTGGGAGAAATTAGTTGACTTTACTAGCCAAGTAATGTGACTTAAATGGTCAAGTAATTATGATACAGATTTAACACAAGGGTGATCCTAATGACTCTTATCATGTAGTAAATCCTACTACACGAACGTAGCCTCACTAGCGGTCTCGGGATGTACCATTAACGCAAGTTCTAGAATCTAAATACTACCGGTACACTCATAAGCACATATTTGGGTGGAAAATTTTTGTGAATAGTACGGTTTTGTGCTAGTCATACAACTCCTATCCATGAGAAGCTTGCTAAGGCTAAAGTTTCACTCCTAAATGTTGTAAAAAATTTTAAATTTGGCGCTAAAGTTACACTAACAAGTATTTCTCTTAATTTTATTACACACCTACTATCGAACAAACAAACTCAAGTGCAATTGTATCCTATAAGGTATCATCATTTACCTTCCCCTTACACTTAGGATGAACATTGTCCCCAATGTTCAATTAAAAAATGTAAAAGTGAAATAGGTAAAAGAATGAAAGCAAATACTCCCCTGATTCGTTCTGTGTGGATAGTGTGGTAACAAGGTTAGATCTTCCTCCAAGAAAATGAACATTCAAAGCTTCCTTTCCAGAAAAATAAATCGTCTTCTTGTCAGATATAACCTGTTAAACTTGAGAAAACAAACAGGGCAACCTTGCGTAAAATCAACGGCAATCTATATATACTAACAGGTCCTAGAAAACAATGTAAGATATAATGCTTGTGGAATGAATGTTTCCAGATTTCCTGGAGTTTATAAAACTAAAAAATTAACAAAAACTTTAAGGCTCCGTTAGAAAAACAAAACTCGCAAAATTTTCAGAATTTTACACATGACGCCATCAGGAATTACTTCATGACGCCGTCAGAAGTGACCTGCAGAAATCTTTACGTTAAGTTTCCGGAAAATTTCTGGAAAAACTTATGTCCTACTTCCTGGAAAATCCTGCAAAATATCATTATGGCTCGATACAAGCATTTGACTCTAACAAATACTAATACATATGCTCATTTAATATTGTGGCGAATCAAGATCAATTTCGTTCTTAGAAACAAATTTGGGGTTTCCCCTTACACTTAGCTTTTGCAAAATACCTTTATATGACGTTAAGACGAAGTTAAACAACAAAATAAAGCATTTTCACAATTTTAGTTTGAAACATGATCTACCATCAATAAAAACAAAGCATGCATACGGAAACAAATAACATCAAACAATTAAAAATCACACAAAACATGGGTTGCCTCCCAAGAAGCGCTTTTCTTTATTTACGAGTCTTGTAGCTAGACTCAAGGTCATGGGCAATTACGTGACCTTATCGTTGGTCTCATTCTCTAGGTCATCTCCAATCTTAGTTTTGTATTCCGGACCTAGTTGCAAACATTCCTTATAGAAACCAAGTATTCTATTCATGACATAATCTACTCCTCTACGTCTATCCTCATCATTCCTATAATAAACCGCTTGCTTGTGTTCCTTTTCTAGGTTTGATAGAAGACGGTATTGCTCAATCTTATAGGGCATTTGGTAAGCAATCTCATCGTTCCCTTCCTTGAATCTAACTATCCCTAGGGTTGGGTCATAACTCATCTTAGAGGCCTCAACAAATGGTTTTCCGAATACTACTTGACTTAGGCAATCATCTATTACCGGACGAGTATCTTCTACTATCACAAAGTCGATAACATAAGTGAAGTTTCCTACAAATACATGCAATCCGTTCACTCTTCCTACAAAATTGCTCATCAAATTTGTGTTAGGCATCATCCTATACCCAAGTTGCTTCTTCATCACCCAATTATAATAGGTCCTAGTCATGATGTTTATAGGAGACCTAGGATCTATATAAGCTTTCCACACATGCATATGCCCAATGTTGCATGGTATGTTGATGTTAGAGGGATCACCTACTTTAATAAGGGGTGAACCAAGGATGTATGGTGTCTCGGGATCATCGAATAGATCCTTGTGATACTCCCGTTCTTCCTTGGTAGGTAACTTATCAAAGTATTCTTCTATGTTTTTTACTTCCTCTAACTTTTCTTCCTTAGTATCCTCAACTTCCTTAATCTCATCCCTAGTCTTGGTTTCTATTCCAACTTCATCCTTGTCACTTTCTTCTATATTCTTATCTATTGGCTTAATGGTGACAACATTGACAAAGTGGACGTGTTTGGATGATGAGGGATCCTTAATTTGGATTCCGCTATTAGTGTCCCTAGTGTCCTTCCTAGGTGTAGTTAGCACTTGGTTGTTGAGGGCTTTCAACAAGTTGTCAATCTTATTGGTCATCTCCGTTTGTTGTTGATTGAATTCGGTTTCAAACTTAGCTATGCGAGCTTCTTGAGATGCCATAAATTTGGACATCAATCCTTAAAGATTATTGGTACTACCATAGTTATTGGAAGGATTGTTGTTGAAAGTACGGTTAGCGGGTGGACCGTTTGGTTGGTAACGATTAGGTGGATTGGAAGATTTGTTTTGGGGCACGTTTTGGTTTTGTTTCCAACTAAGATTCGGGTGATTTTTCCAAGAAGGATTGTAGGAATCACCGTAAGGGGCTGGCTCGGGTTTGAAAGTGTACCACTTGTCTCCCGCTTTGTCGGTACGCGAGGATGCGTAGTTCGATAAAGCTTGTCCGAGGAGTTCCACGCAATCACGAGTGTCATGGGGACCACTACACAATTCGCATGAAGAAGTGATTTTGTTCACTTGGCTTGAAGGCTTAGGAGCTTCGTAAGATTTCATGAGAAACTTGACTTGGTCCTCAAGTTCCATGATCCTACGGTCGGGAGTGCTAGAATTTTTCAAAGGCAAAGATATTGCCTTGACCGTTTTGTTCAAATCACGGGGATCATTCCAACTTTTGTTGTCATAGAGAGCAAGATCTTCTATGAGTTCCCATGATTCTTCCGCACTTAGATCACATAGCTTGCCACCGGCCGATTGGTCAATGGTTCGCCTTGTGGAGAGATCGATATGGTCATAGAAGATTTGGACTTGGAGCCAAAGATCTATGCCATGATGAGGGACTTTTTGGAGTAAGTCCTTGAAATGAGTCCATGCTTCGTATAGAGTTTCACCTTGATGTTGTTGGAACATCAAGATATCATTTCTAAGCTTGATAGTTCTCCCCGGTGGGAAAAATTGAGCAAGGAAACGAGTGGTGAGATCATCCCATGAGGTGATGGATCCCACGGGTAAACGTTCAAGCCATTGACTAGCTTGATCACGTAGAGAGAATTGGAATAGGCGTAATCGGGTCGACTCTCTAGTTGTAACATCAAGGTCTATAGAATCTACGATTTTAAGGAAATCCTTGAGATGTTGATTAGGATCTTCGGAACGAAGTCCATGGAATGCACATCCGCTTTGCACCAACCGGATGATGTCGGATCGCAAGAGGGACACATTGGCTCCTTGAGTGAGCTCAATAGTGTTTCGATAGCCTTGGTGGCTAGGACAGGAATACTCTCCTAAGGTTCGGGGCCTAAGAGGTTGGTTTGCTAGTGGTGGGTTTTGTGGGTGGTTTTGTTGTGGTGGGTTGATGGGTTCAAAGATGTTACCACCTTCCATGATGTTGGATAGTAAAGGTTACGAGCAAAGACACGAAGAAATAAGATAGACTAAAGAGAACGTAAAAATAAAAATAAAATCCTACTAGAACGGAATCTAGCAAGTAGACTTAATAAAAAGAAATCCTAACCTAGACAATAACTATTCCCCGGGCTGCGGCGCCAAAAACTTGATACGTGGGAATCGCACCAGGCTTTACCTCTCGATGGATCTCGAGAAGCTTACAACCCCCACCAGGCAGTGTACCTGATCGTTGTAGTATAGTATAGTTACAAGTACCGGGGGATTGATCGTTCAACTTAGGAATAGTGCCGCTAGGATTAGAAAGTCTCCTAAACTAAGTCTAGAGGTGAGAGATGATTATTTTTGTATTTTTATATTTAATGAAAGCACTTAAAATCTCGGGTTTTGGAAGAGTGGGCGGAAATAGTTGCTAGTCAACTAACCCAATAACTAAAGATGCAATCAAAATAAAATAACAGAAATGAAAGTAAATCTAATTACTAATGTGGTGTAAACAATGATGGGGAAAGTTGTGTTTACTTAGGTTTCATTACTCCCTAGATATCTTTTACAGGTTGATAGTTTATTACAGTTGCATGGATGACGGGTCGTATTCCTTAATACTAGTCGTAGGGCCGTGTACAATATTCCCTAACTCTATAGGATCCCACTTCACTCCTATGTCGAGCCGTTAGAAGCTCCTAACATGGGATCATTAGAATTCTCCTATGCATTAAATACAACCAAAAATCATAGTACACCTCTGATCATGTTTCTTAAGACGTTCAAGCATGTTACCAATGGAAGTCTGCCAGTTTTCTTAAGCCTAACATCGAATACAATCATCCGTAACAACTATAAACAAACAATCAACCCATAATTAACATCTAGGTTTCACCACATCTAAGCAAACACAAAAGAGATCTTGCCGAGCATGTTAAATTGAAGACAAGTGTAAGATATATTCAAGCGACACATAGACATATTGATTGAATTGAATGTGTACTTATCTCAAATTGACATGAAAGATTCAAAGGGTTAAAAACCCTTGAAAAAGCTGTGAAAATCGGCCTAGGGTTTTGCGTCAAAGTTGCACCCTCAAAGTTACACACTAATGAATGAAATTTGAAAAACTATATATAGATTTTACAGGGTGACGGCGTCAAGAAGAAATCTGTGACGCCGTCAACTCGCCGCCCATAATGAAATCAGATTGCCTAATCCACTTTTGACGCTGTCATGTGTAAAATTGTTCTGGGCCGTCACTAATATTTAGACCATGACGTCCTTGGGTGACGCCGTCATCCTCAATGCACAAAACTCTCTGGATCGTCACGTGTATAGTCCACATCCACCTCTTGTATTACTCTTGACGCCGTCACTTGGAAACTCTTGACGCCGTTAGGTACTGTTCCCAGCAAGGAAAATTTAGACTTTGTCGTTTTCTTCACTTTTTTGCTCAAAAAACGTCCAAAATGCTTCCTTTTCCAGATTTTACTCCAAAAGTACCTAAAATGACAAAAAGGAACGATTTAGGGAAATATTTGATCAAATAATCTTGACTTCGGGCTTAAATGACCCCTTAAAAACGGTTCATTTTTCGCCTCATCAACAGTTAATCAATATATTGCATTTCCGATCAAATTGAAAATGTTCGTTTATGTTCCACTTAATAGATAAGACAACGACGTGTTGGATCTCTTAAACCATTAGAGAAGATGCTGTTACTACCAAATCTCCTAAGCACTATCTTTATGTCCTACATTGTTACACACACAAAACACACGTGAAAAATTTACATAAAACAATATAAATCAATATGCTAAATAAGTTAGACGATATGATTTTTACTTTATCACCATAATAAGTTGTAGCCCAATATGCACGTGGTGTGTAGGAAGTTGTGGTTTGTTGTGTGTGATTTTTGACACATTATATAGTTGATAAAATATTTGTAACTCATGGACGAGAAGGTAAAAAGACTAACCACTATTAATTGAGACGTTTGAGTTGCTTGAAATCAATGTACACATACTAATTGAGATGTTTGTGTTGCTTGGAATCAATGTTGAAGGCTTCATATGATAGAATCAATTCTTGAGACATTTATTATGACTCCTTCACATTTGTAAGGCTACTTAAGCTTTATATAATATATAAGATTTTTGAACAATCCGCCACATGAATGGAGATCGAATAGACACTCACTGAATTTTGATAAATCTCTGGGATTGTGATGAGGTGGGAAATCGTATGGTTTTTAGGAGTTACTTAGCCTTTTATTTAATGCATTTTGTATCATTTGTTACCCTAAATCATTTTTTTTTTGAGTTTTAGGTGTTTGAAAATGCTTTTGCTGGAAAGGTACGAAACTCGGACTCATTTGGCCAAAGAATGGTAGAAAAAGAAAAGTTTTAGAATTGTGACCGATATCTGTCATGTCGTCACCCGAAGTGCCCAGAAGGTGCAAAATTAAATCAACTTGTGACGGGTGAGTGTTAGGAGACGCCCATTGTGACATCATCATAACCTCGTCATGATGCCGTCATGACTGAAGCCTGACGACGTCACACTATGGTGGTCGTAAATAAACCCTAACTCGATTGATGGGCTGACGGCGTCACATCTATAAGCTAACGCCGTCACACTTAAAAAAACTATGTATACTCTTGCCTTGTTTCATATTTCGTGTGGAATTTTTGGAAAAGAACCCTAGACGGTTTTGGAGAGTTTTTCAGCTCTTTTTACCTCAAGAACTCATATGTATTGAAGAGTTAAGTTATTTGATTAATCATGATTATGTCTTGCGCTTATTCTTCAATTATTATGCTAGGATTGATGACTAGTATTTACTTAGGGTTTGCATGAAACTAGTTTAATGTATAATTCTTGCTCCTATTGATTTCTTGATTGATTGTGTGTTTATAATTCCTGTGATTAATTACAAAACCTAATTAATATTTGTCCCTCTAACTACGATACTCTATTAACATATATCACTCTAGATATTGAACACATGCTAGATACCTTTATAACTTGTGACTTTAGTTCTCACGTCCTTCTAGTTGGTAATATAGTAACTAGCTATAACCCCCTATCTAATGCATGTCCCTCTAGCTTAAGCTATGAAACCTGGACATCACATGCTATTAGTTAGAATCATTACATGGGAATCCAAAGCTTTTGGTTAATCAAGAAGTGATAATGAATAGGTAGAATTGGATAGCTAGCAAGGAGTAGTGCACCCTAGGTAAATACGCCTTTACCTCTCATGATTTACACCACCAATTTACTTTTCTTGTTATTTAATTTTCTTGCGATTAGGTTAATTATTAGTCTTAAAACAAACTCTTCAAAACCTCGGATTTTTACTTTCTTTCTAATAAACATAAAATACCAAAACAATCTTCTTTCCGTCTTTAACTCAAATTGTCATACATCTCGAGCCTACCTCACTATTCTCGTAGAGAACGATCTTCCACTGGTCTTACCAATGCTACACTACAACGGTTAGGTACATTGCCTTGCAGTTGTAAAAGTTTGGTGTTACAACCGCTACATAAAGTTTTTGGCACCACTGTTGTGGAATAGTCTAGGCTTTGTTTTTTATTTTGTTTTGGTCTAACTCACTAGATTCATATCAAGTTAATATTCTATTTTTCTTTTTGTGGCTTTCTTTAGTCTATCTTCTTTCTCGTCTTTTTTGTCGCAAACTTTTCATTCGCGATCATGGGGGATGAAAATCAACAAAATCCACTAATTCCACCCGTCATACCACCTAGGGCCAGCACCTTATGTGAGTATTCTAGAACAAGCCACGAGGGCTACCGTAACACTATTGAGCTGCCCGAAGCAGGCAATGTTTCCCACTTGCAATCCGTCTCCACCCAGTTGGTACAAAATGAATGTGCATTCCACGAAATCCGGTCCGAAGACTCGACCAACACCTTAAGGATTTTATTAAAATCATAGATTCCATTAACCTTAATGGTGCCTCTAGAGAGATGACACGCCTGCGTCTATTTCAATTCTCTCTTCGCCAATCAAGCTAGCAATTTGCTTGAGCATCTACCTACGGGATCCATCTCGACTTAGGATGATCTCAAAACTGGTTTCCTCAATCAGTTTTTCCCACCGGGAAGAACTAACAAACTCCGTAATGATATCTTGATGTTCCAACAACATCATGATAAATCTCTCTATGATGCGCGAACTCGTTTCAATGAGTTATTCCAAAAATTCCCTCATCACGATATTGATCTTTGGCTTCAAATCCAAATCTTTTATGACCATGTCAATTATTTGACTAAACGAGCCATTGACCACACTACTGGTGGTAAGCTTTGTGATAAGAATTCTGAGGAATCGTGGGCCATTATAGTGGACCTAGCCCTCTATGAGAATAAAACTAGGAATGAATCACGTAAACTTGTTGGAAAGTCGCCAAAGCAACCTCTAATATTTCTAGCATTCCTAACCGTCACCTCATTGAGCTTGAAGATCAGGTGAACTACTTGATTAGATATCACAATGCTCCTACTCCAACCGTTCAAGTGAACAAAAATGCTTCTTCATGCGAGAAATGTAGTGGTCTGTCGACACTCGTGATTGCATGGAAAATCCCGAGCAAGCTTTTGTTGACTAAGCGTCCTCGCGTACCGATGAATCATGAGGTAAGTGTTTTACTTCAAACCTGGGAAAAATAATATCGGTGATTCATACAATCTGTCTTGGAAGAATCACATAAACTTTAGGTGGAACCAAAATCAAAATAATTTTTCAAACCCACTTAATCATTATCAAACCAACGGTTCATCCTCGAACCGTACCTTCAACAATAATCCTCAATCTTTCAACAATCAATCCAATCTTGAAGGATTAGTTTCCAATTTTATGTCATCTCAAAAAGCTCGGTTAACCAAGTTTGAAGCCGATTTTGAAAAACAATAAAGTAAAATGACAAATAAAATTGATACTCTCTTGAAGGTAATCAATGGTAGAATGACGGGTGCACTTCTGAGTGACACTGTCAAGAACCCGAAGCTAAATGTCAATTCAATATAATCGGTTTCGTCTGCTCGTTCTTGTCCTCAAAATAACGGTACTCACACGCTTCCTAGTTTTTTCCATCCGGTCAATGCAATTAAAACATGTTTTAATAAAGACCAAAATGCCTTTAAAGACCAGAAACACACTCAAATCTCACAGAGTAACATGTCAGTCAATAAAACTAATGAAATACCTCAAACAAAAGAAGCCGAAACAATTATTAATGGTGAAACTAATGATTTACATCTCAATCTACCAGTTCTTAAAGTTATAGCTCATGATCCTATGTGTGGAAAAATCGAAAGGGGTTTGAATAGTTTCCCGGTTTTTAACTTAATAAACTTTGAAAACTTTACGTGCAATCAACAATTGAAACTAAAAGACGATAAGTAAAATGCAAGAATAAAGTAAGAAATGATCAAACCACAACACGGATGTTTATAGTGGTTCGGCTACGAGGACTCTTTTTCCTTGCCCTACTCCACTCCCCGAGTATCTAACTCGAGAGTTTATTTCACTAGTCAACAAGCTCCTTTCACCACGGAGAAAACCTTACGCGTCGCTTACACAAGATTACCGACACAAAGCTAGATGTCGAGTTCTTTTACAAGGGTACAACCGCTCCCGTCACTCTATGTATTTTGAGGACTAAAATACTAACCGATCACTACTGAAAAGATACAATCAAATGAAGTATAAACTACACGAGTTTACACAATGCTAAGCTAACAAGTCTTGCAACATTGTGTTGAAACTTGTAGACTTTCGGATGAACTTGTTAACTTCTTTTCTACAAAAGAATTTCACACAAATGAAATGCTACTGAGTTAGTTGAATGAAATGAGAGAGACACTACAACAAAATGAACATTAGGCAACACACTTAAAGTGTTGTATTATGTCTTTAAAATGTTGCATAATGTCTTATGTGACACTTTATCAAGTGCTACGTTATGTAACGTCGCCTTAGGTTTATGCAACACTTTTATAAGAATATGTGACTCTTTTCTAATGTGTTGCCCACATTTAGCAAGTATCATACTTTAATGTGCAACACTTTTTACACTCAAACACAACACTTTTTATGTTCAAGTGCAACACTTAAACTTTCAAATGTGATACTTTTGTAATCAAAGGCCACATTTTTGACAAACAAGGGCAACACTCTTCACATCACAATGCAACACTTTAGTTTATCCACTGCACACCTTCTCTTGTTTTCTGCCATACAAGTGCGGCACTTTTTTGAAGGACTTGCAACACTATATTTCATGCAACACATATGCTACACGGGTCATTTTTATAAAACACATTTACACAGAAAGTCTAATATTAACATTAATATTTTCCTTTCATTATAGAGATAATAAAATACAAACAATAATATTATTATATTGTACTTTCATAAAAGTTTCTAAATATAAAATAAGTAACATACATTGTACTGCTACAAAAAAGAAAAAAAATCAATCTAAACTAAGTACATTTTGTCTAATAAAACAAAATTATCTAATTAAAGTCCTAGAAACTTTGACATCTTCTTTGCAAATCTCCACTCACAACTTGAAGTGCACCAAAATAATGAAGCCTGATACAGATGAAGATGAAAATGAATACAGTTAGTTTTTCTCTTCAAAGCTAGCTATCATTTAGTAAAACAGTTACTTCAATAATAAGAATAAAAGTACTCTAATTAATCTCTGCAATATATTTCTAATAGCATTCAGGCATTCAGTAAAAGACAATCAGCGCAAAAATGAATCAGTGGGTTGTTGATTAGTAATACGACAATATAAACCATATGTGTACTAAAATCAAGATATATATGTTCTTGTTCAATATCAAACGTGAAGCCTTTTTGCTGATAAAACTAGAGATAATTGGCAGGTTAGGTTTGGTCATGTGATAGGTTGGAGCATATCCGGGTCAAAATGGGTTGAGCCATATACATCATATTAGAAATTGGTTCAAATAGTCATATTAGAAATTGGTTCAAATAGTTTCGGGTCTCGTTCAGTTTGCCCACCAACTTCTTTGGCTTTCTTTTCAATTTCATTATAATGAATAGTCCTATATAACGAATGCAATTGCTATATATATATATATATATATATATATATATACTACTAAAAGCTAGAGTAACGGAAGGAACTAATGGGGTCACTCGTCAAAACCAATTTCATTCTTAACAGGTCATGCTTGGGTCTGGGTTCAGTACAAGCTCCTTTATACTCTAGTGGCATGGACATAATTTGAAATAAGCTATTTTGTGCTTTTGTCAAGTACTCAAGCTCAATGACTATATGACATGAAAGGATAACATGGCTAAGTTAATCGAATCCTTATGGCTACATCAATTTAATTGTTAGTTTGACTGGATATTAGTGTCATATTGTGTTAGTTGGAGTGACCATCTATTACAGCTTACGTGTAGTTACTAGTTCAGTTATGGGGATGGGGCATTAGGAAGCAATTGAATTTTATCACCATACACTCTAATGTTTGATGTTCTTTTTTTAACAATATTAATACGCGACTAATTTAACAGATAGTGAAAACAACAAAATTGTCGAAACTGCCACATATAATCTTCATGGTCATACTAACGCTACACATGAAAGTTACTTTTTCCTATTGCAGCATGTAGTATCAAATTAAATAAGTGACAAATTCATACCTTTTACCAAACTTAGATGATAACTCTGTTAAACATAGCGTAGCAACTCCCGACCGTAATTCTTCTATAAGCTTCCTCACTAGATCTTGCTATCTTGTCACACCAGTCATCAAATTTCCGTGACACATTGCTTCTAGTTCAGCCTTAAATCTTTCATGATCATCTGCTTCCTCAAGCTACTTCCATTCTTGATCCTCTTAATTCTCTTAATAATTCAACCAACTGATTCTATAGTGGCTTTCACTGATGCCATTAGCTCTCATGGAACCATATATAACCTCACCACCATTCACCTTCTGTATCAGCTTATTAGTAACACTTCCATCTTTTAAAGCCTTGTAGTTCTACATACGTTCCTTCATTATTAAGAAATAAAAAAGTTCACCGAATTTACAGGTAACAGATAGCATAATTGTATATGAAAAAGTTTTAATTATTTTACAATTATCCTTGTCATTTCATCGTATATATCAACATATACATGTCAATCTTTACTTTGGGGTATACGCTCAAACATTTAAATTAAGAGGTGCTACTTGGTTTTGCTCTTGTATCACAATAACTTAAAACATCAGCAAGAAAGTATCAGTATGAGGATGATACGGAAAGCGTAGATCACAAATAAAACAATGAGAAAGTACCATTCTCACAAACTCTTGCGGAACTTTTTGGACAAACTGTACGCATATTTTTCTGAAACATTCGTTGGTCCCTTGCGATTAAAACGCTTCATTACACACTGTAATTACGATATGTATTATTAGATAAACAAATATTTAGTAGTAACTTAACTAATATATTATATCTACCAAGTTATCATCAGTTCTTTATTAGGTGGGTTCTATTCTTTTAATGGTGTCAGTTCCCAATTGGGATTTCTGCTACTCAATCTTGATATCATTATACCCTTAATAATCATGTTACTATGAACTACTAAACTAGAATACCTTCGTATCCATAATAAACAAGACGAATATGCTCTAACTAAACACATAAACTTAATTTTATTGAATTCGTAAGCAAATAAGTGAAGTTTTACAATGTTACCTGTGATGCCGACGAAAACAAGGTTCAACTGAAAGAGGCCGGAAGCAACAAAATGCCAATTTGTGGGAATTAACGAGGATTTGAAGGACCGGTGGATGGATAGAGATTGCGACTTGGGTGATTAGAAAAGGGAATGAGGTTTACTGAACGGTTACACAATAATTCTATACTTTCGCAAAAATAAAACCACTTCTTTTTTAATTAATATCTGTCGAATAAATTAATGAACTTATTAATTATGTAAATAAAATTTTAGATTAATTTCCCTTAATATAAGGGGTCCGCTTGGTTCAAAGTGGGGAAAGATAAAGGTGAAGGGAAAGGGAATGCAAAGGATTGAGTGAGGTAGGTAATCAATACCTTACCCCTTAATTTACTCTATAATGTTGATTACCCACTACGGGATAATCAATACATTTGCACACCCCTAACCAAGCACCTAATTTGAGTTATGTGGGCCCTTTTGAATTCCTTACCCATTCCTCACCCCCTTACCAAGCACCCTCTTAAGTCAATTATTTTCTAAAGTTTTTAATTTATATTTTTTAAGCTCTTTTATTGTAATTTTGACACGTGTTTTATACATTTTTTTTAATGTTTTAATAATAGGCAAATTTTGACTTTATTGACTAATCAGATGGCTCAAGTTTGTCATATTGTCAATACGAGCTCTCTTATTGGTCAATTACGTTTTCCTAAAAAGTTCTTTCATTAGAATAGTGTCAATTTTATGTGTTTTTGTTATATAAGAGATTTTACAATAATTGCTTGTGGCATGTAATGCGAGAACATTGTTGTATATTTTGGACCATATAAATTATAGATCTCGCTTAACGGTATTCATATAGTTGATTTTTACTAATGAACAAAACAAATATATTAAGTAAAAACCTAACGAGCAACATCCTTAGAGTGAAGCAAGTATAAACTGACATCTCCATCAAACTCACAATATTAAATAAAAGATAAATAACAAGATCCTCATAGCCGCTTCTAAGTTCCATAACTTTTCGTATGCTTTCCTGATCATGATTTTCCTACCCCTATAGAGAAAGGCCCTTCCTTTATTAGGCCTTTTGGGCCGGTTGTGGGCAAGGATGGATTCGAACCCCTGACATTGTGGTTCGTCGCCACGTGCTCTAATCCACTAAGCTGCATGCCCCACTTTGTATCCACTGGATTTGTTCCTGTGAGTGCCCTGAAAAAAGGAACCTTTGTTCTCCCCAACTATTTCAAGTTTAGAAAATGTCAAAATGGCTTTATCTCCATAAGAAAGGCACGTTTCGTGGTGTAAAGTAGGAGAGA
This sequence comes from Artemisia argyi, assembly GCA_030686995.1. Taxonomy (NCBI): domain Eukaryota; kingdom Viridiplantae; phylum Streptophyta; class Magnoliopsida; order Asterales; family Asteraceae; genus Artemisia; species Artemisia argyi. The sequence goes on from CM060706.1 coordinate 66,139,026, forward strand.
ATGGATGTCATAATTGGGGTTTTGAATAAAACGACCCTTTTTCATATTCTTTTCATATTCTTTTCATATTGAAAAATATGAAGAACGGGAGGTGTGAAGTTTTTTTTATCATCCTGGCGTCTAGGTATTTTTAAGCATGACCTCCCCTACAGTAACACTACGGGAATTCACCAACTGAAGACTAACACCTTTCGAGGCGTGTTCATGGAATGCATTGTCACAGAGACATTTATGACTAAGGGTGTGTCTCTTTTTTCCCTTAGCTAAGCGATTGGGTCCACATGACATTTAATAGTATTTCTTTTTAAGTATGACCAGTTTATTTTCTCTTACTTCCTCTGTATCCCCAAGTCAATAAATATTAACCGCTCCCCATTAAGTGGCTCTAATATACATGGACCTCACATATATTTATAAACCTCTTAGTCTAGAAGAATAAAGAAACACCCCCTAAGTCAACCCACGATCCACACCTATTCAAGGATTCCCCGCCAAGATAGGGGACGTGGGACACAACACCCACCGATTAACAAAATCCATTTTTTTATAAAATTTCAAATGAAAGTACGAGTTACTATCATATGTAAATGAATACACGAGATTATATGAGCGACTCATGTTATTCTCTTTATTAGATTAAGTAATGATGTCCAAAACAGTTTTACTTTTTTTACTATCCACGTTTAATAACGACTCGTGTTATTCCTTTTTATAAGTTTAACCCGAGCGCACGTAAGTTTAAAAATTAAATACAGCTAAAAATATTATTAATATGAATATACATATCAAAATGAAGAAGCAACCGCACGAGTTATTGTGAAATGAAAATAAATACACTAAGTTGTACATATAGCAAGGACACATGTAACTCCTCTCCAAAGTTTAAATACGGATATCAAGAAAATGAATTTTTCATGGGTCAGTATGTGCTATTTAACATGCATAATGTCTAAATAGTTAAATATAAACAATTTCAACATCAACGCCTTGACAACTAAACAAAGTCAAATACTTCTTCAAACAAAAATCTGTACAAATTTGATAGTGTGTGGGAACACAACCCAACTAGCTAAAGCCCATACACTCAAGATAGGTCCATTAAGGCTAAAACCCGTCACACACTTGATTGGGAAACCAATCACCAGGCCAGACATAAAGGCCTGACCAAACACGATCGGATAGCAAGAGGCTTCGAACTCATTTCAGGACCATTTTAACGTATGGACACATGTCAGTACCTCATTCACGCAGAGAAAATGTTGTGAATATCATGTTAGCACATAACGTCGTGAATGTATCATTCCATGCACCTGGTAGAGCCAAGAATATCATGTCATGTGTCATTCTTGTTTCTCTTCATGGATGTCCACCATGTGGACCATCCTCGACCATTGACAACCATCAAGGGTAGCTCGAAACCCTAAACACATTCCTATATATACTGGTCCCATTTTCTTGAAATGGACCAAGATAAGTTATGTGAATTCTCACATTCATACACGAGTATACACACACACACTACTCACCTCATGAGTGTTACCTAAACTCGTGACTCCTGTCACAGCTTGGGATCCTTACCAAACGAGTGACTATCCTTACCCCTAATACGTACCCTTATGTAAACAAAAATATTAATCGATATTGACACATGATGAAAAATTTATGTAGAAACTCGCGCATGCACAAGTATTATAATTATAGAGTTATGATCAAATGAGAAGAAAAATTAAAATAAGAATGATGAGAAGAAATCACAACCACTTATTTCAGATGCACCTACAAAAATGATCTCCTCTTGAAATTCTCCCTCCTATTTGAAATGTGTGGCTATAAATCATTCTTATTATTCTCAATTTAGTTTTTCTTTTTACCGGATCCATTCCCTATAATTATATAAGTATAAAATATATTACATAATATTATAGATAAATCTTATTTAACAACCCGAGTATATGAAGCAAACACACTTTAGCATGCCAAGATAGAAATTTACTAACTCACTCTGGATAGAAAGATTGAGGGGTCAGACACGACGGAGACTTTCATTGAATATGGGATTGAGACTACGACTGGAATGGAATTGCTTCGTTGATAGATCCAGATTCGCATCCGCCCATCTAAGAGATTTCTTCATGCCGGGTCGTGAGCTATGTGGAGCGATAAAAAATGGGATTTATTGGGCTTTCACCTGCACTGCCTTCGTCTAGGACATTGTTGTACAAATAAAATTTTGATATATTTTGACTTATATTAAAACAAATATGCTAAAGTCCATGCACGCACCTTGGTATATGTCTAGGGTGTGTGTTGGTAAAAGTAGAAGTAACAGTGAGTAGTAATAATGAGCAATAACTTTTTTTTAAACGTTCGGTAACGTAGTTGTAGGTGTAATCATAATGTGTAAAACATTTATTAAATGCTAAATGCTCATAAATACTACTTCACATAGCGTTGAAAACAGGGACGGACCTACATGTATGCCAGGTGTGGCATGGGTCACACTCAATTTTGGGTCACGAAGTGTAATATTTTTCTAAAAGTGTCATTTCATTGTATGGCAACCCCCCGATATTCGTGTTGTATTCTTTATAGTGCAAATTTACTTTAGCTCAAGAATAATTTATGGTGCAAATTTTAACACCTACTAAAAGAAGAGTTTGTGCAACACCCTTTCGAAAATCCTATGTCCGTCTCTGGTTGCAAAATGAGCATTTTGAAAAATTAGATAAAACTATATACTATTTGCTAAAAGAGCATTAAATATCAAAACGTTCAACGCTCACCGCTATTAAATGCAAATTCTCCGAGCCAAACACACCCCTAGTAACTCATGTAACCAATGTTTTGAAACCCGGGTCGACCCGTCCGGGTTAACTGGTTGAACCGGTTCTGACAAAAAAACGGGTAAAAAACCTAGTTAACCGGTTAGACCCTCCGGGTTTTAAGTGACCCGGGTGAACCAAGTTTTCGAAACCCAGCCGGGTTTCGTTTTTTCATTTTTTTAATAGAAAACCGGGACACCGGGTTGACCCGGTTGAAAAAAATAGCTTTTTTAATAAAAAAACCAAGGTGATCAGACAGTCGAACCGGTACTCGATGACTCGATAGAGTCGATTAAAAAACCCAAGCTTTCAAAACATTGCATGTAACTATATCAAAATCACGACTTTCTCTACAATAGTTCATAGACCAAGTCAAAATTGATTGCGTGGTCTTTTTTTGAAATATTAATCGCAACCACAACCATTTCTTTTTATTGAAAATCAATTCATTTCCAATTGGGGGGAAAAGTTCTAATTGGGGGAAAAAGTTATAATTTCCCGCTAATTTTTAAGCTTGAAACGATCCTTGTAAATTGTTTAATGAAAAAGAACCATCTACTTTTAAGCTTGAAATGATCCTTGTAAATTGGGGGGAAAAGTTATAATTTCCAGCTAATTTTTCCCGCCGAGTTTTTTCTGTAACACCGCATTTCCCTATTTCCTCTTTCCCACTCTCTCTATGTCTAGTCTACTTTATCACAAAAAAGCTTTCAACTAGCAACTAATCTATGCGCCTCCTTTCACCCTTCTTTGTTGAGTGATCATCTTGCATTTGAGTATATCATAATATCGTTTCTCTTTTTTCCTTGCAATAATGGTACAAGCAAAGCAAGATGCTAATTGTAAAGGGTTTGTTTTTCTTTGTGACTTGCTAGTAAACTGGTTGTTTCAGTTTTGCTTCTTAAAGTCTATATATGTTTGTTTCGTTTTCTTAATTGTACCTAGAAAGTGCTTGATGAAACGTCTAAACTGAATATTCCATTTCACAACATTTTTTATATGTCAATGACTCAATGTACATCCGCGTTTCACTTGTATATTTAATGAATGTTGAGAAATGAGTAAGCTTACTTGATGAATTTCGGCAGTCATAAGAAATAATAAGTTTGATAGTGTCTCATTGTCTAATTCTATTAGCTTGCACAAATAATAACCATTTGTTTGTAAGAAAATGTATGCGATTTTGATATTGGTTCTGATTGTTTGTTCTGGTCATATGCAAAGGGCTTTTGGATGCCTATTATTTGTTCTTGTCATGCAATTCCACTCATATATACTGGTAAAGAAACCAACTCAAATGAGATCAGGGTGAAATGGTAGAAGATATTATTATCCTCTTCATATTGCAATAATCGGTGAAAAGATATATACCTGCTATGTTCATATTTTAACACTTCAAACTACATGTGATTAAGGTATTGGGTTTATCGGGTCGGATTTTGAGTTTTTAAAAAGTGACCCGCAACCCGATCCGACAAGTAATCGAGTTATCGGGTTTAGGTTGATGTAGGGTCGGATGATTCGGGTTAGTTGGTTCCTTTTTTTTTTTTTTTTTTAAATATATTTGAGGCATATTAGGACTTCTTTTTATACTTCATGCTTGTTTTACTAACATTGTCGTTGTTATGTTGCAAAATAAGCAAACGAGAAAGTAAATCGACTAACAACAAATCTGTCTTGTTACATAATGTCAAAATGATATGTTCCTACTTTTGGCTGGAAAGAATCTAAACTCGGTTTAACAGTTTTACAGACTTGATAACATATTAGATTGTTACACATTTTCCACTTTTTCCTCCTCACATAATGAATGTATTATGTATGTGAACTCCATCAAAACATTGGGAATTGAGGTAGAATGAGGATGGTGATCTTCGATATTGGTATTTAAATCATTTAATATAATAACCCAAATTTTATAAAGGACAGTGAATTTTTTTTACAACTAATGGAGACTACTGTCACATATATATGTACAAAACTAAAATCTCATTTATTTTACTCCTAATAAAGCAAGATCTGTTTAATTGTAAAAAGCCAGTTGGCTTATACGAATTTAAGGAAATAATTTTTAGAAAATGCATTTAGGGTCTTATCGGGTTGACTTGATAACCCGATAACAAAAATGATTCAATCTTAACCCGACCCGATAAATATATCATATTATCAGGTTTGGGTCACACAACTCGATAAGTTTTTTTTTAACCTGATTTAATCTGACCCGATAAGCCTTATCGGGTTCGGGTCGGGTCAATCCGACCCTACTGACACCCCTAGTTGTGATTACGCTTCTACAAATACTACAATTTCTAAAGTGTTTCAGTACAATGTGCAATACTATAATCTATGTGTTGTCGTTACACTTTAACAAATGCAACATTTTACTATTCGTGTTGTCTTTAAGCATTAGCAATTGCAACACTTTCCTAATGTGTTGCGTTATACTACAAAATTTGCAACACTTTAAAAAATTGTGTTGGTTTAGATCCTAATATGCGACACTTCTTTTAAAACTGTTGCTTTATTACCAACCTTGTCAAAAAGGCAACATTTTTTACAAGTGTTGCTTGTAAAATGTTGCATTAGGTTCATTTTGTTGTAGTGAGTATATGCAAAATATAATTGTAAGTGATGAAGAATTTCTTGGATGTGGTTTACTTTTTATAGGCAAAACAAATCAGCAGACCCACGGATCAGGTGGAACCAAATCAAGGGTTCCGCCAGTCTGACAACAAATCTTCCAAGAAATCTTTCTATATTTATCTCAAGTCTAATCAAGATCTTTCAAAGTCAACTACAAGATCGTAGTGTGTAAATCTAGACAAGATATATCTTACCAAGATCCTTGATAAGACATGTATGATGCAATGCATGATATAAAGATGTATTTCTAAATTTAGAATTATATTAGCAGGAAAGTAAATTTGTAAAAATGATTTTGTGAAATGTAAATGTAGCAAATGTGATGTTTAGTTTGAAATAAAGTCTAAATGTGAGAGACTTAAACTATATTTATGTTTTGCTAAAAATAAAGTTTACACTTTGTCGTTAACAAAATTTAGCAAAGATTGTAAAATATAAATAACGTTTTTAGGCGATATTTGTATTAACAATCTCCCCCTTTTTGTTGAAGACAAAACATAAATTTTATTTTTAAGCAAAAAGATAATTATAGTGCTTAAAAATTTATATTAAACTTGTTTTATTCTATTTTTAATGTATATAGAATTATGTAAAAGATAAAAATCAGTTGAGGTTTAATATATTTTCCCCCTTTTTGTCGAAACAAAAAAAATAGTTGCGTAGCGGAGTGGTTCAAGCCAAATTCTCCCCTTGGACAATGCTCCCCCTAGTTGGAGTGCCAAGTAAGGATACATGGATTTTGATCCTACAAAAAAGAGTTAGTTGTTGAAGAAGACAAGTATACAATGTAGTAAAGTTCATCCAACCAAAAGATACATAAGCCACCATAACACAATCATAAAGAAATAAACAACCAACAAAGCACAACATATAGTAGAACAAACTCCATTTCAAGTAAAATTTTACTTTGACCAAAGTCAAAGTAAAAGACAAGAAATAAATAGTCAAAGTCCTACTTCTGAAAGAAAATACAAAAAGGAAAAATAACTAGAAAACTAAAATCCTACATCTATAAAAGGAAAAACAAAGATGGTCCTAATGAGATTTCTAAACTATTGGTGGTTCATAAGAAAGCTCTAAAGATGGGACGGATGACTAATAGCAATGAGACGCTCTAGGATGTGTTGAAGCATGAAGCGATTTTCATCTTGAACTTAGTGAAGCATGATTTTGATGCTCTCACAAATTAGTCGTTCGCTCACATTGTGAGCAACCATGGTGAGGATTGGGTAGGATGGGATCATTGATTGATGGTGATGGTGATGGAACATTGGTAGTTTGTTGGGTTGATGTTGGATTAGGAATGGATGAGAGCAATGTGGTTTGAAATTCCATTGCTTGATGGAGGTGTATGTCTACCATGTTCTTGAAGGCATACAAGTTGTCGAGGCGATCATTGATCTCCTCATGGGTGTTTGGAGGGTTGGTCCATAATGAAGCCTTGATTTTCTCATAAGAAGGAAAGAGAGACTCAAAAGTGTTGGGATTGGGATTGAGATGGTGGTTGAGACTCTTGATGTGGATGTTGATCATGGTGTTGGAAGTTTGGTTCTCCATACAAAGGACCATGGATTTCTTTGTAGATTGGGTGAAACAACAATGGCTTTGGTTGTGATGATTCTTGTTGAGGTGGTTGTTCTTGTTCAAATGACTCATTAGGCTTAAAGAAAGCCCTTGGTTTATTTGCCATTCGCTCAATGGAGCCAAACGAAGACAATGGTGGTTGATTGGTTGATCTAGGTGGAAGATCATCTAAGTCTTGTAGAGAAGGATGAGGTGATGTTGGTGGAGTCCCAAAAAGTTCCATAGGTTTAAGCTTTGGTGTTTTGGAGGTGATGAAGATTTTGATGGTTGAGTTGGAGCCGATGGTGAAGTTGGATCAATGGGTGTTTTTGTTGGTGGTGGAGTGGTGATGACATTTTGAGGTCTTGGTGATGGTATAGGAGTGGCAAGGTTGAGAAAATTTTCATCTTTGATTGGTGATGAGATGATTAGGGGTGATTCATCCGAAGATGATGAGCTTAAGTTGATTGTAGTGTTGAAGCAACAAGGTTTGACACTTATTCGTGCGGTTCCCCGAATGGGTCGTGATGGTAGAGAAGAGTTGTTTGACTTTGTCATTCTCAAAGATGGTGGTTTAGAAGCTAAAGATCAGAAATGGTGATGGTGATGGTGTGATTTTGGAAGTGTCTAAGATGGTTAAATTTATAGAGTTAAAGAAATGTTGAAAGGAGTGTTTGGATTTGATGTTCTTCCATACAAAATTGGAGGTTTCTAATCATTTAGATGTTTTAAGAAGGTTGTTAAATCATTATAAGTCTATCCAATGGAATTTGGTTGAGTAAGAAGACCAAGATATGCACTAAATGCTATGTGGTCATATCAACTCTTTGAGGTCAGAGGTACCACGGATTCCAAAGCCAAAATGAGGGTTCCTTGCTTTATGCAGAAGGGTTCCTTGGGTTAGTTATGGTTAAATTGAATGTTTTGGCAGGAAGTGGCTTCCTATTGGTTCTAATGACTAAAAATCATCCTAATATGCTTAATAAGGTATAACAAATATGTTCCTAACTTAAAATGATGATTTGGTAGAGAGGAGACGAAATTTTGAAAAATGCAAAAAATTTCCTAAGAGTCTGGCGGAACCAAACGATGACACGCGTGGAACCCTGATTTGGGTTCCGTGGGATCCGTTGGGCTTGATTTGGCGGAACCAAAGGATTGCACTGGCGGAACCCAAAATTTGGTTTCGCCAGATCCGCTAGGCCAAAAAACTGGACAGACTACGTTTTTGAAGGTCCGAACGATTTTCAAATTCTGGAATTTTTCCTAAAACAGATGTAAACAATTACAACTAGTTAGGAAATGACAAAAATGTAGGTAAAAACATACGTACCGATAGAGTTTGAACGAAAATTTGCTCACCTACATATTCTATTAGTACAAGTATAGTCTAAAAGTTACCAAACCATCCTACAAATACATAAATCCATAAAACACATTGTTTAAATGACCAAATTGTTTGAATGCTATGTTATGCCAAACACTCCAAATGTCACTCTCATTGGCGATCAATCTTCTTGTTGAGCTTGCTGAGGTACCTACCTAAGCATTTCCACATTCCCTTTGATTGCTTGAACTCCTCCAACTCGTTTGGTAACCTTGGAAGTTGTTGGAGGTACTCAAGAGGTGGTAGCCTAGAGTTGGGTAAACCGTCATCTTCACACATGGATGATGATGATGAGGAAGTAGGAGGATGAGGGTGTTTCCCTTGAGCCTTAGCAACTCTCTTATCACTTAATGAAACAAAGATATGTAGCACGAGAGAGTAGTCTAGGCGAAGTCCTCGAGCGGTAGGAGGAATGGGAGCAAATTGTCTATAGAGACGAGTTAAAAGCATTCCATATGGAAGAGCGGTGGTGCCTTGCACGGGTATGTCGGCCATCCTTTTGGCTATGTAGTAAGTTAAGTTGAAAGGTTGACGCATGGACACGGAGTAGAGCATGTAACAAAGGCAAACATTTATATGATCTCTATTCCCTATGGTTCTAATGACATTGGCTCTAAGGACTTCTTCCCACTTCTTGAATTGAGGCTTAAGCTCGTTGAGTTCCATACCATAAGGGTCATTATCAACCTCATTCCCCGAACGAGTTCTCCTAGTATCGGAAGTCCTAACAAAGAGATGATCACGAATGACATCCTTGGATACAAGGGGAGTATCATAAGGATGGATGCGGTCAATGACCGAGTCAAGAGTTGTGAGTGAGTGTTTGTCTGAATAAAAACAAGTGCCATGATTTGGAACACCTATAACTTGAGCAAAGTCATTAAGAGAGATGTTGTAAGTGTGACCACTAGCCATGAAAGACAAAGACATGAGACCATCATCATTGGTGTGGAGAGTGATGGAAGCATAGAACTCTAGAATGAATCTAGGACAAATAGGCTCATCAATATCTAGGAGGCAATCAAAGTGGTTACCGACAAGTTCTTTACGAATATTGGTGTTTTCTTAGAAAGAGGGATCAATGGTTCTACCCTCGTGGATATAACATTTTTCTAAGGCCTTAAAGACTTTGACTTGAGCAGGGGTTAGACCTTTGGTTTTGTGGTGTTTTGGAATGTAGTTAAGGGTGTCCTTGTGATCATAGTGAGTTGCGGGAGGCATGATGATTCCTAAAAACACAAATATCACATTTTAGTCTAAGTAAACAACTATTACAATGTAGATGTTCTAGTGTGTGCCTATATGCAAACAATGTGGAGGTGCGGTTATCCTGACTCATTTCAATGCTCAAAATGTTTTATTATGCAAATTTTGTTATAAAACAAAAGATAACCCAAACGCTCCTAATTCAATGTAGCTTCGTTCGAATGTACCCGAAAATACATATTAGTTATGTATTTCCTTTAGCATTCAAGAGACATTATGCAAGTAATGCTCAAAACATAAAGTTTTTAGTTTGTATCAACAATGAAAGAAATTTTTTCCCCTAGTTGTGTGAAGTACTTTTGCAAAACTTTGACATGAGGTGTTTGGTAAACATGATAATGTCCTACAAGATGCAATTCCTAACTAAGGAAACCATGATTAGTTTTATTTACAACACATGCTCTATATGATTTCTAAAGTTGATGCATAACCCCAAGTTTTTAGTTTATGTGCATAAGTAGAAATCCCAGACACAGATTAGGAGTGTAATTATGTTTAGAATACTTACAATGATGTTTCGAGAGCAACGAGGATGAAGGAGAAACCTAATTTTTGTTTGTATTGGTGTTGTGGAATGAATAGTAACTGTTGTTGTGTTGTGGTAAAAGGATAAGGGGTGCTTGGTTTAATATGTAAAAAGAAAACATCATGCAGGGTCGGCGGACTGGACGGAACCAAAAGGAGGGTTCCGCCCGCCTGCAGACCAAAAGGACTAAGATGGATTTGTTTTTATTTTTATGATTTTATTCTAACATTCAAAACTACAATGTAGGTTCCATAAGTCCTAGTCCAAGTCTAAGAAGATTAAATGGTTCACATTTAAGAGGTTTCGTGAGAATATCGGCAATGTTGTCTTCCGAGGATACTTTCTCGATTGAGATGTTTCCTTTTTGAACATTTTCACGAAGAAAGTGATGACGGATATCAATATGTTTAGTACGAGCATGTTGAACGGGATTCTTGCTGAGGTCGATGGCACCTTTGTTGTCGCAAAGAATGGAGATGCCATTTAGTTGGATTCCGTAGTCGACTAGAGCTTGCTTCATCCAAAGAGCTTGTTGACATGCTTTTTTGGCCGATACGTATTCAGCTTCAGTTATTGAGATAGCAAGAGCCGTTTGTTTTTTAGAGAACCATGAGGTGAGACAATGTCCAAGAAAAGTACAAATACTCCTTGTGCTTTTTCTATTGACGTAGTCACCGGCATGGTCCGAGTCGACATACACTATGGTTTCTACTCCCGTTCCCTTGGGATACCATAATCCTAGATGTGTAGTGCCTTTGATGTATCTAAAAATTCTTTTAACGGCTTCAAGATGGATTGTTTTAGGTTCTTCTTGAAAACGAGCACATAGACAAACACTAAACATAATGTTGGGTCTACTAGCCATGAGATAGAGTAGTCTTCCAATCATTCCTCTATATTTAGTGTTATCTACAGACTTACTTTCCTCATCCTTTGTGAGTTTTGTTTCCGAGGACATAGGCGTTTCGATTGGTTTTGAATCTTCAAGACCAAATTTCTTAAGCATGTCTTTTATGTATTTAGATTGGTTAAAGAATATCCTATCTTCTATTTTTTTAATTTGGAGTCCTAAGAAAAAGTTGAGTTCTCCCATCATACTCATCTCAAACTTGTCATGCATGATTTTTGAGAAATCGTCACACAATTCTTGACAAGTTGATCCGAATATGATGTCATTAACATAGATTTGGACTATGATAATATGTGAATCTTTCTTTTTAGTGAAGAGAGTATTATCGACTAAGCCCATGGTATACTTATGGTCAACTAGAAAGGTCTTAAGTCGATGATACCACGCTTTTGGAGCTTGCTTAAGTCCGTATAAATCTTTTTTAAGATTGTAAACATGATTAGGTTTTTCAAACTCGGTGAAGCCCGGGGGTTGAGCAACATAAACTTCTTCATTTATATAACCATTTAAAAATACACTTTTGACATCTATTTAAAAGAGTTTAAAATCATGTGTGCATGCATATGCAAGTAAAATCCTAATAGACTCGAGCCTAGCAACCGGTGCAAAAGTTTCATCGTAGTCAATTCCTTCTTGTTGATTATAACCTTGTGCTACTAGCATAGCTTTGTTTCTAGACACTATACCATTTTCATTCATTTTATTCCGAAAGATCCATTTTGTTCTAATTATTGTTTGACTCTTAGGTTGAGTAACTAATGTCCAAACATCATTTCCAGCAACTTGTTAAGTATAAAGCATTTACTCCCAAACACTCTAAAATATCCTAATGTAGGCTTTTTAGCTCTATATAATTCATATGGAGTTTTGTTTAAAAATGGTCTAATCAAGACACGATTTAAAATGTAGGTTGATGTTTCAACGGCAATACACCAAAACTTTTGTGGAATATTTTGTTCATTAAGCATTGTTCTACTAATCTCTTGAAGAGTTCGGTTTTTACGTTCTACTACACCGTTAGATTGAGGAGTGCGTGTTGCCGAAAAGTTATGTGTTATACCGTTTTTATCACAAAATTTTTCAAATTGTATTTCATTGTCAAATTCGCGACCGTGGTCCATTCTAATTGACACAATGAAATTCTAATTGATTTTTAATTTTCTTACTAAGAATTTCAAATTGATCAAAAGCTTCGTTTTTACTTTTCAAAATTTTTGTCCAATTATATCTTGAATAATCATCCACTACAACCAAAGTGTAGAAGTTACCTCCATAACTTTATATAGCAGATGGACCGAACAAATCCATATGAAAAAGTTCTAGACACCTAGATGTAGACACCATATTTTTAGCCTTATGGCTACTATGGACTTGTTTACCAATTTTTCTAGCATCACAAAAGTGTTGGTTGTATTTCAACTTAGGTAGGTTTCTAACTAAGTCTTTAGAGGAGAGGTTTTTGATAAGTCTCATATTAGTGTGTCCTAAACGTCTATGCCATAGAGTTGAAGATTCATCTAATGAGGTGAGGCAAAGTTTGTCTCTAGATGTTTGATCAATCTTCATGACATATACATTGTTCTTAAGGACACCTTTGGCTATAGTTATGCCGTCTTTAAGTATTTTACTTCCGTTTTCACTGAAAAGGACGTTATACTTTTTACGGCAAAGTTGACTTATACTAAGGAGATTAAAACCTAGGTTGTCAACATGAGCAACATCATCAATAGAAAGAGAGTCATGAGAGATTGCACCTTTCCCAATGATTTTGCTTTTAACTTTGCTACCAAAAGTAACGTTACCTCCATCATATTCTTGATATGTTGAGAAGAGGCTTTTGTTTCTCGTCATATGCCTTGAGCAAGCGCTATCTTTGATCCATTCATCCTGTTCTAAAATGACTTTCAAGTATACCTATTTTTATGAAAAACAATCAAATGTTTGGTCCCCAATATCTCATGGGTCCATTTTGGTTAAACATACCATTAACTTGGTCCACGTATGGAAATGGAAGATACGGGTTCCATGACATGTAATTTGGAGTTTGATAGTGTCTAGGTAAGTTTTGGTTCCAACCATGTTGGTAGTTTGCTTGTGTGTTGTAGTTGCTCTTTGGAAAGGGGCGTTTGGGAATAGGAGTTTTAGACCTCGGTTGAGTAGTTTTAGTTCTAAATTCATTTCTTGCAAGTCCTACTCCAACTTTAATAGTCGGTTTTAGCTTTGTTTCATTTACACTAGTATTGGACTTATTTGTGACTTTAACGAATTTAGTACGATCCAACGTGGAAACTAACTGTTCTGCTGCAGACATCGCGGAACCTTTGGGTTCAACGGACGGAACCAAATTTTGGGTCCGTCGGGTCCATGGGTACTTGCAGTAGTTTTGTCCGTTTCTTGTGCTTTTTTGTCTTGTTTCATTTGACTATTTGAAGTTCCTGATTTCGTGAATCCTGGTCCCATTTTATCAAATGGTGACTTTTGAAGTTTCATTATTTCATCAGTATAAGAAATACTTTTATCGAACCTTTTAAACTTTGTGGTTTGTTTGATTAGATCATTTTGTGTAATTTTAAGCTTGTCAATTTCAAGTTTAAACTCTTGACATACACATTTTGTCAATATTTTTACTTTTTTCAAACCGTTTATCTTTTTCCTTTAATTCATAAACTTCATTTTCTAAAAATTCCTTTTTAGTTTTCAAAAATTTGTTTTTGTTTATGATTTTTAAGCTTAGCTCAGAAAGTTTGTTATATTCTTCTTGTCGTGTGTCATCATCAATAGAAGAACAAGATGAATTGGAGTGTACCTCATTTGAGTCATGAGCCATGAGAGCTATCTCGTCATTCTTTGGCTCCTCGTCATCAACTTCACTATCACTCCAAGCACCGCTTACAAAAGCTCTTTGAGATTTACCTTAGGGTGGTTTTGGACATTCTCCTATGAGATGACTTGTGTCTCTGCACCTAAAACACTTTCTTTCACCCTTTCCTTTCTTATCATCACGATCTTTTCAGAAAGCTTTCTTGTCATCTCTAGGTTTCCTTACAAACTTCCCTCGTCTTCGAAAGAACTTCTTGAAGTCTCTAACGGCCATGACATATTCTTCATCATCACTATCTGAGATAGATTCTTCATCATCACTTGATTGAACTCTAGCTTTCAGGGCAATGGACTTGACTTTTTCTTTCTTGCCTCTAACTATTTCCGAATCTTTTTTCATTACCATTTCATGAACTTTGAGGTTTCCAATTAGCTCGTCAAGTGACATGCTTGAAAGATCTTTAGATTCTTCAATTGCCGTCACTTTGGCTCTCTACTTCGGATGGAGTGCTGATGCGTGGTTTTGTAACCTTGCAAAAGGTTTTACCTCTCAAGGGATCTTGAGAAGCTTGCAATTCCCACCAGGCAGTGTACCTGACCGTTGTAGTATAGTATAGTGTCAAGTACCGAGGGATTGATCGTTCAACTCAAAGAATAGTGTTCGCTAGGGTTAAAACTCAATTAAACTAGGTCTAGAGGTGAAGGATGATTCTTTTTTTATTTTTATATTTTATGGAAAGCAAGTAAAAATCTCGGTTTTGGAAGGATGGGCGGAATTAGTTGCTAGTCAACTAACCCAAATAACTACAAATGCAAATGAAATAAAATAAAATAACACTAAAGTAAATATGGCGAAAACAATAATAAGAGAAAATATGTTTACTTAGATTTCACTACTCCCTAGCTATCTTTTACCGGTTGATTACTTTGTTACAATTGCATGGATGACGGGTTATATTCCTTAATACCATTCGTAGGGTCGTGTACGATCTTCCCTAACTCTATAAGCTTCTACCTCTTCCTATGTCGAGCCGAATACTAGCTCCTAACATGGACTCATTAGTAGTTACCTATGCATTAAATATAACCAATTTATCGTAGTACACATCCTATCATGTTTCTTAAGACGTTCAAGCAAGTTACCAATTGGAAGTCTGCCAGTTTTCTTAAGCCTAACATCGAAATCATTTGATGAGGCGAAAAATGATCCGTTTTTAGGGGGTCATTTAAGCCCGAATTCGAATTTATTTGATCAAATATTGCCCTAAATCGTTCCTTTTGTGATTTTAGGTACTTTGGGAGAGAAATCTGGAAAAAGGAAGCAATTCGGACGTTTTTGGAGCATAAAAGTGAAGAAAACGCCAAAGTCTTAATTTTCCATGCTGGGAACAGTAGGTGACGGCGTCAAGAGCAAATCCTTGACGGCGTCAAGAGCAAATTTCATGAATTTCCATGACGACCCAGTAGAGTTTTGACGGCGTCACGTGAGAAGGGCGTCAAGAGTAAAAGAGTCATGACGGCCTGGAAGTGCATAACTCTTGACGGCGTCAGAAGTGGATCTAGGCAGTCCGAGGAGAGTTTTGGCGGCGAGGTGACGGCGTCACAAGATTACTCTTGACGCCGTCAGACTTGTTTTTCTATATATAGTTTTCTAAGTTTTCACATTTAAAGAGAGAAGTTTTGGGAGAAACCCTAAGTACGATTTTGGTGTAACTTTACAGGTTTTTCAAGGGTTCCAACCCCTTGATACCTTGCATGATTAATCAAGATAAGTGTTCTTCTAATTCAATCAATATGTCTATGTGTTGGTTGTCTATATCATGTTCTTGTCTTAATTATATCATGCTAGGCTAAATCTCCTTTGTGTTTGCTTAGATCTAATGAAACCTAGATATTGATTATGTGTTGATTACTTGTTTATTCTTGTTGTGGATGAATGATTTATATGTTAGGCTTAAGAAAACTGGCAGATCTCCAAATGGTAACATGCTTGAACGTCTTAAGAAACATGAACCGAGGCGTACTAGGTCTTTATTGGTTGTATTTAATGCATGAGCCACTGTTTACAATCCCTATAGTTGTGCTGGGCATGGTGTAGGAGGAGATAAGAGCTCATAGAATTGGGGAGTTATGTATGCCACCCCATGAATGGTATTAAGGAATACGATCCGTCATCCATGCAATTATAACAAGTAATTAACGTGTAAAAGATATCTAGGGAGTAATGAAATCTAAGTAAACACATTTTCTCCAATTACTGCTCACAACCTTAGTATAATTAGTTTATTTTCATTTTTAGTATTTTATTTTGATTGCATCTTAGTATTGGGTTAGTTGAATGGCAACTAATTCCGCCCACTCTTCCAAAACCCGAGATTTTTACTTGCTTTCAATAAAATATAAAAACACAAAAATAATCATCCCTCACCTTTAGAACTAGTATTTAGGCTTTCTAATCCTAGCGACACTATTCCTAAGCTGAACGATCAATCCCCCGGTACTTGTCACTATACTATACTACAACGATTAGGTACACTGCCTGGTGGGGGTTGTAAGCTTCTCGAGATCCCTCGAGAGGTAAAGCCTGTTGCGATTCCCACGCATCAAGTTTTTGGCGCCGCAGCCCGGGGAATAGTTATTGTCTAGGTTAGGATTTCTTTTTATTAGGTCTACTTGCTAGATTTCTTTCTAGTAAGATTTTATTTTTATTTTTTTAGGTTTTCTTTAGTCTATCTCATTTCTTTGTGTCTTTGTTCGTAAACCGTTTCGATGGATAACAATAACATTGATCGTTTGATTCCTGTTATTCGTGTTTTTTGTCGTATGATTTTCCAAATGCCCGCCCCACTTCCTTTAGCAGAAAATGAGAACCCACCTAACCTCTCACCCAACCACCACTTTGACAATAATTTTGAGTTAGAAGAGTCTGATCATGATGATGACCATAGGGCTAGTCCTTTCTACTATTCAGACTCCGATGAGGATCTTGATGATGGTGATGTGATTAATGAGAATAGGATGGAAGAAGAAATAAACCCTCTTAGGTATGTTGACCCTAGAACTAGAATTGGGTGCGATAGTTCATTTAACATGCAATTCCCTTGTAAGATCGGATTTAAGAGCTTTAACGCCTATCTCAACTCATCTCTTCCAATGAACATAATCTCACGTAATGAATACAATAAAATCATGGTAGATGAGTTAGAATACAAAGGAGAAAACATTATTTCTAAGGCAATACCATTGCATGTGTTTGTAGGAAGCTTGGTTTATCTTGTTGAGTTCATGGTTATGGAGAATCTAGGAGAATTTATTGATGATAAGTTGACCCAAGTTGTGTTTGGAAAACCTTTCAAACAATTGACCAACCTTGATGAAAAACTCATAAAAGGATTAATTACATTCTCGGATGGGGAAGAAGATTTTGTCTATCAAATGCCCCGCACACACCCTAGGTTCAAGGATTTTCCCATGGAAAAGTGTAGTAGGTACCCGCCCATGGAAATATTAAGTGAGAATGATAAGAGAAAAGGACTTAAGTATACCCATGAAAAGAATAAAAGATACTACCGTGGATGCTTAGAGTTAGGAGATGAATATAAGAAAACTTATCTTCAGTTAAGCATGGATGAAACAAGGGTTTGAAACCCTTAAAAATACTGTAAAATTCGTCTAGGGTTTCTCCTCTCAAAGTTGCACACTAATGAATGAAAAATCAAAAACTATATATAGATTATTGGGTCAGACGGCATCAAGAGTAAGTTCTGACGCCGTCAACTCGCAGCCATAATTATCATCGTATTGCCTAGATCCACTTCTGACGCCGTCATGTGTAAACTTGATCTTGGCCGTCACTTGTAATTTGCTCTTGACGGCCTTGGTGACACTGTCACGTGTAATTCCTCCAAAAACTCTCTAGCGCGTCACGTGTAACTTGATTTATCCACCTCTTTGTCAAAGGGTGACAGCGTCATAAGCAAATCCTGACGCCGTCAAGTACTGTTTTCAGCTTGAATTTGAGACTTTGTCGTTTTCTTCACTTTTTCGCTCCAAAACTGTCCAAAATGCTTTCTTTTCCAGATTTCCTCTCAAAAGTACCTAAAATGACAAAAGGAACGATTTAGGGCAATATTTGATCAAATAATCTCGACTTTGGGCTTTAATGACCCCCTAAAAGCAGTACACTTTTCGTCTCATCAAGTGCTCTAAAAAATTTCCTGACAAAATTCTTGCTACAAAAAGATTCATCAAGTGCTTTAAGTGAAGTAATAATAGTGTTAAATCTAGCAAATGCACAATCAATAATTTCATATTTGGGAATAGAAAATTGTTCATATTGTTGAACAAGAAGATCAATTTTGTTATCCTTAACTTGTGAGTTTCAGTGATTATTAAAGATTGACAAATTTCTTTAGCTGTTTTGCACATAAAGACTCTTTCATATTATTTCTTTGGTAAAACATTATAAAGCATCATTTTAGCTTCATTATTTTTAGCAATCAATTTTTTTGATCTTCATTATGTTTAGTAAGTGAGCTATCCTCATCTTTACCATTTGTAACATCCTTAAAAGTGGTTTTGTTATCACCTTCAATAATTATATACCATAAATCTATATCTTTTGATTTCACGTAAGTTTCAAAGCGGTTTTTCTAATATATAAAATTATTTGATTCAAATATTGGTGGTCTTTGCATAGATTGCCCTTCTTTGTAATTTTCAAAATCCATGGATCATTTCAAGTTTTAAAACATAATATATTTTGAAAGCTTGAGTAACGTTGCTCTTGATGCCAATTGTGGAAAACTAGAATGGGGGTTGAATAGTTTACCGTTTTTTAACTTAATAAACTTTGAAAACTTAACGTGCAATCAACAATTGAAACTAAAAGACGATAAGTAATATGCAAGAATAAAGTAAGAAATGATCAAACCACAACACGGATGTTTATAGTGGTTCGGCTATAAGGACTCTTTTTCCTTGCCCTACTCCACTCCCCGAGTATCCAACTCAAGAGTTTCTTTCACTAGTCAACAAGCTCCTATCACCAGCGGAGAAAACCTTACACGTTGCTTACACAAGATTACCGACACAAAGCTAGATGTCGAATTCTTTTACAAGGGTACAACCACTCCCATCAGTCTATGTATTTTTAGGACTAAAATACTAACCGATCACTACTGAAAAGATACAATCAAATGAAGCATAAACTTTACGAGTTTACACAATGCTAAATTAACAAGTCTTGCAAAACAAATGAACTTGTTAACTTGCAAAACAATGATGTGTTGCAACTTGTAGACTTTCGGATGAACTTGTTAACTTCTTTGCTACAAAACAATCTCACACAAATGAAATGATATTGAGTTAGTTGAATGAAACGAGAGAGTATATGCAAAATATGATTGTAAGTGATGAAGAATTTCTTGGATGTGGCTTACTATTTATAGGCAAAACAAATCAGCAGAACCACGGATCAGGCGGAACCAAATCAAGGGTTCCGCCAGTCTAACAACAAATCTTCCAAGAAATCTTTTCATATCTATCTCAAGTCTAATCAAGATCCTCAAAGTCAAATAGAAGATTGTAGTGTGTAAATCTAAACAAGATATATCTTGCAAAGATCCTTGATAAGACATGTATGATGCAATGCATGATGTAAAGATATATTTCTAAATTTGGAATTATATTAACATGAAAGCAAACTTGTAAAAATGATTTTGTGAAATGTAAATGTAGCAAATTTGATGTTTAGTTTGAAATAAAGTCTAAATGTGAGAGACTTAAACTATATTTATGTTTTGCTAAAAATAAAGTTTACACTTTGTCGTTAACAAAATTTAGCAAAGATCGTAAAATATAAATAACATTTTTAGGCAATATTTGTATTAACACTATGTATAAAGCCCTCTTGGATAAATACGTTGAGAGCCTTGAGTTGGGAAAAAGTGGATCCGCTTTCATCCAAAGCAAACTACCCAAGACATTAGAGGACCCTGGATTGCTTATCTTACCTTGTTGGCCAGAGAATTCCGAACCTTTTGATACTTTAGTAGATTTAGGATCATGCATAAACTTAATCCCTTTCTCTTTATAAGAAGCTTAATGTTGGTAAACTATAAGAAACATAAATAATCATAGGTTTAACGGATTGTAGTACGGCCTATCCTGTAGGAATAATCAAGGATGTTGTGGTTTACATAGGGGGTTGACAATTTTAGTGGATTTCATATTCTAGACATGACTAAAGACCCTAAGTGCCCATCACTCATGAGAAGAGGATTAGCACCCATGAGTGTCATAATAGCTTTTAAGAGATCTAAGATAGCGGTAGATGAATTTTATAATAGATCAATATATGAGGTGAATGGTCATTGGTATGATTATGAAGAGCTGTTAAAGTCAAATAATCCTGACATGTCGATTTCCCACTATTATGCTAGTTTATTTTACTTATTATACGGATATTTATTTTGATTTCTTTACATTTTGTATCCAGGTTACAAATGAGCATAGGAGCTAAAGAGACGAGGAAATTGGAAAGAACACGCAAAAGATAAACAATTTTAGTATGCTTGAAGAAGCTACAACGTAACATTTCACTCTCTATTACATCGTAGTTGGAAATTTAAACTTGAAGACCAAAGTCAATGCAGATCAAGAGTTATGGCGTAACCAAATCCTGAGTTATGCCGTAACAATATCAAGTCTTTCAAGTATTTCTGGAATTGATGACTACGCCGTAACATAACAATGGAGTTACGGCCTAAGAATGACTACGTGAGTAATCCTAGATCCATGAATGAAGCTACGGCCTAACAACACATGCATTTACGATGTAGAAGGAACCCTAATTGAAGCTACGGCGTAGCACAATCCTTAGCTACGCCGTAACTATTACCTTTGGATAAGATATTCTCAGGATTACACTAGCTACAGCGTAACACCCTTTCTGAGTTACGTCGTAGCTATGACGGGCCTATAAATACAACCTTAATTTCTGCATTTTGCATAAAACTTTCTTACACACAAAATCAGAGATCGTTGGGAGCTTTCTTAGCCATTCTATAGCAGCATATGGAGCAATTCCAAGGGAGAAATCACGCCTATATCACCCTAAGTTTTAGCATTTCATCATTTCATTTACATTTTGAATTCATGACGTTTGTAAAAATTTATTCGAGTGTTGAATTTAATATGATCAGCTAAACACCTTTGGTGCTAGCCTAGTTATGATTTCTATATTGTTTTGATTATGTTTTCGTACTTTTCTTAATGCTTCTACGTGTGTGCATGCTTAGTTTATCTTAAGATCCTTTAGTTGTGGTAGTTTAAAACACCCGGTTATACTTTGTATGCTAAGAGAATTGACCATAGGACCCTGGTGTAGTTAAGTTGCGAGGATATGGTTGGGATGACAACTAACCACGGACCTTGTGTGCAAATTGACCATAGGACCACTTTCCGGGGTGGAGGAACTTAAATAGTTAAAGTATGGTTTATGATCGTGACAACGGACCATAAAAGATAAGTCTAGCATGTAGTAGCACTTAATGACTCAAACCCGTCTACCGTACATCGGCTTACTAGCATGGGGTAGTGCTTGTGGTTCCCGACAGGATTCGAGGGAGATAGGCTAGGGAACTTGACCATATGAACCTAGTGATATATGTCCGCCCCACCTGAAGCATGAGATTAGTTTAATAGGAAACGTAATCATAAACGATGTAGGATGAGTAATTAGGCTAGCAAACTTCTCTCTTATTGCTCATAACCTCATTTTATTTACGTGTTTTATTTTCTTTTAGTTTTCTTTCGCATAATCAATCATTTCAATCTTTAATTCAGTTAAAAATAGTGACACCTAGACTTAGATATAATCCAAACCACATAGCTCTTGGGATGACCTTGGTTTTACCATATACTAGTCTACATGCGACTGGATTCTCTGTCTGTTAGTGCAAATAGGTAGACCTTAGGTAATCGAGCAAATATAAGTATTAAGACCTGGTCAGTAAAACCTGCATCAAGTTTTTGGCACCGCTGCCGGGGAGCTATTATAGGATTGTTATTTAAGATTTTAATTTTCTTGTGTATCTCCTTATTTTAATCATGACCTTAACTTTAAATGAGTATTTAACCTTTTCTAGAGTTGAGCATGGGGTTAATCACCTTGTTCTCGAAGAACACATCAAATTTGAATTTTGGGGTTATTGTTTGGAAGAATTAAAGTGATGTGGTGTTTCAGAGAATAAAGATGAAGAAGCTCATGAGCACCTCTATAAAGTTGTAAACATTGTTGATCTTTTTCATGCCTCTTAGGTATCCAGGGATCAAGTTATAATGATGGCTTTTCCATTCACTTTAAAAGGAAAAGCTAAGGACTGGATTAAAAAATTACCAGCTGGGACTGTTACAACATGGAATTCGCTTAAAAAAGCATTTCTAAAGGAATATCGTACTCACGCTATGATACTACAGCAAGTTGAAGACATTAGAAGATTCCAACAAAATAATGATGAACCGTCTGGTTTTGCAACTACACGAGACGGCCTAGAAGTATTTATACATGACGACGTTAGAAGATTGTTTGGGCGATACGAAACCCTAATTGCGGCGTTCTGACGGCGTCAGAAGCCATAACCTGACACCGTCAGCTTTGTAATTCCATATATAGTTTTGGATTTTTCATTCATTAAGTGTGCAACTTTAGAGATAAACCCTAATCCGACTTTTTTACAGTATTTTTTGGGTTTCAAACCCTCTTTTCTTCCATGTTCAATTGAAGATAAGTTCTTCCTTTAATCATTCAATATGTCTATGTGTTGTTTGATTAATTGTTTGTCTTTTCTTTACATTAACATGCTAGCTTAAATTACTTAGTGTTTGCTTAGATCTAATGAAACCTAGTTATTGATTGTTGATTTGTTGTTTGTTATTTGGTTGATTGACTCGCGTTAGGCTTAAGAAAACGGGCTAATCTCCTATACGGTAGCAAGCTTGAACGTCTTAAGAAACGTAATTGGATGTGTACTACAACTTCACATGATTTTTGTTTTTCTTAACATTATATGTGTAATAAAGCTAAGAGAAGTACTTGTTAGGGTAATTTTGGCACCAAATTTAAATTTTTTTGCAACATATAGGAGTGAAACTTTAGTTTTAACAAGCATCTCATGGATAGGAATTGTATGACTAGCACAAAAACTGTACCACTCAAAAATTTCCTCCCCAAATATGTGAGGTTCGCCTTTAGATTATTAGGAAAAAGCATTCATCGTTAGTGCTTGTGAGTGTACCGATAGTATTTAGATTCTAGAACTTGCGTTAGTAATGCATTCCAAGACCGCTAGTGAGACTACATTTGTGTAGCTATGATTTGCTATATGATAAGAGGCATTAGGATGACCAATGTTTTAAACCTATATTATAATTTCTTTGACTTCATTGGTCAAGTAATTTTCCCGCACCCTTGCGATGTACTCATTTTTAGTACACGATACCCCTAGTACACCTCTAAGAGCCTATCTTTTTTGTTTATAACTTTAAGCATCTTACTTAAAGGAAGAATTTGTTTACAATCCACCCCCAAATGTACACCCAAATCGCCTTAGCCTTCCTTGTATGCACTCATCTTTAGTGCATTATTGTTATTTGTTTAAACCCTTCGTTAATTGTCTAATTGATTACATGGTTGCTAAGTCGAGTCATATCTTGTACATATTATTTTGGGACGATTGCTACTCATGGTTTAAGTACTAGTGTTATGGAGTAATGGAGAAGAATATCATTTATTACCCCCATTTGTGCGTTAATATTTTAAAGTACTCCAAAAGTTTTGATTATCTTAATTCGAGTCTTTATTTTTAATTATGTAAAAGCTTAAGTGTAAGGGAAAAGCGAGTTCCCTTTGATGTATTATTTTTTATGGTAGAGTAAAAGTGTATGTTAAAAAAATGAAAAAATAGAAAAAGAAAAGAGAAAAACATACGGGCGACCATCCACTTCTTTTGTTCATGCTGAGTCAAATAGTGTCTTGAAAATACCAAAAAGAGTTTGTAGTTAGTTTAAGTTTAGTCGAGTCTTGGCTTAGCAACGCCTTATTATGTATGTAATTAACTAAGACAATTGACTTGCCACCAATAAAATACCCTTATCCAACAAATCGTGTCTTTCCATACCCATACGCCTAATGTTATAACCCTTTAAAGACCTCTTTGATAGTTTATCCTAGGTGCTTACGTCAAAGTGGTGGAGGTTTTGATCATTTCCCAACCCTGTGGTAATCTATTTGCTATGACAGGTAGTGAGAGATATTTTTCCATATCCATTTGTGATATATAAACTTATAATACCCGAGAGATGAGAGTATCCAAACACTTATTGTAAGGTGCTAGTGTATAATTTTCATGCTTGTTTTTTACTAAGGTAGAATGATCATTTATTGTAATTACTTTTATATTAATATTAAATGACCCCTAACTTGCATTTTGATTGGTATAAAAGCTCATTTTCTATTTGCTTGAGAACAAACAAATCCCAAGTGTAAGGGTATTTGATACGTTTTTAGGGGATCATTTAAGCCCTAAGTCGTGATTTTATGATCAAATATTGGCTCAAATCCTTTTCTCATTTTAGGTACTTGGGACGTGATTTCTAGAATATGGAGCATTTTGGAGCTTTTCGGACGTATTACTGATCAAGAATGAAGAAAACAAGAAAAACCAAGAAAAGTCAGGTTTTTACACCTGACGGCGTCACGCTTTGGAGGCTGATGCCGTCACCTTATGACAAGAATGGAGGATTTTTATAACGAGACGCCCCAGAAAGATTTTGGAAGTTAACACCAAACGCCGTCAAGCACAAAAGGAGTGAGGCTGTTCGGCTTTGCAACAACACGAGACGGCCTAGAAGTATTTATATATGACGACGTCAGAAGATTGTTTAGGCAATACGAAACCATAATTGCAACGTTCTGATGGCGTCAGAAGCCATAACCTGAGCCGTCAACTTTGTAATTCTATATAGAGTTTTGGAATTTTTATTCATTAAGTGTGCAATTTTGGAGATAAAAACTAGTCCGACTTTTACAGTATTTTTAGGGTTTCAAACCCTCTTTTCTTCCATGTTCAATTAAAGATAAGTTCTTTCTTTAATCATTCAATATGTCTATGTGTTGTTTGATTAATTGTTTGTCTTTTCTTTACAGTAACATACTAGCTTAGATTACTTAGTGTTTGTTTAGATCTAATGAAACCTAGTTATTGATTGTTGATTTGTTCTTTGTTGTTTGGTTGATTGACTCGCATTAGGCTTAAGAAAACTGGCTAATCTCCTATACGGTAACAAGCTTGAACGTCTTAAGAAACATAATCGGATGTGTACTACGGTTTTATTGATTGTATTTAATGCATGAGTAGATGTTGATGATTCTATGATAGGATATTAAATGTTTTGTCATAAGAAGAAATAGATATTTATAGAGTTGGGGAAGGACGTACACGCCCCCACGACTGGTATTATGGAATACAATTTCAACTAAACAATTGTGACAACTCAAAAAATCAATAAAAGATAACTAGGGAGTAGTGAAATCTAAGTAAACACTTTTGTCTCTTATAAGAAGTTCACCATTTTACTTTTCTTGTTATTTATTTTATTGTTTTTAGCTTAATTAGTAATTTTGGGTTAGTTGACTAGCAACTAATTCCGCCCACTCTTCCAATACTAGATATTTTTATTGCTTACCATAAAATAAAAAAATACAAAAGAATCATCCCTCACCTTTAGACCTGGTTGACCTACACTTCAATCCTAACGACACTATTCCCTTAGATAACGATCAATCCCCCGGACCTACCATTTACTACGCTACAACTGTCAGGTACACTACCTGGTGGATTGCAAATCTCTTAAGATCCCTTGAGAGGTAAAACCTTTTGGGAGGTTGCAAAACACGCACCAACAATTCTCCTCTCGGAGAATTGGACATAGCTAGAGATTTGGAACATAACCTATTTAAGGATGCACTAGTGTTTAGGAAGATGATTGAATGTAGGAAGAGTTGTGTCAATTGTTCCTTGTTAATAGTCTCCATTTTGAGTGTAGGAAGATCCTAGGACTATGTACAACAAAGAATAATAACAGAGTTATTATTCTTTGTTGCTAGTGCCTTCAGGTGCGATTTTCAGATGTATTAGGAATTGTTCTTGATTTGACACTCCCTGATGAACCTGTTACACACCTTCTAAAGACACCTCCTCATTTCCGAGTGTCCTCTTGTTCTATATACTTCTTTCTCTCTATTTTGCAGAGTAGTGCCATGCTTCCTATCTTCCCTCTGTATCTCCTAAGAGTTACCATATCACTACTTGTAGTTTTAGTGTCTCTGAACTGGAGACATAATTTCTGAAGTGAGGTTAGGTGGGAATTAATAGAAAGCATTTGGAGCTTCTTGCTATTTAAAGGAGTGTGATGGTGTTCATTCATATAGACAAGAGGTAAAGTGAAGGAACTGAAGGAGCTGATTTGGTCGGTCTTTTGAGGAGAATCGGGATTGAACAGAATATGACAATGTTCAAACCCATTTTGGTATTATTAGTCGTCATTCTAGAATAGATCTAGATCGTGGGAGTGATCCACCCGCTCTGATACCACTTGTTGGTCCGGTAAACTTATGCAACACCATGAATTGTATAAACAAAAGCTTGAGAAAATGAAAACAACTAATGTTTATTATTGTAACAACCGCGGTTTTTACAGGTCAGTTTGACTAATAGTCTTGACTCGGTTGACGTTTGTTTGGTGTTTATTAGGTGTTTGAAGTGATATAGGAGTGATATAGGTGAGTTTTAGCACTAAATCCCTTTGCGTAAATGGTTTTATTGTGATTTGGAAAGTTTGGAATTTGGAAAGGTTCATTTTGATCACCTTTGTGGTGTAGAAATGACTTGTGTAGTTTTGGTGTTTTTGTATTTTTGCGTAACGAGACTTCGTTCAAGTAATTGAGCGTTAGTAAGTTACGTGGGATTTGTTTTTATGAGTTATATTTCAAAAAGAGTGTGAAATTCTATTTTTGGAAACTTTATTTTGAAAATGATTATTTTCCGGTTTATCGTAAAATTTAGGTTTATCGCGAAATACGTTAGGTTTTGTTATGGGATTACATAAAATATGAAAAGTATGAGGTTTTGAGTGTAATAAATAAATTTAATACCAAATACAAATTTTAGGTCACGAATTTTAGGCACGTGGATTAGGGGGAAAAAGGAAATCAAATTTGATACCAAATACAACTCTAAGCCTTAAGGGTTATCCAAAATAATTATAAATACAAAATTAAAACCTCCCTACCCCTTTTCCTGCAATTTGAAGTCGACCACAAGGAGAAAGAGAAGAAAAAATTTAGGGTTTCATAGTTTTCAAGCCATAATCAAGAATCAAGGTAAAATCTTTAAATTCTATGTTCAATTAATTAATTAATTAATTAATATAATTCATGTACTAATTATATAATGGATTAGGGTTTGTGTTAAATTCTGTAAATTAATGTTATTAAACATGTTGGGATCAATTAATGATGATAGTATGATGATTGGTTAAGAGAATTGAGCGTAAAACATGCTAGTTATTGAGTTAGGGTTTGGACAGATTTGTAAGGCTGTAAAGATGTAAGTGTAAATAACAGATGGTGATGAGTTAAGTCACGAATTTTAGGTCTAAATTGAATTTTAATGAAAGAGATTTCCAAAAAGTCCAGCCACGATTGATTTCAAGGTCGGGAAGTTGGTATTTTGATTTTTTTTTGTTAAGGTGTCAAAGCTGTCAAACCGGGACAGATTTTGGGTAAAAGTTTGAGGGTGTCATGTGGTTGTAAAAGTGGTATTTTGACTAGGCCTTCTGGAATAGTTAAGTATTAGGTTATATTAGACTACCACGAAGAGGATTCACGATAAAAACTTGTGGAAGTATTTATTTAAAATCAAAACTTTTTGGTGTGCGTTCAGATCCGAATTTGAGTAGTTGACAAGTTTGAATTTCTTATGAGTATTTGTGTGTGTTATTGGTCCATGGCCTTCTGGGATTAGCTTGTATGCTTATGATAGACCATGGTAAATTTTTGGAGTGAGTTTTTGAGCTTTAATTGTCGTGATTTCATGTGGGTGAATGTACCCAAAAATTCTGCGTTTTCAGATTTTTAAAGTGCAAGGGATTTAGTGAGTTTTAAGTTATGGTAATGGATAGTATGGTGTTTAGGAGATCCATGGTGGGTCATATGAGTCTTAGAAATCCATCATATGTGTATTACATGGGTTTTAGCTTTTAGCTTGGCCTTGTGTAACGTGGACTTATTTGTGTTGTTATAGATTGTGATTTGTATTGTGGAAGCTGCAAGGTTTGAGGTGAGTTCATAGTCACATAAATTTTTACTTTGTTTTAAACTTGGGATGGGAATGATGCTTGTCTTAAATGATTTGATTTACTGTGATTATGTGTATGGCGTTAAAGAGCTTGGACTTATAATGTTATCCTATGCATGCTATGTGTGATTATTTGCTTGTGTGGAAATCGAGGATAGAACTGTACCTGAGATGTGAAGAGTAGAACTGATTCGTGCAAACCAATTATATATAATAGTAGTATAGTATCGAAGTGATCCGCAAGAAATACGAATCACCCGAGTCGTTTCCAAGTGAAGGTGTAAATGGAATCAAGAATATTGATTCGTGTAATCGTGATTTGAAAAGTGGTGAAAAAGGAAAATAGTGATCAAATAATTCAAATATCAACTAACAATTATTAAACATGCAAAGAGTACAAGCTAGTAATGCGCCAAGGTCTAAAACGCAAAAACGGGAATGCACGCGCGATTATTAACGTAACGCGCGAAATAAAATGCGAGTTTTAAGCTACGCTAATCCTACGGACTTCAAAATAATTTTAGAAAGTTAAAAATGATAAAAGAAAATTTTAAGAAAAATAAAAATATTTTTTAGACTTTTTAATAATTTATTATGAATTAAAAACTAATTAAACTATTTAATAATTAAAAGAAAATGTGAATTAAGTAAGAAAAATGCAAATTTAATTTCTAAAATTCTAAACTAATTGAAAACTATTTTCTAAAATATTTTTTTTTGGATTTTTCTGGGGTTTTTCTGATTTTTTTGGATTTTCTAATAATTAAAAAGTATTAAATAATGATTAAAAATGAAAATTAATTAAGAAAAATAGCAAAATAGCTCAGAAAAATATGAAAATTTCTGGGAGAATCTAAAATTATATTCTGAGTCTAGGAAAAATAGAAAAAATGAAAAGTAAGCATTGGAAGTGCTTATAGCTTGAAAACAGCTTAAATTAAGTGCTTATTAATAAGCACAGTTGACCAAACTTTGACCAAACTTTTACCAAATGCTTTTTATACTTAAGTGAGCTTATAAGAACAAGAATCAGGCCATATGATGCACAAGAACACATATAAGCTATCAAAGAAGCACAAATAAGCACTAATGAGAGTAATAAGCACTAGCAGATCAGCACTAAGCAAACTACCAATTGAAATAGTTACTATATGCTATATTAAGCTCAGATTAATCAATAAACTTGACTAGAAATCTATATTAAGCAATTGCAGCCTTATCTAAATTCAGAAATAAGCTGAAATCCACAAACTAAATGGGCCAAATAAGCAGTCCCAATAAGCTAGCAAGACAAAACTAAAGGTGGAATTTAACTGACTACTACTATGACAACACAAAACAAGCAAAAATTCAGATCCTAGATGCAATCTATTGGTCTAAATATACCCAAGAAGTTGGGCCAGGACAGATGGTGCAGGGCACCATTTGGCTCAATAAGCCAACTTCAACAGATTTTTTTAATAAGCATATGAGACCCAAAATGGAATTTTCTTTTTGAAATTTATAATTCAGGTACTGAACTTTCCAAAACAACAAACCACAATGAATTCCAATGAGAATCAAGTGCTACAGAAGCTCACAAAGTTATGACCAAAATCTGAGTTTGAAAAAAATATTTGACTTTTATTGAAACAGAAAGTTTGACTAAAGTGATTTTTGATTATGCTAAAATGATCACTAATGTTATTTCAAGCTAATTTATGATTTAAATAAGCTGATATTAACTATATTACAACTACTTATAAGCTTAACTAACATACAATTACTTCTACTTAACTGTGTGATAATTTATTGAGCAACTTTGACTTTTAACAAATGACCAATTCATTTTATGCCTTAACTAGTTCCAATATTACCCTAATGTGATGTTTAAACTATTTTGAACCTCTGATATGGCCCTTATGACAGCAAACCACTTTTAGCCAAACACCCCTTAAGGGTTCTGTCACAAGTATGAATCAAACACAGAGCCTACAATTCAAGTTAAAAACAGATCCAATCCACTCAGTATAATTCCACAAACATGAACACACTCAGAAACTTAAATCATGAACATCATACATCATCAGAAGCACATGATCATACTTATAGACTATATGAGACAGTATACTAGCAGATTACCAACACAGCTATCAAATTTGACAAATAAGCTATCAACTAGCACTAATAAGCATTATTGAACAATAATAAGTAGTAATAAGCTAGTTTATTCAGGTCTATACTACAATAAGCTATTGAGATCAGAAATGAAATAGTGAACACTTACAATCCAAATCCCCCTCAGCATGAAAAGAGGGGGCTCACTAAGCTAGCCTGTCTCTTGACAGGCCAAATGGACTCCTTTTTTGGCTGCCTTTCACCACCAGGACACACAGCTTATTCAATAAGCTGTGTGTTGACTTTTATTGACTTTTTTGAAAATTTTGGTTTTTGAGAAACAAAAGAACAACAAGATTACTGAAGGCTTTAAAAGTTTAAATAAGCTTTAACAAACAACTAATAAGCACTAAAAACCATTAAGAAAAGATGACAAAACATATTTTTGGATTTTGTAAATTTTTAGATTTTTTTGGTTTTTATTTAGATAATAAACAACAACAAAATAAAACTATTGAAACAGAGATATTTAGACTAAATAAGTTACCAAAGAAAGAGACTTGCTAAAAGAAAGGAAGAAGCTATAAGAAAGTAATAAGCTGAAAAGACAATAAATAAATAAGCTGTAGTGAATTTAAATAAGACAATTAAAGAGAAACTTTCATTAATAAAACTTAAGTTACAAAAATGGCAGAGTAACACTACAATTACTCTACACACTCTAAACGTATCAGGGGGGGGGGGGGGGTTATATAGGGGAGCCCAAGGTGAGGGGTGCTAGGGTTTAGAAGAGCCTAGAAGCTCAAATTGAGGCCACATGTCTTCAATTCAAATCCATATGTCGACATCCCACCATCATTTAGCCGTTCATAGATCCTTATCCTCATTTCCACACATCACAGACCAATCAGGGGAGCTCAATATGCCATGTGGGAGGAATTATGACAACATCTGACACGTTGTCAGTCTTCTAGAAAGATTCTAGTACGAGGTTATTGATTGGGATTGGTACGAGGTAAAATTTAGTGGGAGCAGGGTAAGTTTGGGGGAGATGCACAGTAAAAGGGCGCGGGTTTTTATTTTATTATTGTTTAAGTCATGTGGTGGGTCGGGTTTAATTAAAAGGTTTGGGCCGGATGATATAAGGAGGTGGTGGTGGGCTTGTGTTGGTGAGTTGGGCTTGTTGTGTTGTTTGTATTCTTTGGATTAGGGGATCCGGTTGTAGTATTAAGTTAAACCAAGGGACCTTTGTTGTAGATTCTGAAAATAGGAGGACCCATAATGCCAAACTTCCATAATATTCTTCCAAGGGTCTATTGTGGCATTTCTTGAATGTTGGAGGGCCTGAGTTGCCAATCTTCCAAAGTATCTTCTCAAGGACCAAAAGTGACAACTCTTGAAAGTTGAGAGACCATAAATGTCATTTCTTCAAACTTTGTTCTTGAAACTTTGAGGACTTTATTTGACCATATGAACTTCACTTCGACCACTAGCTTCCCCGGCTCCGACTTTATTCACTTTTCCAAATCTCGTGCCCGTTTTTGTCATTTTCTCGTGATTTTTTGTCTTTTCTTAAATATCCGTTCCTGCACATTCACAATCACAAAAACACACTTTCTTTGGCATTATTGGTTAGTTTTTGGTTTATTTGGTCCAATTTTAGCTAAGAAAAGGTGAGTGAATAAGCACTCACCAAGAACTGTACCCAAGTTGTGAAAATCTAGGGTAGAACTGTACCCGAGATGAGGGTAGAACTGTACCCAAGTGGTGGAATTTGTGTGTGATTCGATTAGGAGGATGCTTATCCTGTTGCTCGCGCATGCGACCTAATTGATGTTTAATGGGGTCGGGGGACACGAGCCATCCTGTTGTAATTATTTTGGGGTCGGAGGACATGAGCCATCCTATTGGTTGCCTTATGAGTGCTGTTGCCTTTGTGTATGATTAATGACTTACAAATGCATGTAGCTATATGATAACTATAATTTATTTGTCCAGCTATGTTTTTCTAATCACAGTGAACTGGTTGCCTTGAGAGTGTTTGTGTGTCTAAACCTATGAATCTCACCAACATTATGTTGACGTTTTAAGCATCATTTTCTAGTGAGCATTCTAAGGCTATGATAGAAGGAAGTGATTAGACGAGACCTTAGTTGCATTGGAAGTGGTTTATCATTTATGTTTGGATTTATGTTTTGTTTTGGTTATTTTATTTTGGGGTATTGTTACAACACTTTATGTTTGTACAATTGCTCTATTTATATGCATGTAGTTGTTCTCTATGTGGACACCAGGTGTTGTGATGATATCCATGAAGTTACACCCCGCGCGTTTCCGCCGTGGCGGGGTGTGACAGATTGGTATCAGAGCCTTGGTTATAGAGAATTAGGCTAGACCTAGACTATAACCTAGGAGTCCCTCATATAGTTGCATTTAGGACCTATGTGTAAGTATAGTATTTTATATGTCTATTTTCCTATATTTATGCTATGTTTTATTGAGTTTCGGACGTCATATATCCATGTTCGGACAAGGAGAGGATGTTTATGGGAAACGTTGGTGGAGAAGAAGTGGAGAGGTTTGGAACCACGGTGACTTCTGGAGATGGAGCCGTTACCAAATACCCTTGGTAGTGTCCTTACTTCACTTAGGAGGGAGAGGTGGTTTAGTCTAAACCTCGTGATTTGTATGCACTTGTGAATCATACGGAATTAGAAGAAAGAAATAGAGATGGTTTTGCATGTTGTCGACTATCTCAACATGTAGGAAACATAAATGGGTGGTTGAGTAAAGATGAAAGGGAGTTAGGATGGAATGGTGTGGATTCGGATCTAGAGTCCACAGCGAGTAGTAAGTTGAATTGATCTGAGTAGGGAGATAAGTGTGAGAGTGGAGTTTGAGCCGTTATGCGATGTCTTTTGTTTTGTGTCATGTTTTGGAATTCGTATATTGTCTTTTGCCGTCTGGAGCCATGTTGGAGCGTGATTACTCTTGGATATTGGATCGACCTTATCCAAAGTGACTTTGATTATAGAGTTTACGTTATCGTTGAAATTCTTCCATGCGAGATCAGTGTTTGCGACGTCTTTTGCTTTTGTTTGTATGATTGTTTGCATGATGTGTTGTTATAGGAGGGAGTACACTTATTAAAGGGAGCATAGATAATTATGGTGGCCAACATAATTATACATGCGTCACAACACAAGTGGACTTGCAAGTATGATAGCATGGATTGCATGGTGTATTAGGTGCTATGTGGTATATGTGCATTATCATTGAGATGTGTGGTTTTGGAAGTAAGTATGCGTGTGGAATAGGCTTATAACTATGGTCGCGAACATAATTATAAGGGTATCACAAACGTGGACTTGTGACCATTATTGCATTGATTGATGTTTGTTGTTATATGTTGTGGTAGATGGTATGTGATATGATGTTGGTGATGACTGTATGATTAGAAAGTATTCTGTTAACCGTTTGGGCAGTCTTTATATGTTGGGGTGTGTAGGTGGTAAGATTCCATCCTACCAATCATATGTTGATACCTCAAATATCGGTTGGTACTTATGTTGTGGTATTTAAGTTGATTCGTTTACTAGACGCTTCGTTTGTATACCTAATTCTTTGGTTGGCATTCCTATTCGTACCATGATGGTACAGATGCCATATTCCTTCTATTCGACGTCGTGATAGGTGTTGGAAAATCGAATTCATTTTTGTTGGATACTGGTTCGTTTCTTTGGTTATTCCATACATTCATTCCTTCGGATGAATGTTATGCTATTCATCAAGTATTGTTGGTTCGTGACGAGTTGGTGTGGATATTTAATCCCTCATTTACACACACCAATTGAAGTTCGTGACATGTTTTGTGACCTGTTAGTAACAGTGTTTTTCTATGATTTTGGTTTGATCGCTGTATGAATGAGTCTTTGCCTTCACTTGGTTTTTAATGTATTTGCGTGAGTGTTCACTGGTATGAGTTCGTTTGAGGATTATTTTGACTACGAAATTCTTCAATGTCTTTCGCGTTTGATTTAGAGGTTGTGTTAGAGTCTTTATGGCATTTTACAATTTCGTTTTGGGTATTTCAAGGTCGTTTGATGGAAACTATTATTTTTATCATGAAAATGAAGTGTGGAAAAAAAACAATAATAAAAATGGTTATGTTGATGTCTTACATAAAATGGTTTATATGTATTTTATAAAAAATGTATAACTTTAAGATATTTCTTATGAAAAACGGTGTTCATTTGTTGTTGGGAAGGTCGAGTGTGGGAATAAGAACTGTCTATGGTTCTCATTTACCAAACTTGTTATGTATTTGGTTCATCGAGTGTTTCTTTCGTTGAGGGTACTCTTGTGGATGTTTTATGGTTACGTGTATTTTATATTTTCTTTCTATGAGTTTTCATGAACATTTTCTCCGTGTGTACTTTTATTGGGGGAAAATTTCTCATTGTGTTTTTTTTTCTAGCTTTGATTTTGATGTTCGTTACTTCGCTAGTCAGTAATTCGTACCCCTTTTGAGTTCGTTGATATACGTTTTAGTTCGACCGGTTTCATGGTTCACGTCGTTTACTTAGGATAGATTGTCGTGCTGATTATAAATTTGTTCGTCGAAGAAGAAGAGGATGTTGCCAAGTTGTTCAAGTGAGAGGTTTAGCTTCAAGATATACGTTCTTCAGATTGAGTAGGCATCACGGAGGTGGAAGATCCATAAGAGGAACTGTGTGATATATGGTTTAAAGTTGGGAAATAGAACTTGGAGATGAGATTTGTATAGAGCAGGAAGTGTTATATACACGGATCATAAGAATCTTTAGCATATATTTGACAAGAGTTTAATATATGTAGAAGAGAAGTTGGGTGTGGATTTTCTCAGTGACTACGATTGTCTGATTCGCTACTGTCAAGGAAGGATGGACATCGTGGTAAGAGCGCTGAGCGGGAGTGAACGAGTGAAACTTAGATGTTTGTGAGCAATGATTATGATAATTCAGTTTGGAGTTAAGAGGATGATACTGACAGCCTAGAGAGAGAGGTTCAAGGATAAGAACATGTAAGAAGAATGATTACTTGGTTTAGACCAATAAATGGAAAGGAACGAAGATGGAGGAATGTACTTTGTGGACCAGCTATTGGTTTCATTGAGAGGAAGCATAAGGACATCAATCATGCAAGGTATTTGATACATCCGAGAATGGATAAGACGTATTATTACCTTAGCAAGAGATGTATGGAGGAGTAGGTGAGACTTTTTCGCTCGGTGAGTTGGTAAAGAGCCATGGGGTGTCGCATTGATCATCAGGAAACATGATGAAATACTTAATTCGCGATTGTGGTAAACGTGTTATAGAGTCTTGAGAACCCGTATGTAGAGGAGTACGACTTATCATTCTCTAAGGAGTGAACTAAGTGAGCGTACAAATCAGGCGTTGGATGGTGAGCTGAGAGCATGGGTGTGTTTGATTTTGGTGGAAGTCGGGGTATACATTTACCCTTATCTGAGTTCTCCTATCTCAACAATTATCATTCTAGTATGGAGTGTGTGTCGTGTGAAAATTCTATGGGAGGTAATGTAGGTCACTTGTTCTGTGGGCAAAGGTTGGAACAAGCCAACTAATTGGTCCTGAACTAGAACGAGAGACTACGAATAAGGTTTTCTAGCTAAGGAAAGACTTAAGGCAGCAAGAGATCGCCAAAAGAGTTATGAGAGTTATTGCTGTAAGCCCTTAGAGTTTGGTGTTGGTGATATTGTGAGGTTAAAAGTATCTCCTTGGAAGGGTGTTGTGCGTTTCGGTAAGAAATGCAAGCTAGCACCGAGATACGTAGGACCATTTGAGATTTACGGAAAGGATTTGATTTGTGGCATACCAGTTGAAGTAAGTTGAGGAATTAAGTGGTGTACATGATATGTTTCACGTATCTAATTGAAAAAAGTGTTTGGTGGATGCTAGTCCACATGTGCCAATAGATGAAAGTAAGGTTGACAAGACCCTCCGTTTTGTCAAGTAACCTATTAAGATTATGGATCGAGATGTTAAGGGTTTGTAGTTTGGTGAGATAGCGTTGGTAAAGGTATGGTGGGATTCTAAGCGTGGTCCTGAGTTTACTTGGGAGCATGAGGAATCAGAGGTAATTAATGTTTGTTTTGTGTGTATCCATTATATGTGGTGTTCCCTGCGGTTACCATTTGGATTTTCATTTGGTTCGAGAGTATCGTACCTACCTGTGAGAAGTCGTTCGGATTTTTGGTGTTGTTGATCGGTGTAGTGTATCTATTTGCGTCTATTGTTGGAGTGACGAAATATTTTTATCGTGTGAATTTGAGTATTTAGTCGGTTCACATCTTTGCGATTCTTTCTCTGTGATTTTATGGTGTGGTATTTATCCGCTTAAAAATCCATAAATTTCCTTTTACTGTTGTGAGTGGTGACTATAGTAGTTGAAATCTCGGGACGCGATTTCCCTAAGTGGGGGATGATGTAACTACCGTGGTTTTTGCAGGTCAGTTTGACTGATAGTCTTAACTCGGTTGACGTTTGTTTGGTGTGTATTAGGTGTTTGAAGTGATATAGGAGTGTGTTGACATAAATAATGCCTAAAAACATTATTAACATGTTATCAATATCTCTATGTTTTAATTATCACAAAATATAAACTCTGTTAGCATCAAAGAATTATATAGAAAAGTGATGGTCATTCTCATATTAGGAACTTTGTCTTTGTGTCGTTAAAGTATGTAATTGTCTAAGATAGTTGGGCATTGGACTTGGTAATCTAATATGTTAAGAGTTATGTTAGTAAGCCTTTTGTAATTCATGTAAACCAAGTCCAAGCCCAAGCCCATGAGGCCTTTCTCTCTAACTATAAAAGGCACCTTACCTCTCATTTGTAAGGTGTGCTTGTGTGTGTATTGTGTGTGTTTTTAATAAAAGTTCTCTTCATCTTTACCTCTCTTTTATACTTATTAACGCCACACCTTTATAACATCAAGTCACCATCTTTACTTCATCTAGTGCTTATATTTGTGTTAAAGTTGATAGTTTTAAGGTCCTACAAGTGGTATCAATCGCCTAACAATGATTTAGGAGTGTGTGGTAATCGTATTTTTCAAGTTTTTTCTTAAAAAGTTGCATTTTTTCTTGTAAAAGTGCACTTTTTCTTTAAAAAGTCCTGATCTTTAAGTGTTTTAGTGTTAAAGTTGTTGTTTTTCTTGAAGCTTTAGGGGCTGTTTGATAAAATCATATGATTTAGTGCTGAATGATTCTACACTCTGAATAATACATAGGCTCTGTATGAACTTGGTTCTGAATGAAAGTGGTATGTTTGGTAACCATTGTGAATACTGATTTGAATGATATAAAATTACATATTTAACCTTGTGTTGTGCATGATGAATTTTTATTGTTTTTTCTTTAAAAAATACACATTATGAAGATTGAATTATTATTACTATTTGGTAACTACTTCAAATTTAATAGAACAATAATACTAACACATAGATATTAAATAAAACTTAAATATGTAAAGTAATATCTTTCTCACATGAGGCAGGAGTTTTATTTGATCTATTCATGTTCTTGGTCTTTCGTTATCACTTTCACATGGTACTAAAATTAGCACATATGAGGACGAGTTACAAAACTCCAATTAAAGTAAAATAGTTATTACGCATTTCAATTAGAAAAAAAAATAAAATAAAAGAATTAACCATTTGTCGATTAAACAAAATAATAAGAGAGATATCGAAAAGAAAAAAAAAAGTTCAATGACGACGAGGAATCTTTTTATCAAAAAAAAAAACAAAAAAACCTAAGACCCATATTTTATTTTTGTATCGGAAATAATGAATTTTATAGAGTTGAACGTGGCTATGAAAAATTGAAACAAAAGGGTGCATAAAAGGGTGCATGAGTAAAATGTTGGGTACTGAATGGTTAAGGGACCCACTCAAGCAAAATCAATCAGTAGCAAAAAGAATAATTCAGAGGTATTAATTTTTTTATCAAACAAAGCAGCCTTTGACCGATTAAGTTGATGGATCTGAGTTGCTTCATTAAGAAGCATTCAAACAACCCCTTAGTGATTCTAAGTGTTTTGGGAAAGATTTGATCAAAAGAATCAAGTGGAAAAAGTGTTTTTGGTTGAAAAAATCGGATTTTTTGGCTGTTTGGGACATCTTACGAGTAACTTTTGGTCAAAACCCTTTTCCTAGGAGTAACTTTTGGTCAAAACCCTTTTCTTACGAGTAAGTTCTTAGGAGTAACTTCTTACGAGTAACTTCTTACGAGTAAGTTTCTACGAGTAAGTTCCTACGAGTAAGTTCTTAGGAGTAAGTTCTTAGGAGTAACTTCTTACGAGTAACTTCTTACGAGTAAGTTTTTACGAGTAAGTTCCTACGAGTAAGTTCTTAGGAGTAAGTTCTTAGGAGTAACTTCTTAGGAGTAAGTTCCTACGAGTAAGTTCTTAGGAGTAAGTTCTTAGGAGTAACTTCTTACGAGTAACTTCCTACGAGTAAGTTCTTAGGAGTAAGTTCTTAGGAGTAACTTCTTACGAGTAAGTTTCTACGAGTAATTCTTACGAGTAAGTTTCAGAGTTCTACGCATAACTTCATCAAAGGTCTTCTCTTCGTGCATCGGTGACTCAGTACTTCCCTAGCTTGGATAAGTTAGTGGAATACTTCGACACGGGATATCTTTCAAGCTTGGACAAGTTTGAGAGATTTGTTTGGTTTTTAACCTTACGCATAAACATTTCTTACGCATAAGTTACAGCTTACGCGTAAAGTTCAAGTTTACGCATAAACTTAGTGTTTACACTTAACCTTACACTTTACGCATAACCTTAACCTTACGCATAAGATTCCAAGTTACGCGTAAGAATCACTGTTTACGCATAAGTTCAGGGTTTATGCATAAGAATTTGACTTTTTGACAACCAAACTTCAAACGGCCATAACTTTTGAACCGTAACTCCGTTTTCGACGAATCAGCTGTCAAAACGACCGTGAGATAGAGGAGAACGACACGCTTAATTTTTCACCATACAAACTTGCACTAACACAACTCTTGCTTCGTTGGAACGATCCAAGAATCAACTTTATCAATGGCTACTCAGCAAGATATTCATGCAGCCGGTGCGGAAAACCGACCTCCGATGCTTGAAAAAGGTGGATATCTCCCATGGACAAGCCGCATGCTTCGTTACATCAAAACAAAGCCTGATGGTAAATTAATGATCAACTCCATTACAAATGGTCCATTCAAGCCACGACAAGTTCAAATTGAAGGTAATCCAAATGCAACACCTCCTACTCAACCATTCGTGCGTGAACAAACAGAAGCAGATTACACAGAGGAAGACAAGAAGCAGATCGCCGCTGATGATATGGCAATGCATTTAATCCAACTTGGATTACCACGGGAGATCTTTGCTGCGGTCGACAGTTGTGAAACTGCTTATGCTATGTGGGAACGTGTTAGAAGGATATGTCATGGAATAGAGATTGGACAACAAGATGTTGAGAACAAACTTCTTACTGAATGGGAGAATTTCACATCCACTAAAGGTGAACAGATTGAATCCTACTACACAAGGTTTTGCACTTTGATGAATGAGTTAATCAGAAACAAGTTGACACCTCGAACAATTGCAACAAACATCAAATTCATCAATAACCTTCCAGAAGAATGGGGTCGTTATGTTACAATTGTCAATCAAACAAAGGATTTACATAAGGTGAATTATGATCAACTCTATGACTTTTTGAAGCAAAACCAAGCTGAGGTTAATGAAGTAAGGAAAGAAAGATTGGCAAAGAATCATGATCCTCTTGCATTAATTGCTACTACACCAACACCGCTACCAGTAAACACACAACAATCATCATCATCTTCCACTCACAACTACTTGCAACCATCATACGTTCAACAACCAACACCGGTCTACCAACAACAGTTCTACCCACAACAACAATACCAACAATTCCAAGAACCAGAATTCACTAAAAATGATGAAGCTACTGCAGCATTGACCCAAGCGTTTGCTTTTCTGTCAAAGGCATTCCAAGGACGCTATTCTATACCAACTAACAACAACCAAAGGATTTCATCGAACACTCGCAACAAGCAGATTGCTCAGCCGAGTTTCAATATGGGTAATGGAGGCCAAATGGTTGAAATTTATGGGAATCAGCAAGGATATACCACGGGAATTAACATGGGGAATCAGAATATGCTGAATGCAGGGAATCAGAATGCAGGAAATCAGTATGGTCAGTATGCAGGGAATCAGTTGGGTCAGTTTGTTGGAAATCAGAGGGGTCAGAATGTTGGTAATCAGGCAATGGGTAATCAGAATAGAAATGTTGCAGCTCCAGTAGTTGGGAATTTGGGAAATGTGAATCAGGGTAATCCGGTAAAGTGTTTTAACTGTCAGGGTGTAGGTCATATGGCAAGGAACTGTCCTACTAAGCCGAACAAGAAAGACACAGCGTATTTGCAGAAAGCATTACTGTTGGCACAAAAGAATGAGGCAGGGTTTCAGTTAAACGCAGAGGAGAATGATTTTATGGCTCTTATGGATGACATGGAAGATAGAGAGGATATCGATGCGAACTGCATATTCATGGCGAATCTTCAGGAAGCTAAGTATGACACGGATTCTGATACACTTCCTGTTTATGACACCAATGCACCATCTGAGGTATCAAACTTCAACACATGTCACAATAATGATATATTTGATATGTCTCCTCATGAGAAACAACATTTTGAGAAGCAAGCACCCACTTATGATACATACCTGGACACGCCAAGTAGTAGCAATACTCCTTCAGTAACTCCAGATGTGAATCATAATGGAGACTTCGTTTCACAGCATGCTGAGAATGATGAGGAAACACGTGCTTTATTTGAATCATTATTGAATAATTGTCGTATTGAAATTGAGAATGTGAAAAAGGTCAATCGCGATGTTAAGGCCGCGAATGTTAAATTGACCGCTGAGCTTGAGAGTTACAAAGAAAACGTTAAAGCTTTTGAATTTCATAACAAAAGATTGTCTGAATTAGAAACTGGTTATCAAAATTCCATTTCAAGGGAAAAACAATTGCAACTCAAGTTTGATACACTTGATGTTAATTCTTTCAAAAAGATAAAATCTTTAAACACGGAAATTTCTGATTTACAAAACCAACTTTCCAAACAAAAAACAGCTTATACCAATCTTGAAATAGAAAAGGATGAGTTGAAAAAGGACTTTGCAAAGAAAGAAGACAAACTTTTGGCCAAAATCGTAGAGTCAGAACACATGATTGCTCATTTAGAAGAATTAGTGGTTAAATCGGGTCAGTCAAGTCAAACTATGAAAATGATTTCAAATCAAACTAATCCGGTTTACCATACGAAACATAAAGTGGCTCTTGGTAACAACACCCCGAGTAATCTCAAGAAAGCTCAGCAAGAACAGAATGTTTTGTATAATGGTAATGTGATTTACACCAAACATGATCCTCCCGTCGTTCGGGATTCTGTGCAAACGATAGAACATGTCGAAGAGAGCATAAATAAAATGAAACAAAAGGATTTGAAACCCATTGATTACAACAAATTGAACAAACTTTCGGGAATCACTTTTGTTCCACAAAAAGAACCTTCTGTGTTTTCCATAAAACGACCATTCTCAAAAATGTTTTCTAAGAAAGTAATTGTTTCCAAATCTCTTTCAAAAATGGAACAAATGTCTTCTAACAACACTTTTAATACAAGTGAAGCTAGAAACATTCTGGATGACGTTAAAAAGAGAATTCAAGAACTTCAAAATATTGTTGCCTCTAAAACTACAATCGATATTAACAACTGGCATTCCAGTTTTCATATTGAGCAGAAAAAAGTTTTTGAAAACGAAATTACTATCCCTCTGAATAACATCAATGCGAGGGTAATCCATTTTGAACGAGCTTTCTTAAAAGAAACGGCCGACTTTGTCAAGGACCACAAATCCCTGGTAAACGAAGCTAATGATACTCGTGAAAACATGAATGTTTTGGAAAACCTAAATGATTCTCTCTTCGAAGCTGTTATGACCACTGACATTATGTCCATCATTTTACAAACATACTCTGTTCAAGACGATGAAAGACTGAGAGCTGAGACCTCCGAAATTGTTTCCAAATATGAAAATGCTCTTATAAAGCTTGAAAAAGAAAACATGTCACTTTTCAAACAACTTGATCGAAAATCAGAGGAATGCAAGTATGACAAATTGTCGTATGAGCATGCCTACAAAGACATGAAAGAGCAAAATGATCTTTTGAGAGCTCAGCTTGTAAGTTTAAAAGGGAAGGGTGTGGATACTAAGTTTGCAAAACCATTGACTTTAGAGAAACCAAATGTTTCAAAAACGGTTGAAAAACCAAAAATGTCTATTTCCCGGTTTGCTCCAAAAGTCGATGAGAAAAAGGATTTGACAAAACCAGTCACTCCACAACCCTTGCCCAAGCAAAAGGAAATTGAAAAGATTGTTGATAAACAAAAATTGGTTGTTGAAAGAAACACAAATGTGAGTGCACCTAGCACTTCTAGGAATATTACACCAAATGTGACTACAAAAACTATTAACGAGTCTGTTGGTTCAAATGACATGGTCCAAAATCACCATCTAGAAGAAGCTAGGAAAAAGGCACAACTTCGAAAAAACGGAATTTTAGGCGCAAAACCTAGTGTGATGAATTCTACAAGATTCCAAAGCGCTGCTAGTAGTAGTAAACCTTTACCTAGGAACAATCTACAAAATACTAGGGATTGGCTTGCATCTAAGAGTAGTGGCCCAAAACAAAATGCTAAGAATGTAGAATGCAACACAAAGAATTCCAAAGTCTCATCGAACAACAAACAATTTCCAAATGACTGTAGTGACAAAGTTAAGGTTGCAATTTTAAACAAAAATGTTGAATTTGTCTGTCCTACATGTCAAAAATGTGTTTTTTCAGCTAATCATGATGCATGTGTTGCACAATATATCAAGAAAGAAAATGCACGTGCTAAGGCACAATCCACTAAGAAACCGAATATAAACAAACCCGTTGATGAGAAGCAAAAGGCTAAGAAACCAAATAGGTAGATCTCTACAGGACGTAGTTTTTCTCAAAATGAGACTTCCGCTGCATCTGAAAAGAAAACAACTCCTAGATCTTGCCTTAGGTGGACTCCCACGGGAAAAGTTTTTAACACAGTTGGTCTTAGATGGACTCCAATAGGGAAGATTTTCGATACTTACACCAAGACAAATAATAGTGATAATCATCAGGATAAGGAAAGTAGAAATCACTACAACCGTTGATAGTGAACACCCTCAATGTGAGGAAACATGTACTTCTAACACTGTTATTTGTGAGAATTCTTCTTCTGTGGATGCAGGTACTTGTGAAAGTGTTGAGGGTTCATACACCCAATGTGGTAAAGAAGAACTTTACGCCAACATCGCATGTGGAAATCCTTTTCTAATTCCACTCGTAACTCCACTTTTACTTGTCAAACCTTAATTTTTCTTTCTTTTCAAATCTTTTCTTTATAAATTTTTTTTGAAAAAAAAACAAAATACAAAATTTGAAAAACCAACAAAAACAAAATACAAAAATATAAAATTTTCAATAAAATACAAAAACAATATAAAATCAAAAAATCCAAAAATATTCTTCTCACGACATGTCTCTCGTATAAATCAATATTCTGTACGTTTCTAGAAATGTCATTCAACAATGATACGGATATGTACAGATGCTTGAGCGGGAGTTCTTTAAAATGTTTTTCTAAAACATGTCGTTTCTCTAAAAGTTTCTTCACAATGGCTTTCATATACTTCAGTGCGAAACCCGGACTTAAATTGATGACTTCTTAGTATTTCAGCTAAGAACTCGTTCTTCAAAGAAAGGAGAGTGCTACACAAAAATGATTTTCATCAACAAAGTGCACTTATCCTAAAATTGGACACTGTTGTACGCCTCAGTGCGACATTCCTATTCAAACAAAGAGAAGTCTTTGTTTTTCCAAAAAAACCTTGATGGAAAATTCAACAAATCTGAAACTTCTTTCTCTTTCAGAATTTTGCTTCAAGAAGACTCCTTCCCTCTAAACCTTAAAAAGTTTAACATTCTCAAAAACATATGCGAGTTTTGAGGGGGAGTATTTCAAAAACAAAATTGTTCCGAATTCATGCAAAAACGAATATGTCTTTCTCTCCAAAAAGCTTTTTCTTAATCAGTTGATATCAAAAATATCACGATATGCTATTTTTTAGGGGGAGAAGACATGATTAAAATGTGATCAAAGATATTTAAAGTTTGTGACTGAATCTCAGAAGAGCTCGACTCAGAAAGTACCAATGAATTGACGAAACTTATAATGTCAGTA
This sequence comes from Artemisia argyi, assembly GCA_030686995.1. NCBI lineage: Eukaryota > Viridiplantae > Streptophyta > Magnoliopsida > Asterales > Asteraceae > Artemisia > Artemisia argyi. Next base: position 66,183,897 of record CM060706.1, read on the forward strand.
ATCGAAAAGACTTGTCCTGGACGGGTAATAATTTCAAGCTAGTCTAACTAGTGATGTAAGCGTGTCTCGAATAGGACTTGTCTGAGTAGAATGTACCGTATCAAGAGACTTTCTTTGGACTTGACCAGGACGGGTAATAACTTCAAGCTAGTGTAACTAGTGATGTAAGCGTGTCTCGAATCGGTCATGTTCACTGAAAGTGGATCAATTCTAAAAATCCACGAGCACATGTGAAGGGGGAGTCCTTTAAAATAAAATCAAAACTCTCAAAGTGTTAACAAAATATGTTTCATTATCATAAACACTTTGAGAAGATTTTCAAATGAATGGTTTTATGGCAACAATAGGATAGTCATGAAGTTATAAGGTGACTAAGGTTAGGAAGAACCGTCCTATGATCCGCCAGAGCCGGAGGGATCTACCCAAGGACAAATCCAATAGATTAGAATTAGAAGTCCTTAGGTATGATTGAAAAAAGGAGAAAATGGGAAAGGAGAAAGAAGGGGTTGAAGAATTAAAAAGAAAAGTTATGAAAAAGGGTGAAAAGAAATAGCCCTCCAAATGTTCAACCTTAGGGCAGACACCGGGTTCAATTCATATGCTACTGGTTGTTGCTAAGGTGACACCGGTATTGAAGATAAAGACGTCATGGACCCAGTGACGCACTGCACTTAACCTTCTTAACCACTCAAGTTCTCTTAAAAGAGCTTGTTTCATTCTCACGGGGAACCGGCATAATCTATCGACCTGTCTCTTAGAGATGGTTGATATTGAAGAAGAAGACCTCTCCCTAATCTCCGCATAGGAAACCAAATGTGCACTTATCGAGTCTAGAGCCCCGAGATTCATCAAAAGATCTCATAGGAACACATGATATTTCTACACTGGTTGTTCATCATTAAGGACGCCGGATGTAAACTTAAGAGTCCTACGCAGAGCTTAGAAATCTGCCAGAACATTTATGAGAGAATTCACACAAGTGATTCTCAATGATTGAATGGAAATTCCTGCCAGGGTCAACATCAAACAGCCCTGACAGCAGGTCACTTCGGTAATTCCTTATGGGTTACGCTTAGTGTTCGCGGTGGTTTCAAACGGTCTACAGTCGGGGAGTGATCCCCAGCGACTCACCCAGTCATTGAGCTACTAAGTAGGTCTTGTAAGCTCTCTCGAGAGTATCTGACATGGGAACGGCCATGGTAAGGATTAGAAGGAGTCTTCACACTATGCTGTTGACAATCTCTAATTCCTTATCTGTAAGTACCGGATGTTTTATTGCTAACTGTTTATATGCAGGGACACTTCATCTCCATGGCGACAGATTCCACATGCTCATACATACATCTGGAAGTTAAAGAAAGCTCCCTCAAAGATCTATACAACACAAAGTTCAAAGAAAGATTCTACGCCAAAAAGAAGAGTCTACAAAGTATAAAGACTAAGGATCAAAGTGAAAGAAAGGGAACTACGTGCATATGAATATCAAAGTCCAAAGATGTATGAGCATGTTGGAATGGCAAACAACCACCACAGATGCAGAAGTGACGAATGGCAGATAACTCCACATCACAAAGGAACAAAGAACGATGAAAAATCAGTTATCAAAGATCACAAAGCATGAAGGAACAAAGACTAAAGACTATTCTACAACGACACTCAAAGTTAAAGTCAAAGAACACGGAAGACCCACTCACGTGGAGCATCATTTGAATGACCATCCCTTAGGGGGAGATTGTTAGCATTAAAATATTTATATATAGAAGTGATGGTCATTCTCATATTGTAACTTTGTGTCGTTTTTTAAGATTAGTAATAGTTTAGTCATTGGGCCTTGGACTTGGCAAGCTAATATGTTATGTGCTATGTTATGACTATGGAAGAAATGGACCTCAGAGAAAAGGCTCAGGAAGAAGAACTTAAGAGAAAACAGGAAGCTGAAGAGGCCAGGCTTGAAGAGATTGCCCAAGCTAAACTGGAAGAAACTATCCGAATGGAAGAGAGCAGGAAAGCAGAAGAGGCAGCCAAGGTGGCTGAAGAAAAGGTAAAAAGGGAAGAAGAAGCCAGGCTTGCGGAAGAATTAAGGCTTAAGGCCGAAACTGAAAGACTGGCTGAAGAACAAAGGTTGGAAGAAGAAGCAGCCAAAGCTAAGAAAGTTGAACAACCCGAACCACAGAAAGGAGATGACAAAGACCTTACTACCATCATTGAATCCTCACAGTCATCACCTCCTGCATCAGAATCAACACATGACAAATCAATCAAAAAACCAAGCACCAACGTCTCAGCTGCATCAAAGTTGCTTAAGTCAGCATTCAGAAGAGTACATGATAAGAAGAGAAGCAGACTGGAAGATCAAGTTGCAACACTTGCAACCCAAGTTGCTGAACTGACGAAGCTGAACTTGAACGTCCAAGAGCTACAAGATAAGGTTGATACTTTCTTAGCTAAAGACGTACAAGAGAACTTGGAAGCCACGTTAGCTGCTCAAGCACAAGAATACATGGCACAACACTTAGTGGCTGAGTTGAAAGATCTACTGGCACCCATGAAAGATGAACTCACCAAGTTCGCAGAGCAAGCCGTCAAGAAAGTAATCCGATCAACCACATTTACTCTTCGAGCTGACAAGTCTACTGTTCCACTACCAGGGCTATCTCTGAAGAAGACAAAGTCCTGGAAGCATTGAAAAACAAGATGAACAAAGAAACTTGCAGCACAGAGGCCGATAAACTGAAACGTCAAAGAGATGATGAAGACAGGGATCCTAATTCATAGGCAAAGAAACAAAAACAAGCCGAAGGACCCTCATCTCAAACACCGGTCATCCCCCCAACAACTACAACTTCCTCACAACAACCGAAGGCATCAGGTTCTGCTCCCAAGGCACACGACCACTTTGAATACACCGGTGGTGACGAGATTCCTCAACCCGATGAAGTTCCAGAACCGTCCCCTAAGAAGAAGAAGAAAGATAAGAAATGAAAGCACCATCAATCCAAACCGGACACCTCACCAAAAGGCACCGAACCAAAGAAACCGAAAACCGTCCTTAAATGGCTAGACCATGACGACAGTGCCGAATACTTCTGGTTTGAAAAGATGATCAATTCGCAACCACCTCTTGAAGACAATCATGAACCTCAAGATGGTCGAACGGTGGAATACGCTCAACTGATTCAGCAAAAGTTTAAGATGAAAAAGATGAATAAGAAAGAGCTGCGAAGAATCAAGAATGATGCTTTCAATCTTCTGAAAGATTGGTCTGCTAACTCAATCGAACTTGCGTATCATCTGGAAAATATTGCTCGAGCTATGTCAAGCAATATTGACTGGATCAATCCTGAATCTTATGTCGATCCGGTCACAAGAAAAACCGCACCCTACATTACTGACTGGTCCAAACCACTACCGATGATTGGGAAGCCTAAGGAACCAAAGATCCCGTACAAGTTCTTCTTCAACACAGACTTGGAATTCCTAAAACTTGGCAGCAAGAATGAGAAGAAGTACGTTACATCACTCGCCTTTCTCCCTGCAGCTCGATATCTCAACAATGCCATCGAAGAAGAAGCTTCAGCATTATTGGTTGACAAAGTTGTTGAATATGACCGAAACGCTCTTTATGGTATACATCATTGGCCAGACAACCGGGGACAGTACTATCGCAGCAGCAGACTCAATCAGACAATGGGCGATGTGACAAGTGATTTGAAGATAGTCTCGATTCAGTTCATCTCGACTGTCACTCACTTTGGGTACCCCTTCCTCAGCAAAATCACACTAAAAAGACTGGATGAAAAGGAGTACGATATTTCCGAGTCAGACTTTCCATGACTACGTCTCAATGACATCGAAGACATGTACCTGCTCAAAGTTCAAGGAAAACTATGTGGCTTACCTAAAGAGATGCAGCTTGCTTTTATCCAAGCTCTCCTAATCTTCATCAGGCAGATAGTCATCAGAGAAAGAGTAGAAGATCTTCAATTGGGAGTGGAAAGTTACCAGAAGAAGCTCAATCTCACCAAACCCAACATGTTCGACATCCCCGATCTTCCACATCTACCTCAATACACCTTGATAAGGCAACCATTTGGGTTCACCTACCGCAGCATAAACGGTCACAACTGCTTCATGGCTTACGACGAAATACATAAGTTCTGTGATGAAACCTTGAAGTTCGTCAGAGATGGAATCAAAAGAAGATTGGATGACATTGCTCTGGGTAAATCTAAAAGGTGGAAAACCAATGAGGCCAGGGATGCTCGTAGATTCATCTTAAGAATTGAGAACAGATTGAAGCGTAGGGATCAGTTTCGAAGGTTGGAAAGTTATGTGGGAGGCAGACAGAAGTTTCCGGTGTTGACATTTTAGAGACCTGATTGGTAGAAAATTGTAAGATTTTGATTTGATTTGTCAATTATATACTTCATTATGGCTTGTGTACGCATTTCAGTGCACAACCCGAACTTGTAAAGAAAGGACCCTGAGGTACGCATCAGTGCCTCAATCCTAAATATAAGGAGCGAAGGCTTCTTACTTTTGAGTAGAATTAATCAAACATTTATGATTTTCATAATTCTGCTCAAAAGGACAAGTATTTCACGTCAATAAGACCTAATCACTTGTTGAGGGGGAGCACTTGTCAAACCAAATACTTTGCTCTAAATCAAAAGTTCTTGATGAATCTCCCCGTAAGACTCAAAAGGCATATTTTAATTTAAAAGTTTGTCAAAAACATCATTTCATATGCTATTTTTGAGGGGGAGAAAATGAAAAAGTGATTAAAATATACGAAGTCAAAGCTTAAAAGTTGTATCATGTGCGAGCTAGACTCAGTACTGACCCAGGAATTGACGAGACAACAAAAGTTAGAAATAACGAAAGGACTTATCCTCGACGGGTAATAACATCAAGTTAGTTACTAGAGCTAGTTGTCACCTAAAAGCTGACAATGCATCTCTTTAACTAACCACGTAAGCGTGTCTCGAAAAGGATATGTCTTAGTAGAAATGTACCGTCTCGAGAAACTTTCTGTGGACTTGATCAGGCCGGGTAATAACTTCAAGCTAGTTTAACTAGTGATGTAAGCATGTCTCGAATTGGTCTTGTTCACGGAAAGTGGATCAATTCAAAATGATTGCTCCTCCCGCATGTGCAAATTTATTAAACACTTATGAGCACATGTGCAGGGGGAGCCCTTCAAAAGTGTACACAAAACTCTCAAAGTGTTAAAACAAAATATTTGATTAACATAAACACTTTGAGAGATTTTCAATCGTTTCTTGGCTACTGTCGGAGTTATAAGGTGATTAAGATAGGAATATCCGTCCTATGATCCGCCAGAGCCGGAGGGATCTACCCAAGGACATCTCCCATTATTAGAATTAGAAGTCCTTAGGTATGATACGAAAAAAAAGGAGAAAAAAATGAAAGGGAAAGAAGGAGTTGAAGAATTAAAAAGAAAAGTAAAGAAAAGGGTGAAAAGAAATAGCCCTCCATATGTTCAACCTTAGGGCAGACACCGGGTTCAATACGTATGCTACTGGTTGTTGCAAAAGACAACACCGGTATTGAAGAAAAAAGTCGTCATGGACCCAGTGACGCAATGCACTAAACCTTCTTAAACCACTCAAGTTCTCTTAAACTTGTTTCATTCTCACGGGGAACCCGCGTAACCTATCGACCTATCTATTAGAGACAGTTGATATTGAAGCAGGAGACCCCTCCCTAGTCTCCGCATAGGAAACCTAGGTGTGCACTTATAGAGTCTAGAGCCTTGAGATACATCAAAGATCTCTTAGGAACACTTAGTATTTCTACAACTGGTGTTCTACATCAATGGGCATCGGTTGTAAACTATCGAGTCCTTCGCAGATCTCAGCAATCTGCCGAGAACGTTTATGAGAGGAGTACTTATGTATTTCTCAATGATTGAACGAAAATCCTGCCAGGGTCAACATCAAACAGCCCTGACAGCAGGTCACTTCGGTAACCTCACAAGGGTTACGCTTAGTGTTTGCGGTGGTTCTATAGCGGTCTACAGTCGTGGAGTGATCCCCAGCGACTCGCCCAGTCATTGAGCTACTTAGTAGGTCTCGTAAGCTCCCTTGGGAGTATCTGATATGGGAACGGCCTGGATAAGGATTAGAAGGAGTCTTCACAATATGCTGTTGATGAGCTCTAATTCCTTATCTGTAAGTATCGATTGTTTTATTGCTAACTGTTTACTCGCAGGTACCTCACCTCCATGATGGTAGATTCCAACATGCTCATACATACATCTTGAAGCAACTGATAGCTCCCCCAAAGATCTTAGCACCACAAAGTTCAAAGCAAGATTCTATGTCAATTAAGAAGAATCTACAAAGTATAAAGACTTAAAGATCTTAGTATATGACAAGGAACTTCGTGCACGTGAAAGTATAAGTCCGAAGATGTATGAGTATGTTGGAATGGCGGACAACCACCACAGACGCAGGAGTGACGAATGGCAGACTACTTCGTGATACAATCACTACATCATCACCAAAGAACAAAGACAAAGAGCAAAGTACATTCATTATCATTCAATCTTTTTTGAAGACGTCTAGAGTTTACTTGCCACTAGACAACGACAAAGATGAAGACGTCAAGCAACCGTGATGACCGACCCTTAGGGGGAGATTGTTGGGATCATACTTTAGTATTTAGTCAAGTCTCGGTCATTGCATTTTGTAATAGGTTGCTTTAATATTTATTTCATTATGTTTCATGTTACAAGGCTTATGTATTAAAGCCCCATGGGCTTGAAAGCCCACGAATTAGATGATAAGGGAGGAAGGGAATGTTGCCCTAACTCCTCCCTTATAAATAGTAAGCTTATGTAAACATTATGTTTGTTGGTTATTTGATTATCTTAAGGAAACTCTTGCACTCTCACTTTTCATATTGTCTCATAATCAACCATCTCTCATTCTCATCTTATTTCTTTCTAAATCATACTTGTGTTTACATAAATGGTGACCTAACAAGTTTTTTTTTTTTCTTTTTTTTTTTTTTTTTTTTTTTTTTTTTTTTTTTTTTTTTTGAAAAGAGCAAGAAAAATCTTTTTGTGTTTTTGATTGTTTTTCTATTTTTGTATTTTGTTTTTGAAAGGATATATACAAAAGATAGTTATGATGTTTGACGATCAATTGTGTTTTAAAAACTTTTCCAGATCCTCTGGAGTCAAACATCGCATACCAATTTGGTGAACTAAACTAGCAAACCTTGATGGTGCCAAGGATTTGGTAAGTAAGTCCGCCAATTGGTACTCAGTCCCAAAAAAATAAAGTTCAACGGTACCCTTTTCCACATGCTCTTTGATGAAGTGATATCGGAGATCGATGTGTTTGGATTTGCAGTGATGTACTGTGTTGCAGGAGATAGCAATTGCACTTTTGGAGTCACAGTAGATAGGAATCTTATTGAATAGGTAGCCATAATCCTTAAGTTGTGATCTCATCCAAATGACTTGAGCACAACAAGCAGACATGGCTACGTATTCAGATTCTGTAGATGACAGTGATGTGCAGTCCTGCTTCTTAGATTGCCATGACACAAGTTTGTCTCCGAGAAATTGTAATCCACCAGATGTACTTTTGCATGTGTCTAAACATCCTGCATGGTCAGCATCTGAAAAAGCAATTAGTTCAAAACTAGAATCCTTCGGATACCAGATTCCCAAGTTAATGGTTCTCTTTATGTATCGAAGGATTCTCTTGACCTCACTGAGGTGTTTTTCAGTTGGTTTGGACTGATAGCGAGAGCACATGTAGACAGCAAATACTATATCAGGTCTACTAGCTGTGAGATACATGAGGGACCCAATCATACTTCGGTATTTGGTAGGGTCAACTGGAGTCCCATGTAAATCAGCATCTAGTTTTGTGGTATAGCCCATTGGTGTATTATAAGTATCACAAGACATTATTCCATGTTTCTTTAAAATTTCAAGAGCATATTTGGACTGATTTATAAAAATTCCACGGGGTGATTGATGAACCTGTAGTCCTAGAAAGAACGAAAGTTCACCCATCATGGATATTTCAAAATTATCTTTCATTAATTTTGCAAAATCATTAGAGTAACTTCGTTTTGTTGAGGCAAAAATAATGTCATCGACATATATTTGAACAACAAGTAAGTCCTCCCCGTAGGTTTTTGTAAATAGTGTTGGATCCACCGATCCTTTAGAAAATTTATTGGCCAGCAAGAAAGTGGACAGTTTGTCATACCATGCCCGTGGGGCTTGCTTAAGTCCGTAGAGTGCCTTTTTGAGTCGGTAAACGTGATTAGGACGCTCAGGATCAACGAAGCCTTCAGGTTGGCTAACATAAACTTCTTCACGGAGTTCTCCATTAAGAAATGCTGTTTTCACATCCATTTGGTAAACCACCATGTTCCTGTGTGCAGCATAGGCCAAAAAGATCCGAACAGCTTCATGTCTAGCCACTGGAGCAAAGGATTCAGCAAATTCAAGTCCTTCAAGTTGGGAGTATCCTTTCGCTACCAGACGTGATTTGTTACGTATGACAGTCCCTTCTGCATCAAGCTTATTCTTCCAGATCCATTTTAACCTAATGACAAAGACTCCGTCGGGTCTTTCAACTAATTCCCAGACTTCCAATCTTATGAATTGCTGAAATTCCTCTTGCATAGATTCAATCCAGTTGTCATAGGTCATTGCTTCTTTAATGTTCTTAGGTTCTTCGTGACAGACTGTGAGTGCATAGATACAAGTTTCTCCATCAGTGTGAAGTCGTTGTCTTGACATTACAGGTGCATCTGGATGGCCAATAATATGAACTAGGGGATGGTCTCGAGTCCATTTGTGTGTTGAAGGGTGTAGTTGATAAGTATCTCGCATGTTAGCAGGATCCAAATTGCGTGTTGACGACTCAGCTATATAAGGAACTGTAGGAGCCGGTGCAAACGGATTAAAGAACGCATCAGGATCATGCTCTGCTGATTGCGGAACTGATTGTGGTGTTGGATCTTCAGCTGGATGGCGGGAGTTAGAACCAGTTTGTTCTGCTGTAGATGGTGATACAATTGGAGGACCGTCTCTCTCAACACTTGTAGTTGTTTGTTGAGGTGAGTCTGGTACTGGAATGTTATCAGGTTGAGCAGCGGAATTAGGTGAGACCTCAGTAGGACGGTATTCAATTGTGTCATCAAATAGTGGAGCAAACAAGGTTTCTAATTCTTTGCGGTTAAGTGGCAATGGTTCAGCCGAAGATTCCGGAGAGTTAAGACGGTTGAATTTGGGTCCTAAGCTGTGTTGCTCAGAAGCCATTTGTGTGAGTTCATCAAAATTAGCGTGAATGGTTTCTTGAATTTCTCTTGTACGACGATTCCATATCCGAAAACCTTTGGAATTTTCACAGTATCCGATGAACACTCCGATATCAGCCTTTGCTTTAAGTTTACCTAAATCGTCACGATCATTTTTCGGATAACAAAGTGCTCCAAATACATGAAAGTAATCGATGTTCGGTTTCCTTTTGTGAACAATTTGATAAGGTGTTTTGCGATGATGTTTTGTGATCATACAACGGTTTTGGGTATAACATGCAGTTGAAACAGCTTTCGCCCACAAGTAATCTGGTAATTGAGCAGTAATCAACATAGTCCTAGCAGATTCCACTAACGTCCTGTTGCGTCTTTCAACAACTCCATTCTGTTCTGGGCTTCTAGGAATAGATGTTTGATGTTCAATTCCCACTTTCTCAAAGTATGACCGAAGTGTCTGATTCTTAAATTCAGTTCCATTGTCAATTCTGACGATTCGTACCGTGTTACGTAGTTGAACTTGAATTTTAGTGAGAAAGGTGATGATCATTGAAGGAGCCTGATCTTTACTTCGTAGAAAATAAACCCAAGTCCATCTGGAATAATCATCCACAATTACAAGAATGTAGCGTTTACCATTGATACTTTGAACACGCATCGGTCCACACAAATCCATATGAAGCAGTTGCAGAACATGATTCGTACTATGCTCAGGTTTATAAGGAAAATGAGCACGAGTACTTTTTCCTTGTTCACAGGCTGGACATAAGTGATCTTTGGTAAAGCGGAATCTTGGAAATCCATCAACAAGTTTATAACGAGCAAGGTCAGTCATGGTTTTGAAATTCAAGTGCGAAAGACGTTTGTGGCATAACCAAGATTTAGTCGATTCCGCTTTGGAGAGAAGACATATCGGAGATGTTGCAATCATATTTGACATCGATATAGTATAAAGATTGGAGCCACGTGAGCCAGACATTAGATCGTTTCCTTGTAAGTCACGAACAAAGCAAGTTTTCTCACGAAATGCAACTTCTAGATCCCCATCACAGAATTAACCAACAGAGAAAAGGTTGTGTCCAAGGCCTTCCACATAGTAAACACGACTGATTTCGATGTTTCCACTTACATAGTCACCATATCCCATTATTAAAGCGTAATGATCATTCCCGAATCTGACAGTACCAATGAACTTTGAGACAAAGTTTTTCAACAGTTTGAGATTGCCTGTCATATGTCGGGTGCATCCGCTATCAACAATCCAGAGAACAATCTGTACCACCTGCATCACAAGAAGAAGACACGGATGGAACAGAAGTAAGGGTGGAACCCAAAGAAACTGCGGGTTCCTGTTGGTTAGAAGCACATTTATTCAATAATTTAGGAATCCATTTAAAGTCTGGTTTGTGTTGTAACCAACGTTGCCAATTCCAACTAGTTCGTGCTTTCTTAATTGTGAATTCACTAGTGTTTGGCTGATTCCTAGACTTGTTCTCTGCACTTATGGTGGTGACATCAACATCATTAGAAACCATAGAAGGCGGCTTTCCTAAGATAGACTTAGAGGCAGTAGTGGGCCTAAGAGAAATGCTTGTCCTACGTTTCTTATGACGATTAAGTAGAGAATTAGCAATACATTTTGTATGATCACCAGATGATACACTTTGACGACAAAACACACAAGATGCATTAATATTCAAAACATTCAAAGGTTCATCATTCGTTACATTTAGATTTTGATTACAATTTGCCAGATTAGAATCTAAATCTGATGCAACATGAGTTTTATTCAAATTCCTAAGTTGGTCTTCTACTTCTTGAGCTTCTAGTGATCCTCTTTTACGTTGCCAGAGCCTATTCTTCCTTTTACTTTTACGCTTGGGTCTGCTAACGCTATTAGTGGAGACTAGTCCTGTAGAAGTTGAGGTATCAACATTAGTGGGTTGAACAATATTTCCTTTAGTTGTTTTGTCTAATTGATACAATCCTGGTGCTATCACTGTGGTGTCAACAAACTTTCCTTTTTGGAGTATCTTAATTTTCTCTTTCAAATCAATGATGATGTGATTTTTGTCCTGAATTTCAGACTCGAGTAAACCATTGCAATATCTGATGTCATCGCGGTTTTGTTGCCAGTCGGCGTTTTTGATTTTTAAATCCGCAATTTCTTTCTCGTATTTGAGACACAGACTTTTGAAAGACTCATTGGTTTTGCAGTGTTGACAAGAGTTTGAAATATTTTGATTTTGAAGTTTCAATTCCCTTTCAAGACTTTGAGCTTGACACCATTCAATCCTTTATTTGAGTAAACAAATTTCTTTTGAAAACTGTTTTGTCACATCATCATTTGTAATTCTCAACTTATCATTTTCTTGTTTGAGTGTCTCAATTTCCGCATTCAACAAGTTATTATCAACACAAAGATCATCCATAAGCATAGAAGTACCAGATTTATAGAGATCATTCATGATAACAGACAAAATATCAGCATTGAGAACTTGTTCCAAGAGTCGATCAGCATCTTTTTGTAAAACTCGATTTCTTTGCTTTTGAGTCAAAATTTCATTTTCAGTTGAGTTGAAAACGTTTATCATATTTTTGACCTCGTTTTGAAGTTCCTGATCCCAACGTGTAGCACAGAGACAGAGGTGTTTGACAATTGGCAGCATTTGTTTTTGAAAAATATCTCTCTTTTCTCGCTCGTAAGCGGATTGAAAAGTTTTAACTTTTATTTCAAAATTACGTGCAATTGTTTCCTCCAAAATTTCGATGTCTTCCATAAAAGTTTTGTAATAGTTTAAGACACGACAACTTTTTGGTAAAGGTGTAAGTTCACTGGATGATGGTAAAGGACCATTAATTTGTGCTACAGTTTGGACAGGGGCCGCATTAGAGGAGGAAACATATGACTCTTCGACAAACCATGATTTCTCAGGTAATTCTTTTTTAGTAACAAAAGATTTAGAAAGAGGTGGAGCTTTTGAATAGTCATATGGTGTCCAATATTGAACATAACTCATTTTTGATCGACTCTCGTCTTCAAGTTCTTCTTCTTCCTCAGTATCAAAAACAACAACACGCACAATTGTATTATCAAACATGTGATCTATACTATAAATCTTAGGATTTTCTTTAAATGCTGTGTGAAGAAACATTGATTTGAAATCGCAAAGTGCAAATCCTTTATCGGGTTTCGGTTTTAAAGCAAATTTCTGAATTGTTGTGACAGAGTTCCCGTGTTTGTAAACAATGTGACGAAATTCTTTGAGTTGTTTTTCAAGATCAACAATATCACCGAGTAAGTCATCTATATACTTCCTTTTTCGTATTTTATGTTCACAAAACTCCTTTTTGCAATTTGACAATTCTGTTTCAGTTTTTGAAAGAGCTGTTTGAAGACGTTCAGCTTGCATTTTCAATTCACACTTTTCACTTTCGAGTTTCGAAATCATCTTTCCGTTTGACTCAATTAAATCTTGCATTTGACGTTGAAGATCTTGTTCTTTGTTGTAAGAATCTTGAAAAGCTTTTTCAAAACTTTTTGCATTTTTAATCTTGTCTTCCTGATTTGAAAGTTAAATTTTATAACATTCAATATCTCTTGCAAGTGACGCATTTTTTCTTTTAAAACTTTGTTTTTCTCGTTGCATTTAATGATTTGCAATTTTTGTGCATCCAGTTGTTTAGATAACAATATTAGGTCAGGGTCTGGATCAAATGATGGTTCATGTTGTTCTAAATGATCATGTTTATCATTCTCAATAGGATCATCAAATGAAACAACTGTGTCATCATCAAATATGACTACTGTGCTTATTTGTTCATCTGTTTGAGAAGATGAAGATTAGGCATGGTTTTTGGTCATGTACCTGAGACAAGCCGTCAGTGTCATACACTGGACCTGAATCATGAACCTGAAGTTCCTGCATGTTGGCCATAAGCATCACAGCTGCATTGGCTTCCAGATCTTCCATATCATCATCATTGTACGCATTTGCCATGAAGTTGTTGTCTTGTTCAGGGAAATGTCCATCTTTTTCATCTTGAAGAGCCATGAGTAATGCCTGTGAAACTTACTGCCCCGAGTTCTCGGTTTGGGACAGGCTGTTGCTATATGACCTTGTTCATTACAATTATAGCACCACACTGCATTCCCTGAGTTGGAGTTCCTTGTAGCAACTGGTTCGGACCTTTGCTGAGGAGACCCTGAGTTGTTCCTGAACCCTGCATTATTACTAAACCGCTGACCATTCCCAAAGTTTCCTGAAGAACTTCCTGAACCAGATCGACCATAGCTACGATTCTGAATTTCCACTCTTCCATCATTGACAACAGCTTGATTCCTTGTGTTAGAAGATGAACGTTGACGGTTGTTAGTTTTGTTGGAGAATTTGCTAAAAGCTCGAGCAATAAGAGCAAGTCCCTGATTCAACGTATTAAAGTCATCATCGTCATCGTCATTGGAGTTTGAGTAGTACACAACATCATTGTTGTTTAACGGAACAAGTTGAGTAGAAGCATTCTGTGGAGATGAATCATAAGGGACCATTTGGTTCGAGGTAGAAGATTGTGGATAACTGAAGTAGTTTTGCTCTTGAACATATGCATGGTTTGACATTGGTGGTAGAGCATAGGGAGATTGAGCTACGAGAGCCAAAGAATTTGGTGTTGGTGTTGGTGTGTATCCTCCTCGTAGAGCTCGATCTTTTTCAACTTCAGGTTCATGGTGTTTCAGGAAATCATACAACAAACCATATGGAGCATCATGAAGATTCTTTGTTTGACGAACAAATGTCACATATTTATGCCAATCAGGGCCAAGACTACCAACAAATTTGGAGTTCACAGCGATCCTTGGTACTGTGATTTTGTGACGTTCCAGATCATTGACGACATTTGTGAAACGATGATAGTAGGATTCAAGTGACTCTCCTGGTTCAATTGTGATGTCAGTGTATTCCATGTAGAGTTTGGATTCCATATCATCTTTGTTCAATTGAGTGCCTTCCATAAGGAGATGAACGTGTTCCCACATAGCTTTGGCTGTTTTCTGAGCATCGACACTTCGATAGATTGGATTAGGTATACCTTGAAGTATATAAGCCATTGCATACTCATCAGCTTCACGATGTAGTTTCTGTTCTTCAGTGAGTGCAGATTCTGGAAGGGGTCTATCACCAGGAGGACGTGGAGGATCAGCATGTGGATCACCAGCTTCAAATCTTGTTGGCCACTCAAATGGTTCTTCAAGTATCACTTGCTTCAAGAATTTCCCATGAGGTTTCTTTAATTCAAGAAATCGTAAGAATCGACTTGACCATTGGACATAGTTCCCAGGTGTTAGCATTGGAGGTGTTTCAAGTGATCCTGCCTCATGTCGGGATTGTTGAGTTGTAATAACTTCACACATTCTGTTAAACCAGTGAGGTTGTTTGGAGGAAAACTGAGTGTTTTGTTGTGGCATTTGATATGGTTGTTGTTGAGGAATGATTTGATGTTGTTGCATCATTAGGTAATGATGTAGTGGATTATGCGGTTGTTTTTGACCGTGTGATTGTGAAGGTAGTTGATACGGTTGTTGCTGATGGTATTGTTGTTGCTGATACTGCTGATGTTGCTGTTGCGGAGAATGAGGGAAGTAGTAATTAGGTGGTTGAGACATCTTAAAACACTTGTGTAGAAACGGATCTTTTGTAGAAGATTGAAATGCACGTTCCTTTGAGCAAGTCCAAAATCCTTGGAGTAAGTTGAATTCTTACGCGTAACTTTAATCTTACGCGTAAACTTTTAGGTTAAGCGTAAAGAGTAGTTTAGGCGTAAACAAAAGAGTTTAGGCGTAAGTTTTCTCTTTACGCGTAAGCTTTGGCTTATGCGTAAGTTTAGACTTATGCGTAAGGTTAAACAACCAAACAAATCTTCCAAACTTATCCAAGCTTGAAAGATATTCGAAGTCGAAGTATTCCACTAACTTATCCAAGCTAGGGAAGTACTGAGTCACCGGAACACAAGGGGAAGATCTTTGTTGAATGTTATGCGTAGACTCTGAAACTTACGCGTAAGATATACTTATGCGTAAAGTTTAGGCGTAGGATCTGTCTTCTGCATAGAAAATTCCACTTACGCGTAAGAATTAGGCGTAGTGATCACTTATGCGTAGAACTTACGCGTAGGAAGTTACTTATGTGTAAGAATTAGGCGTAGGAACACAAAGTTACTCGTAAGAACAGGGTTTTGACCCAAGTTACTCGTAAGAAAAGGGTTTTAGCCAAAAATTACGCGTAGACAGGACAAAAAGTACTGTTGACAGCTTTAAAATCGTACTATTCACTTTAGTTACGTGTAAACTGGTCAGAAACTTGAAAAATCTCAAATTTTTGAAGAAAAATGCTTAGAAATAAGGTACTTTTGATCAAATAACTTCACCAATACTTAGAAAACACTAACTATTGAAGATTTTGCTACCAAAAACTAGTTTTCCAATATCAAAGAAGCTATAAAACCTTAAAAAACCTTAAAAAATCACAACTTTATGCAAAAACTAAGCTTCAAATCACTATATCAACCTTGAAACTTATCCAAGCTTCAAGATTTGAGTGAAAGAAACCAAGAAAGATGCAAAAAGATGAAGAATAAGCTTCTAAACCCCACGTAAACTATAGAAAGAACACTTCAATCTCTATTTGGCGAATGATACCACTTGTTAGGTCACCATTTATGTAAACACAAGTATGATTTAGAAAGAAATAAGATGAGAATGAGAGATGGTTGATTATGAGACAATATGAAAAGTGAGAGTGCAAGAGTTTCCTTAAGATAATCAAATAACCAACAAACATAATGTTTACATAAGCTTACTATTTATAAGGGAGGAGTTAGGGCAACATTCCCTTCCTCCCTTATCATCTAATTCGTGGGCTTTCAAGCCCATGGGGCTTTAATACATAAGCCTTGTAACATGAAACATAATGAAATAAATATTAAAGCAACCTATTACAAAATGCAATGACCGAGACTTGACTAAATACTAAAGTATGATCCCAACAATTTAAATTTTTTTTTTAAATTTTAATTTTTTTTATTAAAAAAATACATAGGCTTTGATGGGCTTGGGCTTGGACTTGGTTACATGATTGGATAACTAGGCTTATGAAACATAGCACATAACATATTAGCTTGCCAAGTCCAAGGCCCAATGACTAAACTATTACTAATCTTAACAAACGACACAAAGTTACAATATGAGAATAACCATCACTTCTATATATAAATATTTTAATGCTAACAAACTCATAGAACTAAAACTTGTGACATAAACAATTATTTAGTGATTAATATTTCTCTTTACATCCAAATCACTTAAGGTATGAATAAACAAAGTGTTTAGTGCAATTTATGATCAAAGGGGTATTTAATTAACTAATGCAAAGTTTATTTAATTATATAAACATATTATATATTTTTGAAAAACACTTTTGGTAATAAAGAAAAATGTTTTATTCATACTAAATATATGAATTCAAATTTTTAACCAAAATCAATTAGTTTTTCACCAAATAAACTTTCCCCACTAAAAGACAAAGATTCTGGCCGTTTCAGCTGGGCGGCCCCTTTAATTATAAGGGGCGGTCCCCTTAAAATTAAGGGGACCGGCCTTAATTTAAGGGGACCGGCCACGCTCCTCTGTCAGAATCTTCTGCCTATAAATACCACCTTAACCCTGGATTTTTTCCTCACCTTTTGCACTACATAACTTTCTGTTCTAGATCTCCATTTCAAATCTATAAATCCTTTGATCATACATTCTTAAATCTTTGTTTCAAAGTGATCCAAACATCATCCCATCAAGTGCAAGAGAAGAATACTTCTATCCCTCAAGACAAGAAGTATTATAACTTGTTGTGATCTCCACATCTAAGTTGTTAGTGTATCATCATTGTTATTATTTCATTGTGTGAATAGTTGTGAATATTTGTTAGAAGATAGTGTAGTTTGATATATAGTGTGATTGGTTAGAAGAATAATTGTGAAGAAGATAAGTTAGGAAGAAGATTGGTGTGTAGAAGAATAGGTGTGAAGAAGATTGGTGTGTAGAAGATTGGTGTGAAGAAGTGGTGTGATTAAGTAGTGAATAGGTGTGAACTAGTTGTGTAGAAGTCGTGATTAAGTTGTGAAGTTATTGTGGTGTGTAAATTGGTGTGTAAGGTTTTCTCCGCCATAAGGGAGCTTGTTGATATAGTGAAGAAAACTCTCGAGTTAGGTGCTCGGGGAGTGGAGTAGGGCAAGGAAGGTGACCTTGTAGCCGAACCACTATAACTCTCTTGTCTCTCGGTTCGATCTTTCCAACCCTTATCTATTTCTTTATTTACGTTATTATTGCTTTATCGTACATACTTAGTGTTGTTCATATTGTGCACGACTTGATTTCATATAGCATCGAATCTATATTTTATAAAACAAAGAAAACTTTTAAACAAAATTTTATAACATTTTAAAAACGACATAAAACTATTCAACCCCCCCTTCTAGTTTTCCACAATTGGTATCAAGAGCCACGTCTAACAAGATCTTTAAAATATATTGTATTTTAAAACTTGTAACGATCTATGGAATCTTTAAAATATTTAGAAGGGCAATCTATGCAAAGACCACCACTATTTGAAAGTGACGGATTTTTATATTGGAAAAATAGATTCGAAACTTATGTGAAATCAAATGATCTTGATCTTTGGCATATTATTACCTTTGGTGATTTTCCTCCTATTCAATATAATGTTGAAACTAAAATGAATGAAATTGTATCTTTTGAAGAACAAAATGATGATTTGAAAAAGAAATTAGCAAAAAATAATGAGGCTAAAATGGTAATTTATAATGCGTTACCACGCAAAGAATATGAAAGAATTTTTATATGTAAAACCGCCAAAGAAATTTGGGATTCTTTACTAATTACTCACCAAGGTAATAGCCAAGTCAAAGATAATAAAATAGATCTTCTTGTACAACAATATGAACAATTTACGATTCAGGAATAGGAATCAATTGATAATGCTTTTGCTAAGTTTAACACTATCATCACAAGTTTAAAAGCACTTGATGAGACATTTTCTAGTAAAAATTGTATTAGGAAATTTCTTAGGGCATTGCATCCAAAATGGCGAGCTAAGGTCACGGCTATCAAAGAATCAAAGAACTTGATGACGTTATCACTAAATGAACTAATTGGCAACTTGAAGGTTCATGAAGAAATCATAAGAAGAGATTCGGAAACGGTCAAAGTCAAGAAAGAACAAACCAAATCCATTGCTCTAAAAGCCAAAAAGGAACCTAGTGATGATGATGATTCAAGTGACGAAAGTGAAGACGAAGAATATGCAATGGCCTTAAGAGAATTCAAGAAGTTCTTCAAGAGACGAGGAAGATTCGCTAGATCATCACGAGATGAAAGAAAAGCATTCCAAAGGAATAGAAGTGATAACTACGGGAAAAGAAAGTGCTTTAGATGTGGAAGTCCAATTCATCTCATTGGCGAATGTCTAAAGCCACCGGGTTATGAAAGTCAAGGTGCTTTTGTTAGTGGAACATGGAGTGATAATGACAAAGAAGAAGTTGAAAAGCCAAGAGACGAAAAGTGTTTTATGGCAAAAGAAACCGACGAAATATGTTTAGGAATTGACTTGGAACCTGACGAATGGATTAAAGATAGCGGATGTTCGAGGCACATGACGGGGAATCGCAATCTATTCTCTACATACAAGACATACAATGGAGGTAACGTTATTTTCGGTAGTGACTTACGTGGAAAAATCATTGGCAAAGGTACGATCTCTCAAGACTCACTTACTATTGAAAATGTAGAGCATGTAGATAAATTAACATATAACTTGCTTAGTGTAGGACAAATATGTGATAATAAATGTAGAGTCACATTTACCGAAGATGATAGCGAAATAGTTAAGAATGGAAAAATTATAGGAAGAGAAATTAGAAAAGGTGGCATATATGTTATGAAACTAGGAAACAAACCTGAGGATAGGATATGCCTAACGACCCTAGATGAAAACTCTACACTATGGCATAGGAGATTAGGACATGCTAACATGCAACAAATACAATCTTTGGCCTCTAAGGAATTAGTTAGAAATTTGCCTAATCTAAAATATGACAAGCATTTTTGTGATGCATGTAAAATTGGAAAACAAGCTCATGCTAGTCACAAAGCCAAGAATATAGTATCCACTACTAGGTGCCTAGAATTATTACATATGGATCTTTTTGGGCCATCCGCTGTGCGGAGCTATGGAGGAAACAAATATACCTTAGTAATAGTAGATGACTACTCACGATACACGTGGACTAGGTTTTTAAGTGACAAAACCCAAGCCTTTGAAAAATTCGAAATATTTAGTAAAATGATTCAAAATAAATTAGGATGCTCAATAGTTGCCATTAGGACAGACCATGGTAGAGAATTTGATAATGAAGTACAATTCTGAAAATATTGCGAGTTAAATGGAATATCTCACAATTTCTCCGCTCCTCGTACTCCTCAATCAAATGGCGTAGTAGAAAGAAAAAATAGGTCACTACAAGAAATGAGTAGAACTATGTTAAATGAACAATCCATCCCACAAAAATTTTGGTGTCACGCCGTAGATACATCAACTTATATTTTAAATAGGGTATCAATTAGAAGAATTCTAGGAAAAACTCCTTATGAGTTATTAAGAGGTAGAAAACCAAACTTAAGCTACTTTAGGGTATTTGGAAGTAAATGTTATATTTTAAACACTAATGACTATCTCACTAAGTTTGATCCAAAATCATATGAAGGAATATTTTTAGGATACTCACAAAATAGCAAAGCATATATAATACTTAACAAACACTCCATGAAAGTAGAGGAATCACTAAATGTAACATTTGATGAAACACCACCACCTCCTAAAATATTACCCTTAGAAGATGATGATTTAGTCGAAGATGAAGCTATTTAGGTTAGTAAAACAAAACCCATAGGAAATGATAATGAAAACATTCACTTAGAAAATAACGAAATTGTTAATATTAAAGAATCTAGATCACATCCATTAGATAATATAATAGGACATCTTAACCAAAGAACCCTTAGATCACAAGCCCAAGATAAAAACAATTTCTTTTGTTTCCTCTCAGCAATAGAACCTAAGAATATTAGCAAGGCTTTAAAGGATGAAAGTTGGGTTATAGCTATGCAAGAAGAATTAAATCAATTTAAGGCAAATGATGTTTGGGAACTAGTCCCAAATCCAAAGGATATGACCATCATAGGAACCAAATGGGTATATAGGAATAAGTTAGACGAGAATGGAATAGTTACTAGGAATAAAGCTAGGTTAGTTGCCCAAGGTTATAATCAACAAGAAGGAATTGATTATGACGAAACTTATGCCCCTGTAGCTAGACTAGAATCGATTAGGATATTACTTGCCTATGCTTGCGCCCTAGATTTTAAGTTATTCCAAATGGATGTGAAAAGTGCATTCCTTAACGGTTTTATCAATGAGGAGGTATATGTGGCACAACCTCCAGGATTCATTGACTTCGCAAAACTTGATTATGTTTATAAGTTAAAGAAAGCTTTGTATGGACTCAAACAAGCTCCCAAAGCTTGGTATGATTGATTAAAAGCTTTTCTTATTAAACATGATTATTCCATGAGAATGGTAGATAACACTCTTTTCACTAACAGGAAAGACCCAAATCTCATCATTGTCCAAATATATGTTGACGACATTATATTTGGATCGACTTGTCAAGACATGTGTGATAAATTTGCCAAAATCATGCATGATGAGTTTGAGATGAGTATGATGGGTGAACTTAACTTCTTCCTAGGATTACAAATAAAACAATTAGAAGATGGAATATTCTTTAACCAATCTAAGTACATTAAGGAAATGCTTAACAAATTTGGCCTAGAAGACTCAAAACCCATGAAAACACCCATGTCTACGGAGGTAAAGCTCACAGAGGACGATGAAGGTGAGTCCGTAGATAACACCAAGTATAGAGGAATGATAGGAATGATAGGTAGTTTACTATACTTGACGGCAAGTAGACCCGATATCATGTTTAGTGTCTGCCTTTGTGCCCGTTTTCAAGAGGATCCCAAAACCTCTCACCTAGAAGCAGTTAAGCGTATCTTCCGATACATTAAAGGCACTATACACTTAGGATTATGGTATCCTAAGGAATTCAGCATAGAAACCATTGTCTATGCGGATTCGGATCATGCGGGAGACTACGTAGATAGAAAAAGTACTAGCGGTATTTGCACGTTTATGGGATGTTGTCTAACATCTTGGTTTTCGAAGAAGCAAACCGCTCTTGCTATTTCTACCACCGAAGCCGAATATGTAAGCGCCGGAAAGGCATGTCAACAAGCACTATGGATGAAACAAGCTCTCGTAGACTATGGCATTAGGTTAGAAAATGTCCCCATTATATGCGATAACAAAGGTGTGATAGATTTAAGTAAAAATCCGGTGCAACACTCTAGGACTAAACACATAGAAATACGTCACCATTTTCTTAGGGATAATGTACAAAAAGGTAATATATCTATAGAAAAGGTTGCATCGGAAGACAACATTGCGGATATATTCACAAAACCCCTTAAGCGTGAATTATTCAACCACTTGCGTTTAGGATTAGGAATGATGGAACAAGTTGACTAAATTACATTGAATTAATTCAAATTTATACTTGCATGAAAATTTATTTTTCTTCCATTCCACCTTTTCTGAGTCTAGAAATCTATTTCGCACAAAACTAAAGATTGAGAAGATTCATTTTCTTCGCATAATTTTTTTTTTGTAAAACTCAATCAATTTTCTCTAAAAATTATTCTCACAATCTAGGAATCACATGAAGATCATTTTCCTTGCATTGTTGACTAATTCTAAAAACATTGTGTGTCAAAATCATGCATAAACTCTCACATAAATTGTCAAGGTATATAATCTAATATATGACTTTGACATTCATGATCGAGCAAAAATTGAATCAAGGAGATCATTTGGATTGTTTCTTAGGATCGTTATTTCTTTTTGCTTCTAGGAGTCGAAACAATCACAACTCCACATTTGTTGCATATAGACACTCACTAGGACAAATTCACTAGTAATGGTGTCATCTTGATCCATCATTAGTGTTTCACTCACTAATTGCCTTTGCCTTTAATCTAAGATAGGTGCCTTAGGAAGCTTAAGTGTGCTTGCCTTTACTTACCTCCTATTGCTTATTATGTGTTGATTATTTGCTCTTGTGCCTATGTGTTTTTGCATGCATGATATTTAATGATTAGATAATATGCTATATTGCCTAAAGGAATTGAACTTGCTTGAATCCAAGTCCAAAAACACAACCTTTCTGCAAATTTTCTGCCAAAAACCTAATTCTGGCAATCTGAAAATCACCAGATGGGCGGCCCCCTTAATTATGTAAGGCGGCCCCCTTAATTTTAAGGGGACCGCCCCTTAATTAAGGGGACCGGCCATCTGATGGACGGGTTTACAGAATCTTTTCTGCTTTTTAGCCCATTTCAACCTACATTTTCCATTTTTCACCAACACATTTTGTCCTAATCCCCCAAACAAACCTTATCCATCCTTAAACACACAAATCTTACCCTATAAATATCCCCAATCCTCAAAACTCTCCATTCATCCCATCATGAACTCTCCAAACAAACCAAAATCAAAAGCCTCAAGGCTAGCAAGGATGACGGAAAAACCCGTTTGGCGAAGAAAAAGCCCTCAAAACAAATCCATCATCATAAATGAAGTTGGAAGTCATTCCACACCCCCCACTTCTTACTTCCCAAACTTTGCATCAAACCAACAAGGTCATTCATTTGATCCTCTTTACAAACCATACAACATTGGCCAAACATCTTCCTTCAAGCCAAACTATACATCTCAACCTCCAACCACTTATAATGATCCATACAAGTTTGATCAACCATCAAACTACAATTCCAACTTCACAAACCCAACTCATCCATACCAAACCTATGATCCCCTCCACATTTCCATGGAAAAACAAAAGTTCCGTGATGAAATAAACCAAATCCATGATCTTAGTGATCTCCTTGCTATTCATCTTGCACAACGCAACAAAGGGCAACCTCCATCATCACCCTATGCAAATTGCCTTCCCCACTCTTTCAACTTGGATCAAGTTACAAACCACACTCACTTTTGCCCTTGTTGCATATTCCTTCAAAAACAAATCCTCTACTTGAGTGAAGATATTTCTTGGATTGAATATCTTCTCACTCGTAATCATCCAATACCACCCTTAACACGATACAACATCGTAAAATCCACTTATTCCGCTCCATACTCCACTCCATATCCCTCTCAATCAAACATCTAAGCTTTATGCTTATGTTTCCCTTCAAGCAAATAAAACAATCAACCATGGGTTGCAAGCAAGTCCAAGTGCTCTCTTAGGCAATATAGGACTATGTCTTTTCTTTTGTGTTATTTTTATCAATATGCTTCAAGCATATTGAATGTTGTAATGCTTATCATTTCTATAATGCTTGAATGAATCTATGTTTAGTTGCATAATTGTTGCCTTGCATATATGTGTATCTTGCTCTCTTCAAATATTTTTGTAGCAAAGATCTCCATAGCTCGTTCCGTTGGTGCTCTCAAATAAGGGGGAGCATACATCAAGGGGGAGCATTCTACCCGTTTAAACTTCCCTCGCGAAGCTTACTCGGCTTAAACTTTTTAATTTTACAAAAAGGGGGAGAAGAGAAACGTAAACTCTATAATACTTGTCTAAAAACAAGTTTTAGAGGTATTGAGTTTAAGGTTTTGTAATAATCAAAAAGGGGGAGATTGTTGACATAAATAATGCCTAAAAACATTATTAACATGTTATCAATATCTCTATGTTTTAATTATCACAAAATATAAACTCATAGAACTAAAACTTGTGACACAAACAAGTATTTAGTGATTAATATTTCTCTTTACATCCAAATCACTTAAGGTATGAATAAACAAAGTGTTTAGTGCAATTTATGATCAAAGGGGTATTTAATTAACTAATGAAAGTTTATTTAATTATATAAACATATTATATATTTTTGAAAAACACTTTTGGTAATAAAGAAAAATGTTTTATTCATACTAAATATATGAATTCAAAATTTTAACCAAAATCAGTTAGTTTTTCACCAAATAAACTTTCTCCACTAAAAGACAGATTCTGGCCGTTTCAGCTGGGCGGCCCCCTTAATTATCAGGGGCGGTCCCCTTAAAATTAAGGGGACCGGCCTTGATTTAAGGGGACCGGCCACGCTCCTCTGTCAGAATCTTCTGCCTATAAATACCACGTTAACCCTGGATTTTTTCCTCACCTTTTGCACTACAGAACTTTCTGTTCTAGATCTCCATTTCCAATCTATATATCCTTTGATCATACATTCTTAAATCTTTGTTTCAAAGTGATCCAAACATCATCCCATCAAGTGCAAGAGAAGAATACTTCTATCCCTCAAGACAAGAAGTATTACAACTTGTTGTGATCTCCACATCTAAGTTGTTAGTGTATCATCATTGTTATTATTTCATTGTGTGAATAGTTGTGAATATTTGTTAGAAGATAGTGTAGTTTGATATATAGTGTGATTGGTTAGAAGAATAGTTGTGAAGAAGATAAGTTAGGAAGAAGATTGGTGTGTAGAAGAATAGGTGTGAAGAAGATTGGTGTGTAGAAGATTGGTGTGAAGAAGTGGTGTGATTAAGCAGTGAATAGGTGTAAACTAGTTGTGTAGAAGTCGTGATTAAGTTGTGAAGTTATTGTGGTGTGTAAATTCGTGTGTAAGGTTTTCTCCGCCATAAGGGAGCTTGTTGATATAGTGAAGAAAATTCTCGAGTTAGGTGCTCGGGGAGTGGAGTAGGGCAAGGAAGGTGACCTTGTAGCCGAACCACTATAAATCTCTTGTCTCTCGGTTCGATCTTTCCAACCCTTATCTATTTCATTATTTACGTTATTATTGTATTATCGTACATACTTAGTGTTGTTCATATTGTGCACGACTTGATTTTATATAGCATCGAATCTATATTTTATAAAACAAAAAAAACTTTTAAACAAAATTTTATAACATTTTAAAAACGACATAAAACTAGTCAACCCCCCCCCCCTTCTAGTTTTCCACAGAGTGATATAGGTGAGTTTTAGCACTAAATCACTTTGCGTAAATAGTTTTATTGTGATTTGGAAAGTTTGGAATTTGGAAAGGTTCATTTTGATCACCTTTGTAGTGTAGAAATGACTTGTGTATTTTTGGTGTTTTTGTGTTGCGTAACGAGACTTCATTCAAGTAATTGAGCGTTAGTAAGTTCGTGGGATTTATTTTTATGAGTTATATTTAAAAAAGAGTGTGAAATTCTATTTTTGGAAACTTTATTTTGAAAATAATTATTTTCCGGTTTATCGTAAAATTTAGGTTTATCGCGAAATACGTTAGGTTTTGTTATGGGATTACATAAAATATGAAACGTATGAGGTTTTGAGTGTAATAAATAAATTTAATAAAAAAAATAAATATATATATGATATGGGCGGCCGAATATATGGATTAGGGGGAAAAAAGAAACCAAATTTGATACCAAATACAACTCTAAGCCTTAAGGGTTATCCAAAATAATTATAAATACAAAATTAAAACCTCCCTACCCCTTTTCCTGCAATTTGAAGTCGACCACAAGGAGAAAGAGAAGAAAAAAATTAGGGTTTCATAGTTTTCAACCCATAATCAAGAATCAAGGTAAAATCTTTAAATCCTATGTTCAATTAATTAATTAATTAATATAATTCATGTAATAATTATATGATGGATTAGGGTTTGTGTTAACTTCTGTAAATTAATGTTATTAAACATGTTGGGATCAATTAATGATGATAGTATGATGATTGGTTAAGAGAATTGAGCGTAA
Source organism: Artemisia argyi (assembly GCA_030686995.1). NCBI lineage: Eukaryota > Viridiplantae > Streptophyta > Magnoliopsida > Asterales > Asteraceae > Artemisia > Artemisia argyi. Next base: position 66,210,209 of record CM060706.1, read on the forward strand.
AACATGCTAGTTATTGAGTTAGGGTTTGGACAGATTTGTAAGGCTGTAAAGATGTAAGTGTAAATAACAGATGGTAATGAGTTAAGTCACGAATTTTAGGTCTAAATTGAATTTTAATGAAATAGCTTTCCAAAAAGTCCAGCCACGATTGATTTCAAGGTCGGGAAGTTGGTCTTTTGATTTTTCTTTGTTAAGGTGTCAAAGCTGTAAAACCGGGACAGATTTTGGGTAAAAGTTTGAGGGTGTCATGTGGTTGTAAAAGTGGTATTTTGACTAGGCCTTCTGTAATAGTTAAGTATTAGGTTATATTAGACTACCACGAAGAGGATTCACGATAAAAACTTGTGGAAGTATTTATTTAAAATCAAAAATTTTTGGTGTGCGTTCAGATCCGAATTTGAGTAGTTGACAAGTATGAATTTCTTATGAGTATTTGTGTGTGTTATTGGTCCATGGCCTTCTGGGATTAGCTTGTATGCTTATGATAGACCATGGTAAATTTTTGGTGTGAGTTGTTGAGCTTTAATTGTCGTGATTTCATGTGGGTGAATGTACCCAAAAATTATGCGTTTTCAGATTTTTAATGTGCAAGGGATTTAGTGAGTTTTAAGTTATGGTAATGGATAGTATGGTGTTTAGGAGATCCATGGTGGGTCATATGAGTCTTAGAAATCCATCATATGTGTATTAAATGGGTTTTATCTTTTAGCTTGGCCTTGTGTAACGTGGACTTAATTGTGTTGTTATAGATTGTGATTTGTATTGTGGAAGCTGAAAGGTTTGAGGTGAGTTCATAGTCACATATTTTTACTTTGTTTTAAACTTGGGATGGGAATGATGCTTGTCTTAAATGATTTGATTTACTGTGATTATGTGTATGGTGTTAAAGAGCTTGGACTTATAATGTTATCGTATGCATGCTATGTGTGATTATTTGCTTGTGTGGAAATCGAGGGTAGAACTGTACCTGAGATGTGAAGGGTAGAACTGTACCCAAGTTATGAAAATCGAGGGTAGAACTGTACCCGAGATGAGGGTAGAACTGTACCCAATTGGTGGAATTTGTGTGTGATTCGATTAGGAGGATGCTTATCATGTTGCTCGCTCATGCGACCTAATTGATGTTTAATGGGGTCGGGGGACACGAGCCGTCCTGTTGTAATTATTTTGGGGTCGGAGGACACGAGCCGTCCTATTGGTTGCCTTATGAGTGCTGTTGCCTTTTTGTGTGATTAATGACTTGCAAATGCATGTAGCTATATGATAACTATAATTTATTTGTCCAACTATGTTTTAATAATCACAGTGAACTGGTTGCCTTGAGAGTGTTTGTGTGTCTAAACCTATGAATCTCACCAACATTATGTTGACGTTTTAAGCATCATTTTCAGGTGAGCATTCTAAGGCTATGATAGAAGGAAGTGATTAGACGAGACCTTAGTTGCATTGGAAGTGGTTTATCATTTATGTTTGGATTTATGTTTTGTTTTGGTTATTTTATTTTGGGGTATTGTTACAGCACTTTGTGTTTGTACAATTGCTCTATTTATGTGCATGTAGTTGTTCTCTATGTAGACACCAGGTGTTGTGATGATATCCATGAAGTTACACCCGCGCGTTTCCGCCGTGGCGGGGTGTGACAATTATAGATATGTACATGGTTACACGATCTTGACCATGATCAACTAATGATACCCATCTGTACATTACGACTTATAATAGTCTCACACTAAAGGTTGAAGGTGAAGGCTTTTACGAGAGATAGTTGCGGAATACTATCTCTAGTAATGACAAATGATACTCTTCAAATTATGAAGAGGGGGATTCCACTTGGAAGAGGAAGTGTATTCTAGAGGTGGAATCGTTACCTATCACTATTACTAACCTCCCTATTATAGAAAAAGGAGATACACTGTTAGTTATTACAAAAATAGTAATAACTAAACTAGAAGCAAACCGGAAGTTAAGGTACACATGCATTTATGCGGCTAGGGTTGCTTAACTATACTGACATCTGTAATATGCAAGTTGTTTTCCCTGCTCTCGATGAGTCCTTATCTTTCCAAGGGTTTTCTCGCTTTGCTTTAGCTGATATTACTCCCGCCTAAGCGTGGTTGAGTACTTTAGTTAGCTCCAAGGATACACTTTACAAGTATGTTGAAGGAATACTCTGAGTGTATCTAATAAGTGCAACTGGTTTCCTGCATGGCGTAAGATGATATGTCATTATTAGATACGTAAGGGCATTTGTCAGTCCTTAAGGTCTCAGGGGTTTTTGTCACTTCTCTACCCTTTGTTTTAGCTGACTCCGTTATCAGGTTACAAAGGTTTCAACCAGTTTTAGACTTTGTCTATGCAAAGTAATATTGTTGTAGCTGCGAAGGTACAAGGCATACATGATGTGTTTATCATCATATATGTGAACACTCAGTGAGTCTCTTTAGACCATTGTACTTCCATTCGGTGGTCTTTTTACTCTGACTTCTCTGAGGTTCACTCAAGGTGTTTCACCTATGAGTCTTTTAGATATCTAATGATGTTCAGATGTGCTGATCATTCAGTCAAGGGTAAACTTTGCTCTTTGATTTACCCTGTTGACTCTGTTAGAAAAAAAGTTTGAATCTCTAACGTGATAAGTTATTCTGAACTAAGGCTGATTTAATGTTTCAAATACATGTGAATCTGTGAGGGATAATTTGGTCAGTATTTGTCTCAACAGTAGCAAACTGAAAAAGTGAGAAAAGAATGTACGAATTGCCATCCTACTCTGTTTAAGTCAAGAAAGAGTTAGAAAAGAAAAAGAAAAGAGTTTTTGTGTAGTTTGTATATTTTCAGAGTTTTTGACTAAGCAACACGCACAATGTAATTATTTAAATAATTGACTTGCCGCCAATACAAATTCTCTATATCCCTAACCCATTAATCCATACCCGAAGCCTTACATTAAAACCCTTGTAAAGATCTATTTGATAGTATGTTATAGGTGATGGAGCCAAAGTGGTGGAGGTTTGATCCTTTATCAAGCTTATGGTTAGTCTATGCGCTATGACATGGTAAGTGAGTGATTTTCTCATTTTCTTATTGTTATATCATATGTATACACCCGAGAGATTGAGAGTATCCAAACCCTTGTTATGTGAGGTGCTAGTCTTGTATTTCTGTGCTTGAAACTGTCAAAAGTGTATTGTCAAACAAGTTGTGTCATGATTTATTTTATACTAATGCTAAGTGCCTCCTAAATTGTATTATTGTTTAAGTTAAAAGCTCATTTGCTTGAGGACAAGAAAATCCCAAGTTTAGGGATATTTGATAAGGTGTAAAATCGTATGGTTTTTAGGGGTCATTTAGCCCTCAAATTTAATACAGTTTGTATCATTTATTTTCTTACTCCGTTCTTTTTGAGTTTTAGGTGTTTGGGAATGCTTTTGTTAGAAACGTACGACACTCGGGCTCATTTAGATGAAGAACGGAAGAAAAAGACAAGTTTCATAATTGTGACCGACATCTATGATGCCGTCACCAAAAGTACCCAGAAAGTGCAAAATTAAATCAACTTGTGATGGGTCAGTGTGCGGAGACACCCATCGTGACACCGTCACAACCTCATTATGGCGCCGTCACAACTAAAGCCTGACGCCGTCACACTATGGCATTGGAAAATAAACCTTAAGTTGATTGATGGCCTGACGGCGTCACACTACAAGCTGACACCGTCACACTTACAAAAACTATATACTCTTGTCTTGTTTCATATTTTCATGTAGAATTTTTGGGAGAAGAACCTTAGACGACTTTGGAGAGTTTTCCAGCTTTTTTACCTCCAGAATTCATGTGTATTAAAGATTTAAGTTATTTGATTAATCATTCTAAGTATGTTTATCATTGTTTCTTTGTTTATGTCGTATGCTTGTTATTCATTTAATATGCTAGGCTCGATAACTTAGTATTAACATAGCGTTTGAAACTTGTTTAGTTGTAACTCTTGCTTCCTACTGATTTCTTGATTAATTGTGTATCTGTGATTCCTACGATTACTTATGAAACCCGATTAATATCCATCCCTCTAATTAATCGATTATAATAGATTGTCTACAATACCTAATTAACATCCGTCCCTCTAGATAATCGCCGAGAACACATGCTAGATACCTGGATAACTTGTGCCTTTAGTTCCCACATCTCGTTAGTTTTTTGGGTAAAGGGTTTCGATACCCGGTGAATATAGTAACTAGCTATAACGCCTCTGTTTAATGCTCGTCCCTCTAGCTTAAGCTACAAAACCAAGCCATCACATGCTATTAGTTAGAAGCGTTACATAGGAATCCCAAGCATCCAGTTAATCAAGAAGTGACAATCAATAGATAGAATTAGATAGCTAGCAAGTAGTAATGCACCCTAGGTAAATATGCTTTTACTTCCCATGTATTACACCACCAATTTACTTTTCTCGTTATTTAATTTTCTTACAATTTAGGTTAATTATTAGTCTTAAAAAAACTCCTCAATACCCCGAATTTTTACTTGCTTTCTAATAAACATAAAATACCAAAAACAATATTCCTTCCGTCTTTAGATCAAACTGTCATATATCTCGAGTTTACCTCACTATTTCTCTAGAGAACGATTTTCCCCGCTCGTACCTATGCTACACGACAACGGTTAGGTACACTGCCTAGGGGGTTGTAAACCTTCGGTGTTACAACCGCCACATCAAGTTGAGTCTTGTATATGATCGGCAGGTGTTACCCTTTAAGCCTTCCCTTGTGAAATATACATAGCCTCATAGTTACCAGTAGAATTCGATGTATTTGAACTGATATGATGTTTGTGTATACGACAATATATGTTCACACATGACTCTTCTTGACACTAACAACTCCTTATAGTCGTGTTCGTTATGGACATGAACACTAGCCTAAAAGCTATACGCTTAACCTCTTATCTTGTCACTCAATAGTCAATACCAAAATGGACTAGGATGTTTATTAACTCCCTAATATGTTTTCAGAGGTTATTAAACCCACCGCCCCCCCCCCCCCCCCCCCCACACACACACACATTGACTCCCCCATATCTTGGGATCTCGAGTCAGTTTGGTTAGGTTTTCCATTATATAAACTAGTAGGCTTTAGTCCCATTCATGTTGACGACTTGTTAACTAAATCTTTATTTAAGCCATTAGTAAGTTGATCGGCTATCTTATACTTTGACTTTACATAATCAATAGTGATAATTCCTATAGAGAGTTGTTGTCATATAGTATTGTGTCTATGTCTAATATGTTTCTTAGGGTACAACGGGCAAAGCCACGTACTGTTGGAATTGACAACTTGTCTGATTTTTTTTTTTTTTTGGCTGGCAATTGTTGCGAGCATGCTGGGAGGGAAATAAAAGTTGTGAAGTGTTTCGGTGTTTGTTTTGGAACAACATAAAAGCTAGTAGTTATACTACTAACGGAATGAATACACAATTCAAACTAGTTAAATGCTATATTAACAATGATTAAAAGAAAACTTGTAACTGAACGTTAACGTTAAGTGTGTTGTTACAAGCATCAAACATTTAACCATCCTTTAAACTAAACTTTCTAAATTCAAGTTTTTCCCTTTTTGTTCCAATCACACTACTTTAAGCATCGAAATCTCATGCACCTTAGCTCCGTTTTGGACATACAAAGGCTCATTACGAAGTTCTCACCATGGACTGCGTAACCATTTAAGACTTTAATCATAATAATTATATTTACTAGTAATTATCTATGTCCAAAGTCATAGAAAACTCAATTTTTTTTAATAAAATTTTCCAAACAGATAACATGATATAGTATGATTCTAAATTTTGTCGATGAAGATGAATGGATAGATGGTAGCTTCGGATTGTATGGTATACGAAAACTGAATACTATATCATCTAAAAAAAAGCTGAACTTTTGAATTATCTATGGAATATATCTTATTAACAAACTTCAAAAACTATTTAAGGTTTCAGAAACCAAAAGAATAGTAGTGTGAACAGAGGATGTATTAATTGATGTGCAAAATGGAATCCTAAGTAGGGCTGAGCAAACGGACCGGATGGACCGGACCGACCGACAAAACCGACCGGACCGAGACCGACCGGACCGGACCGACCACATTCGGTCCGGTCCTCGGTCTAAGCTTTTTGGAAAATTCGGTCCTCGGTCCGGTCGGTCCGGTCCGGACCGACCAAAAACCCGAAAAAACTTGCCTAATTGGACCGGACCGACCGAAGACCGACCGGACCGAGACCGGACCGACCACATTCGGTCCGGTCTCGGTCCATGGTTTTTCCGGTTCTCGGTCCTCGGTCCGGTCCGGTCTTGGTCGGTCCGGTCCGGTTTTCGCCCGATGCTCAGCCCTAATCCTAAGTCCTAACAACAAAAATGATACAGTTCTAACACTTCGCCGTTGTTAGATAAAATGCAGATGTTAAAATTTTGAAATGTTGATTATAGTAATATACTTAGCTTCTTACGCAAAAGTTGTCGCAAGTATATAGTAAAAAATTCCGTTGCCGGGACTTGAACCCGGGTCTCTCGGGTGAGAGCCGAGTATCCTAACCAACTAGACTACAACGGATTGATGTTAGAGAGCTAGTAACATTATTAAAATTTAAAGGTTCTTGTATTTTACTTTTGTTAAGTGGTTGCTATCAAAAAGATATCCACTGATTTTCCTTCGATTACTACCATTTTCGTCAATGGAATTATTGTTAACATGTATGTATAAGCATATTGTGAGCTTGAGATACATGTTTAGTCTTATTCAATCCACTACGACGAATATGTTCAAGACGATAATTAATCAAACCATGGATTTTTCACTTATCAACCAAATTTTTCATACCATCAATGTTTAAAAAAAAACTACTTCATCCGTCCCAAAATATAAGTCCAGTTTTGAATCGAACTTTGCTTTAAATATTTTTTATTGTATTATATATCACTTGATGAAAATTATACCAAATGACAATACATATAAAACATTATCCATTTATATATTTTGCATCCATTTATAACTTCAACCCATACTTTATGGTTTTGCTCTCTCGCTACGTCCATTTGGCATAAAATTTTTGCTTGGTTGGATATCGACGCCCCTTGCCACGCTCACATTCGCGACATATATTCCTGAGTTGGTAACATGCGCGTGCCAGCTTCCAAAAAATCCATCTTGGAAGTTATTTGTGGAGTTTCTTTGTGGGCTTTGTGGCAATTTCGCAATGATCTTATATTCGGTTCTTCTCCACCAAAACGAAGCTTTTTATTTGATTCTATTGTTGAGAATTCGTTTAGATGGTATTCCACTAGAAACAAGTCGTCTTCTATCATTTGGAACAACTGGATGCAAAATCCTTTAATGTATTCTTCTTTGTAATTTTTATCTAGCTTCTTGCTAGCTCTAATAAAATTTCTGCTGTTCAAAAAAAATATAAACACAAATATTTAAAGTCAAAATTCAATTCAAACGGTTAAACAGGACTTATAATTTGGGACGGAGAGAGTATGACAAAGTAGTTCATCTACATCCGATACAGTTATAATTAGGTGCATTTCACTGTAACAAAAAAATCTGTGATATGGTGCGTTTTAGAAAAAAAATCGGTAATTTTGACTAGATTTTACATCAAGCAAGAGAAGTTCGCGTACTCGGAAACCTCCCTCTGTAGCCCCTGATTAGTTTGGGAATTGGGTATGCAACTTAATCAGTTTAAAATCATTGAGTTTGGTAATATGTCATTGTCTAATGGATCAATCAATTAATAACTTTGGGCCTAAAATTGTCAAACTTTTTAATCAAAGGTTTTGTTTATTTATCAAAGACATTTCAAAAAATGCATTCTTTGGAACGTAAATGTCATTGTTGGTCCCATATGTTCGCTTCTAACAATCGCCTAAAATTTAAAGAATAGAATGTGTCGTGTTCAATTCTCGATCACTCGATATAACCCTCATTTTATTGCACCAACATACTAGAATTCCTCGTGGGTCTTGCTTCGTCGGGTGGTCAATATTGGACATCATATCGTTGTGAAACATTCTAATCTGAAAACAACTAAACAATTAACGAGACACACATAATATCTGTTACAAGAAAACAATATGTATCTTTAAAAAGAAGATCGAAAACTACGTTTGAGGGGTGGAAATTTACGTGGTTAAATGTTTATTATTGTCTTGTTTCTAATCATTTTCAGAATATACTATACGAAATATGAAAACTAAACTTATTAGTTATTACTCCCTTTATCATAAAAAAAAATGTCCACTTTGCAAATGAACAAACATATATTAAATCCCATTACCTACAATATCCATCAATCAAATTAATATCATCTCCACTCAATAAACTCTCTTTTAATTGATTAAAATCAAAAGTAAATATTTATTTTGAGATATTTCAAACGCATGTTATCCAAAAAAAATTTAAATGGATATCAGTAAAAAAGATACGTTGCACAAAAAATAAAATTAGAAAATAGCACACACGTCTATCAATCACATATTATAAAGCAATCAAATGGCATCTATTACTATAGATAATTTGACCTTGTCACCTTTAAGTCCACTTTGGGTATAATAGTTACCAAATAATATTTCGAACAACTTTCACGCGAAAGAATATTATAAATTTGATATATTGACTTTTCAGACATAAATTTATTTGCAGAAGTGATGATTTGCGTACTTTATAAAATGATTGGGACATTTTAATTTATTGTGTTTGAACATTTTCACGTGAATGAAAGTGTAAAAGTAGCCGTGAGAGTATAAATGTCTAAATATAATAAATTAGAGTGTTCTAATCATTTTATGAAGTGTGCAAATCACCGCCTTTTTCGTACACATGCTGTAGCTAGCATGTAACCATGTCAATGGAATAGACATTAATTCTATGTACTTTCCGTGGTGCAATATTTTCACAAATGATCTATATATATAACATGAAACTTAACATTGAACATATATATCAAGATTCATGTCTCTTTACCCAAGTATGAACATGAACTTTTCTACACTTTGGATTGTTATCATTGAATACGTTTGGATGTTTACAAGTGTGAACGATATTATTAATTATAAGTTTCTAAATGTGAGGGTCTGCTTGGTTCAAAGTGGTGAAAGGGAAAGGGAAAAGGAAAGGGAAAGAAATGCAAAGGAATGCTTGAGGTGGGTAATCAATACCTTACCCCCCAATTTACTCTATAATGGTTGATTACCCACTACGGGGTAATCAATACCTTACCCCTCTATAACCAAGCACCATTATTTGAAGGATGTAGACCCTTTTCAATTCCTTACTCATTCCCCACTCCCCTTTACCTCCCACCAAGCACCCCCTGAATATAATATATTTATGTAATAACAAAAAGAAGACAATGACAAAACTTTATTCAATGTTAGTTTGTCTTGACTATAAGTATAAACATTTCACTTATATTTCATATACGTATCAATATATATTCAATGTAAAACACATTTATATATTAGTAATAAGCTCTGAAAGTCTTTCTGATAATTGTTGGTCAAAACTTTTAGCTCGTGAGACTAGCTAGATGGTATGGTGATCACATGAACTAATTAAATTAACCATCACATACATGATGAAGGTATGAGGATGATGATATATGATTAAATAATCAATGGGGGAGAGTGAAGACAAACATGCTCATTCTGGAATGATGGTGTTGATCCGCATTAATAGGTGGTGTTTAACATATACCCATGCAAATTTATTTAAATAACTGTGGATTTTTGGACTGTTACTATATAAATAATTTGATTTTGAAAATTCTAAAAATAATGCATGGGATTGTCGAGAGTTGACCTTATTACTGGCATTATGCCCTTTTATAATGGTATAATCAAACAAAAGTTGTTATTTGTTTAATAAATCTTTCATGCAAAACCCTAGACTTTATTGTCTCAAGAAACCATTAAAAAAATGCTCATAGCGTACCATCTTCAATGACCAAGTGAATCTTTACGTGGTTGATTACTATGGAAATTATATATTTACTTTATTATTTTGTAATATATGGAATGCGATATCAATTGAGAACTTGTCATAGTTTAATTAATCAATGTTGATTCAGTGTATTATTATATATTTATTATTTTTATAATTAAATGCATTTTCTTCTAATATGGAAATTGTGAAAAAAAATAATAATAATAATAAATAAATAATAAAAATTAAAAAGCAAACCGGTAGCAAAAGCGAAACATGATCAAAGAACTGTAGCAACAAAAGTCAATAAAAAAGTAAATACATTTTCAAGATCAGCTAACAACACACACCTACGAACCCACATGCATAAACCTTTATTATAAATGAGTAAGCAAAAGTTAATACAAAGAACGTGCAATCAAGGAGATACAGAACCAGAAAATCATCATAGCGCCCTCGAAAAATTACATACGCAAATTCAAATTGTGCATCTAACAATGTAGACAAAATACTCCAACAAAAAAACATCGCGTATTCATGTAAACTGGACATTTACATGTACACAACTTTTCGCTAATATTAATCGGCATTTTAAGATATTTCTAACATCTAAATATAAAATGTTAAATTAATGATAACACAATGTATCATTCAAAATATTCACTATTCATAGATGATTTGTATATAAATAGAGTTTAGGCTATTAAACGGTAACAAATTTTAAAGAGAGAATTGCATATATATCATTTTAAAAACTTAAAGTTGTATATATATTTAATTTAAATTTAAAATTGCATATATATATCCAAATGAACTTAATAATTGCATATATAGCATTTCTCAACTTTCGTAATTGCATAAATATTCTTCTAAACCTTTAATATATCATATATAATTTTTATTATAACGAGAATTCAGAACCCGTGCTACGCACAGACTTTGTATCTAAGTGTTAATCGGTTAATGTTTGTGTAAATAGCCGAATAGGCGAATATACAACAATCTATAACTAAGGTTGCCATAGGAGATCTTTGTTGATTTGTTGATGAATATACAACAATCTATAACTAAGGAGTCTTCATAGCCGAACCACTATTAATACTCTTATCTCGGTTTGATCTTTTCACACTTTTATTTATTGTCTTGCATCTTATTTATTATTGTGTTTGTGTTGTTACTTACATTGGGCTTATAGAGTATGTTTTATTTATGTGTAGCCCTGTAGGAGTAGTTGATATTTTTTATTTGCTTCGATATGACGTTTTTGTATGGGTGCAGTGATAATAATGAGTTCCTGTTCATAGCATGTGCGATGCACCGGTTTTGTTTTTGAATAAACTATTAACTGTTGCTTATGTCTAAAACTATATTAAAAAAAAAGTTATTATATTTGCAAATGGCTTTAAGCCAAAATTATGTATTTAGTCCTTTCTATTCATTATTCAAGTTCTATTTTTAATATGATGTATTTTTGTTGTTTTAGCAAATTGTTTTAATTTTGTTGTTCAAATTGAATGTACTAAAACCCACCGCTACAAAAGAAGTTTTTTTGGAGTAAAAGGTCAAAAGACCCGGTAAATATATTACTCCAAAAAACGTTTAAGTACAAAAGATATGGGTGAATCCCATATCTAAGCCTGTTACATAGGCGGTAAAGCTTACATAAGAAGATACTTCTTATTCTCTAAACAAGAAAATAAACCACTACTCAAAAAATAACATTAGACTCCTATGAAACTTAAATACCAAGGCCTTGGAGCTTGAAATTCCCTGAAAGATCGTAGAACTGATCCGCATAGTTATCATAATCATAGTCATCATAATCATCTTCACGATCATGACCACCACCAAATAGGTTTGTTGACTCAGCAAAAGTGTTCACAACGTCCTCATCATCACTGTTAGAAACAACAATATCTCCCACCTTAAAGAATGGGTTACCTCTCTTAGTAGAATAAGTAGACGAAGCCGGATAATCAACCTTTTTAATAGTGACATTGTTCCTACATTGCATTGCTCATCATAAGTATGCATTACCAAATGCAATCTTTTAGTAGCTTGCCGATGAAGTAACACTCAATATTATTCTTTGGTCCCTTGTCAATATCGTGTATATGTAAAAGTTTGTGTAATGATGTATATATAATAATGTCACATAAACTGTATAAAAATCGTTATAAACCTTTTTGGCTTTATCTCATTTTACTGTACAACTAATTTTATTGAAATTTAACATTGAAGTCTAACTAATATTAATAAATTTCATCAATAAACTCAATTCTAAATAACTAACCAAATAAATATTAATTAACACACTATTAATAATTCCTAAAACCTTTGGACTCCACTATTATGTCTTAAACTTAACTTTTTTAATTTATTATTATAATTTACAAATAGGTTCGAGCAAAAATTATGTAGTTTTTCTTTTATATTCATTATTCAAGTTGCATGTCATGCAAGGGTCTTGTTATCTAATAACATATAAACTATGGGATAAAAGTGTTTGGTTCAGCTTTACACCATGTCAAACGGATTCAATTCATGTCGAATTCATTCCATTTATATACTCCATAAGTTGCCCAACGAAATATTTATCATTTAATTCTAAATAACTCATGTAAACTATAGACACTTTCGTAGATTTTGATGTTAACACATTCTTTTAGCAAAGTAATTAAATATATCAATATAACATCTATACCTAATTATTCGAAGTAATAATCGGAAACACTTAGTTATGTTTCATAATAAAATGTTCAAATTATAATAACGTTATGGAAAATATTGTTATCAAATAACCCGATTTGAACTTTTGTGTTTTGGCATGTGATTTTGGCCAGTTTATATAGGAATGCATTATGTTAAATCATCAATTCTTGCAACTTTTTAAACTTCATCTCAATCCATAACCAACTTTTAATTCTATACTAATTACTAAATATCATGTGATTAATTTCGGCAAGCCTTGCACTTTTATCTCGATGTTGTATATACTTCACATTAAATGCACCGGTTTTGTTTTTCGATAACAGAAACTTTTGCTTATGTTTAAAACTCAACTTTTTTATCTGATATTATAATTTACAAACGACTTTAAGTTAAAATTATGTATTTTTTATTTTCTATTTATTACTCAATGTGATATTTTTAATGTGCATTATTTTGCTATTATGGCAAACTCATTTAATGGACGTAAATATTGGTTTCTCAGTGATGATTCTACATATAGAAAAAGAAAACACTTTGCGAAGCTCAGACCTTACTCTTTTCAATAAAAATTCAATTGCACACAATAAATTCATTCTAATATTTCTCAAAGAGCATTCGAAAGCAATCACTTACGTAAACTAACTTTATTGATTAAAAACATTCACATATATATATATATATATATATATATATATATATTTTTGATATCCTGTGCACATTTTCTTGAATCAATTCGCACATGTGAGCTACATCAATAAAAAACACACACATAAATTACTTGTATATGAAAATGCATTAACATAATACATATATCTATATATATGCTTATCTTTAACAATCACCTAAATATGTAAGAAACAAAGAAAATAGTTGGTATCCCAATCTTTGGTTCCATTTATCTGAGCATACATTATCTTGTGTGATTTTCATGGTACCTGCGTATGATAACTAAATTAAGAAAGAAAGAAAAACAAGTTAATTACAAAGATCTAAAAGATGTGTGAATCATCTCCAAATATTTCTCGTTAACACACTTCAACAAACATGTACATACTAAATGTTGCAAAAGAGAATTTACAACCGCTACCAACAATCAAAGATATAAAAGATGTGTGAATCATCTTCAAATGTATATACTAAATGTGATTTTGGCCGGTTTATATAGTCATAAATTAGGTTAAATCATTAATTATTCTTGCAACATTTTCAACTCTATCTTAATCCATAACCGACTTTTAATTCTATAATAAATACGTGATTAATTCCGGCAACCCTTGCACTTCCATCTCGATGTTGAGTATCTTATATGTAATACGAATATAAAAAATAAACTCTAAATTACTTCACATTAAATTATGGGATTTTATCTTGAGTATCTTGATTACTCCACATTAAATTAGAGGACTCAATCTTATAGTATTATAGATAAATTTTAAACTCTAAATTATTGTGATTATAATTTAAAAATAGCAACGACCACATTTGTTTCAAGGGTATGATGTCTCAAAGTTCAAATGAACTAGATGACCAAAAAAGATATATTAAGACAATGTTTAATCTCACGAAAGTTCACCTTATCTTATATGTAATACGAATATAAAAAATAAACTCATCAAATATATCAGGATTGTTATATATTATACATTATAGATAAGATATGTTTATAATGAAAGCGTACATATTACTACCAACGAATTTATAAATAAAAATATATATATTTAAGAAATATTTTTTATAATTATAATTGTCATGTATTTTAGAGTTGTAAATTTAAATTAATTAGTTATTTGGATATATATGACATATTTTAAAATTTAGGAAAGATATATATCTAATTAAAAGTTTAGGTTTGATATATATGCAATTTTTTAGCTTCGGAAAAATGTATATGCAATTAAAAGTTTAAGTTGAATTTATACATAATTTTGATTGTTGCAAGATATATATGTAATTACCACAATTTTAAAACACAACTCTAGTGATTGAAAGAATGTCATTTTCCATAAGAGTCAAGTCCCTTTTTAATATTTTAGGAGTCACCATATAAGATTGGTATTTTGTTTTGTTTTTTTTAGACAACAAGAAATTAGAGAAACTAGGAAATGGAAAATTTTACAAGCTATCAATTACATTTAACAAACAAGCATAAAATGGATCAGAAAACCAAATTGACCAATCAATAGACAAATCGGTGCATCGATTATTAATCCAACAAAAAGAAACACTTTGAACGTTACGAAATAAAGCTATTCATAATTTTAGATCCTGAATGAAGAATTTATAGTTACGACTTTTACATAACACCCAAACGGTGGAGAAGATGGCGGCCTCAAAGCATTTCAGTTGGATTGGTTTGAACATGCCCTTATTTCGAAGACTAAGATTCTGACCAAAACCAGTTATATCTCTAAAACAAGGATTGAAATCTATACAAAACCTCCACCACGAAAATACCATTTGCCACATAGAAGAAGAGTAGTGACAAGAGACTAATACGTGCTCCAACGACTCGCATTCAGTATCACACATCGAGCATAACAAAGAATGAAGATCAATTCCCAGTGTGTCTAGGTTGATTATTGTCGGCAACCTATCTTTTTCTGCTTTCCAAAGCAATATGTTGATTTTAGAAGGCACAAAATTTTCCAATTAGCTACAATTCCCAAATCAATTACTAGTGTGTCAATGTGTCTAGGTATTTTGTTTATTTTTAGTTACAATAATGATCTATTGAAATGATGCTAGCGATTGCAAGGCGTTTATACATTAAATGAATTTTGTAACTATGAATTAGAATCTTGTGGAAAAAGAACCCTAATATGTAAAATGAATCTATTGTACAAAAAGTGTTTGGAAATTTATAGAAAAAGATAAAAATGTGTTTAGTTGCAGAAAAGTTTTCTCGGATTTTCAATTTTGTTTTTCATGAGAATGAAAGAGTTTTTTCTTTTCAGATAATAAAAAGCACTTTAGGAGAGACCCCATCTTTTGTATATTACCTCCTTTAAAAAGCATTATACTTGTCCAAAATACTTTACTGGGTATCGAACAAATTTTTTTACTTATATGGGTACCAAACTTTTAATTTTGGACTTTTTGAGGTATTTTGTGACGTTTTTGCCTATCAAATTATTAAAAATCAAATGGCAAAAATGTCACAAAAGTAACTCAAAAAGCCCGAAATTGAACTTTAGTACCTCAAAAAGTACGCAATTGAATGTTCAGTATAAGAAAAAAAATTGTTTAATACCCAGAAAAATATTTTGGACAAGTATGATGATTTATAAAGTTATTAATCCTTTCATTTAGTAAGAGAGAAAAGTAGAAAATGGTAGATTGAACTTTTTAAGTTTTTTTGTTAAAACTTTTGGAAAATAATATTTTTATTAAAAAAATTCTCAAAAATTTGTTACCAAACGAGTTTTCTGTTTTAATTTTCTATAAAATAAAATAGAGTAAATTACATGGTTCGTCCTTGTGGTTTACTAAAAATCTCTAATTGAGTCCTTATAGTTTCAATTGCACTTTTTTGATCCTTATAGTGAAACTACTGTACGCCGTCCATCCTTATACCCAAACCCAGTTAAGTACCCTTGTTATCTCACCCCACCCCAAGGGTATTTCTGTCTTTCTATCTCTTACACTTATAAATAGGATATATTATACCGTCTTTTACAAAAACACACAAAATAACAATTCACTTTCCCCCTAATTTTCTCTCACCCACCCACCCACCCACCCACACAAAACCATTCATCTTCTATAGTAGATGAACAAAATCAGAGCAAGTTAATGCAATGGTTGCCTCGATAGCACAATGGACAAGGCGTGAGACGCAGGAAGATGTTGATGTTTATGAAGCTTATGGTAGGATAACAGTTACCGTATTGAATATTTGAATAATTTTTGTCTTTTTCAATGTCATTTAAGTATGTACGAGTTAATATTTCATTTAACAAGAAAAGCCCTAATTTTGAGCATCTAAACAAAACCCTAATTTTCCCTTTTTTGTTGATATTATTTTTGCAGCAAATAAAGAGGGAAATACAGATGCTCTGTTTTCATTGAAAATACATTGTGTTGGGATGTTTACTGAGTCACCTGGTAGGACTTATGCTAATGGAGACTTTGCTTTTTTGACTGCATTTGATATTGATGAGTTCTCAGTGCATGACCCTATCACGATCATCTTGAACTTGTCTCAAATTGGCTTGAAGGTTGTTGATGTTCCTTAACAGTCCAGGTATGATTTGAACTGAACGCTGGCACATTAGGGGGTCCATAAAATCAATAAACCTGCAATCAGAGTTCTATACAAGAAAACCATATCAAATAATTAACCACTTTAATCAATAATCATCAAACCCTAAATACCAAATCAATAATAAAAAATCATTACCCTATCAGGACAAGCATAAAACCTGCGACCTGGATTCGTTGGTGTCCATGATGTACGAACCACTGCACATTTTCCACAATGACAAAAAACCATCTTTGAATCACTGTATTGTGTTGTTTTGGTGCTTTTGTTTGTGTTTGTGTGTGTTTTATTTTGTGTTTGTGTGTTTTAATAACCCTAATTGTGAGTAAAATAAGTGTAAGGGATAGAAAGACAGAAATACCCTTGGGGTGGGGTGAGATAACGAGGGTACTTAACTGGGTTTGGGTATAAGGATGGACGGCGTGCAATAATTTCACTATAAGGATCAAAAAAGTGCAATTGAAAATATAAGGACTCAATTAGGGATTTTTAGTAAACCACAAGGACGAACCATGTAATTTACTCAATAAAATAAAATCTTTAAAAAATAAGGTATTTCTCACTACCTACACAATACTCTTTATCCAATTTTTTTATTTTATTTTATTTTATTTTTATTTATTATTATTATTTTTTATGAGTTGGGTTATAATTATAGAGCCAGTTTTCTTTCTCTAAAAAAACTAAGATATGCAATAAATAATTTAGTCAATAACATTGTACAAGAATTATAAACTTTAAAATACAACTGCTAAAAATTCCATAATCAATATTACAAGATCGAATGGCTTATGCATCAATGGCGTCATGCATAATCTTATCCTATCATTTTGTTAATGTCACACCTCGCCCGTTCATAAATTAATCACCATATCAGTTGATTAAAGAGTTAAAATATCACTTTACAAAAAAGTAGAGTAATAAAGTAACGAAGAGGTTGATACGAGTATATCAAACACACTAAAATAAATGTTGTTTGACGCCTTTTCTCCACAGCTTTTTTTACTATCTCATACGGTCATTTGTTGATGTTCTCTTATAAAATGTTAATTTAGAAGTACATACATAAATCATTTATCGTTAGATAAAGATATACAATAGTGAATGGAACAAGGCAATCTAGCAACCATGATCCATTCAAGCCATTAACAAATTAAATGTTTTTGCTTCTATGAGTTACCTAAAAGTGTGTTATAATTTTTTCACAAGATCAGTATCTCGTCTTTCTGACTTAATCCTATAACCAAACCTGGCTAGACACAAGGCGTTTTTTTTTTTTTTTTTTTTTTTTTTTTTTTTTAACTAGCGGCTATGCATAAGTTACTTTTCACTTGTGTAAAAGCCCGTGATGGAAAAATGTTATGTCAAAAAGATTTTTTTACAAAAATTGTAAGCGTGAGTAAAAACAATAACACAGGTTAACCACAATCACAAAGGATATAAAGACTAAAAGTTAAGAATATATTGATTATGGCAAAGGGGAAAGAGACGATGGCACTACGGCCTATAAGAAATATCAGATAAGAGTTAAATGTCTAAACAATTAACTCAACCCCTATATTTACATGAAAGTAAAACAATGAATACAAGCCTTATATTTACATGAAAGTAAAGACTAAAAGTTAAGAATATATTGATTATGGCAAAGGGGAAAGAGACGATGGCACTACGGCCTATAAGAAATATCAGATAAGAGTTAAATGTCTAAACAATTGACTCAGCCCCTATATTTACATGAAAGTAAAACAATGAATACAAGCCTTATATTTACATGAAAGTAAAACAATGAACACAAGCCTTACATTTTCTTGATTCGGGTCCATTTGCCATGCTCCAAACACTCCATGTACTCTTCAGCTACTTCTTCGACCTTATTCTCATCATTCCCCCTCACTTTAGAAGAACTCGTCCTCAAGTTCTCATCTTCGGGATGAAATTCATAAATATCGGAAACATTAAAAGTCTTTAAAATACTCATGGTATTTGGCAAATCTACCACATAAGCATTATCATTGATCTTTCAAAGAATCTTGTATGAACCATACTTCTTTTGTTGGAGCTTGCTATAAGTACCTACCGGAAAATGCTCTTTCTAAAGAAACACTATTACCTTGTCACATTCTTTGAACAACTTGATCCGACAATGTTTATCCATAACAGCCTTGTACTTTGCATTTAATTCATCAATTTTAGCCCAAACAACTTTATACGTAGCTTGAGCCTCTTCCACTATCTTTTTGCTTGAACATTCTTCTTGCCCGGTAAATCAACCAAATCCACCAATTGACTCGGTGGAGTCTTGTAAACAATTTCAAACGTTGAAAACCCCGTTAAACTATAAACCACGCTATTATAAGCAAACTCAGCTTGAGCTAAAGATACAATGCATAATTTAGGTTTTTCTCCACACAAACAACGTATTATATTTCCCAAGGTGCGATTAACATCTTTATTTGACCATCCGTTTGAGGATGAGCGGTACTACTAAAGTTCAAGGATGTGCCTAAACGCCTCCAAAGTGTCAACTAAAAGTGTGCAGGGAACTTGCTATCACGATCCGAAGTAATTGACTTTGAAACTCCATTCAAGAGAACTACTTTCTTGAAAGGTCACTTCTTGCTATCACGATCCGAAGTCTTCTTACAAGGAATAAAGTGGCAATCTTGGAAAACCTATAAACAACAAAAAGCACAGAGTCCACTTCTCATTAAGTACGAGGAAGACCAAGCACAAAATCCATAGAAATATCAACCCAAGGACTCACGGGTACGGGTAGTGGCATATAAAGACCCGTATTTTGTGCTTTATCCTTTCCTTCTTGAAACAGAACACACTTTCATAAAATGTCCCCAACATCCCTCTTCAACCAAGGCTAAGAAAATCTCTTTTCTATGGAAGCAATAGTCTTGTCATGCCCCAAACGAGGAGTTAATCCTCCCGCAACCTTTTTCATCAATTAACTTCTAAGGGAAGTCTTAGGAATACCTAAACGATTTCCTTAAACAAGTAACCATCAAGAAAAATAAAATCACCTCGATGTTTCTTGGTTTCAATATCCTCCTAAGTATGACGAAAATCTTCGTCACTTGCATATAAACCTCTAACCTACTAAAAACCCACAACATCATTACTAATAGTTACTAAAAGAATGGTTTTCCTACTTAAAGCATCTGCCACTTTGTTACTTGCACCCGATTTATGTTTAATCATATGATTAAACTTTTCCAAGAAACTCGCTCACCATGCGTGTATTTTATTCAAGTGTCTTTAGGTTTGAAAATACTTAAGAGCTTGGTGATCCGAATTGACCACAAACTCCCGTTGAATTAAATAATGCTCTCACTTCTTTATAGCTTGAATAAACGCATGCAATTCTTGCTCATAAGTCGAACATTTTTGTCAAGCTTCATTTAAATCCTCGCTATAAAATGCCAGAGGTGATAAAAGAGCCCCAATTCCGATTCCACATGCATCACATTCTAATTTAAAAACCTTATCAAAATTAGGAAGAGAAAGTAGCGGTGCGGTTGTTAATCTTTCTTTGATCACATTGAAGCTTTCTTCCGCCTCCTTATTCCACTTGAATAGACCTTTCTTTAAGCAATCATTAATTGGTGCCACAATACTACTAAAATCTCTAACAAATCTTCTATAAAAAGCCAACAATCCATGAAAACTCCGAACTTCGGTCAAAGTCTTCGGTGAAGGCCAATCCCTAACTACCTTAAACTTGTCTTCATCAACATGAATACCTTCTGAACTCACAATATAACCAAGAAAAATCAAGCTTACTAGCAAGAAAAAGTATACTTCTTTAAATTAGGAAACAAGTCATTTTCCTCTAAAGCTTTCAAAATGGCTTGTAGATAATCTAAGTGCTCCTTCTCTGTTCGACTATAAACCAAAATATCATCAAAGTAAACTACAACAAACTTACTCATAAATGGCCTAAGAACATGAGTCATCAAATACATAAAAGTGCTAGGTGAATTAGATAACTCAACTGGCATAACAAGGGACTCATACAACCTATCCTTCATCTTGAAAGTGGTATTCCACTTATCATCCGATTTAATCTAAATTTGGTGATAACCACTCCTAAATCGATCTTAGAAAATAATTTAGCACTTGAAAGTTGGTCTAACAAATCATCATGACGTGGAATAGGAAAATGACACCTCACCGTGATCTTGTTGATGGCTTGACTATCCGCGCACATCCTAAAAATTTTATCCTTCTTCGATGTAAGACGTGCCGGAACCGCACATGGACTGATGCTTTCTTGAATGTGGCCCTTCTTCAACAATTCCTTAACCTTCTTGTGCAAGATATCCGAATCTTTAGGACTCATCTGATAATGAGGAAGATTAGGTAAACTTGCCACGAGAACTATATCAATTGGGTGTACAATATTCCTCAAAGGTGGTAAAGTCTTTAAAGTATCATCTGCAACAACTTTTCTAAACTCTTCAAGCACGGATTTAACAACTCTAGAAATTGCATTCTCCATCCCACTTTGACCCCTTTAACAACAAATGCATACAAAATTCCAGTTTCCTTTCTTTCATCTTGAAGCTCCTTTGGTGAAGAAAACAAAGTCAACAAAGTTTTGCTTTTCAATTTCTTCTCGGGAGAAGAGACACCTAGAGGTAACATAGCAATATTTTTCCCCACTCTATTTAAATAAATACATATTAGACTTACCTCGGTGTGTAGCATCTAAATCATGTTGCCATGGTCGCTCGAACAAGATATGACATGCCTTCATATTCACAACATCACAAGTAATAAATTCATTGTAATGTTTCCCAATAGTAAAAGGAATTTTACAAATTTTGGTCACCTTTATAGCCAGTCCATTCTTATTCCAACCAATTTGGTAAGATTTGGATGAGGCTCACTTGGTAGTCTAAAAGCTTTAACCAAAGCCCTAGACACCAAATTCTTGCAACTACCCCCATCAATAATAATAGAGCAATCTTTTTCTTTCACTAAGCACTTAGTTTGAAAATTCTTATTACTTTGCATAGAATCACTAACCTTAGGCAAACACAAATTCCGTTGAATGATATAAGTAACTTATTCCACCTCCCCCTTAACGACCTCGATGTATTCCAAACAATCTTCCTCTTGAAAAGCCTCATCATCAAATGTCCCCTTTTCATTCTCGAGCTCTAAGAACTCCTTTGTAGGAATACGTTATACCTATGGACCGGTAATCCACATCTAAAGCACTTAGGACCCGGAGGTTTAGCATAAGGATTAGAATTTTCTAGTTGACTTTGCTTTACCTTTTTTCTACTTCGCTTCCACTAGCCTTGGAACTTGAATTCATCGTAGTAGTAGTAGTAGAAGGAAGGGTGAGTTGGCTTTGATAGGGCCAACCCTCTTGACTAGCAAAAATACTAGAACTTTCTTTGGTTGAACGTCTATACCCAATAACGAATTTTGAAGCCATCCTAGCCAAGTTTTCAGCTTGATCTATGGACAAAACGAAAATGAATCTCAACTTATCTTGATATGATTAATTTAACCCATTTACATATCTAGGCGTGGTTTGTTCTTCCGTTTCTCTCAAATTACAATGGTCTTGTAACCTTAAAAATTATCATGTATATTCAGCTACGGTTCTCTTACCTTAAACAAAATTATAATATTGTTGGAATAAAATTTGTTTAATATTTGGGGTAATAACCTACATTTAGTCATTCTTTTCATTCTTGTCCAAGTATCCACATGTCGCTTTCCTTGTCTCCTACGGTTGTCTTGTTCACGTTGCCACGAAGCTTCAGCCCACACAATTTATTAGCCATAATCTTTACTTTCTTTTCTTTAGGGACATCCATGATATCAAAGAATTTGTCAACTTCATACAACTAATCCAACACCACTTCGATATCAAGATTTCCAACAAAATTGGGAATCTAGGCTTTGACACGATACCCTTGCTTTTCACCATACCCATTTTGATTATCATTCCTCCTAGTAACAACCTTTCACCATACCCATTTTGATTATCATTCCTCCTGGTAACAACCTTAGTCCCATGATTTCCTCCTCTCGGATCTCCAACAAAAACCCCATAGTCTGCATCCGCTGCTTCATTTAAAGACCCGAAATCATCTTGTCTCTAAACATGTTACGCTCATGATTTTCAAAGAAACCCTCATTGTTAGGAAAATCACCATTATTGTTACCTTTACGATTTGATTGATTACCATCATCTACGATCATAGATCGTATCACTTTAACAACAGTAGACATACTCGTGGATTTAGATGTGAGATTGTTGATCACACTCTCCATGTCTTTAGTCAACCGTACCCCACTAGTAGTACGATTTTTTCGAATCTTTACATCCTTCTTCATCTGGATACCAACAGGCTCTGATGCCGACTGATGTAGAATGGAAATGTAAAAAAAACCCTAACACGAGTTAACCAAAATCACAAAGGATTTAAAGACAAAAAGTCAATAATATATTGATAATTGAATGCCTAAACAATGAACCCAAACCCAATACTTATAGGAAAGTAAAACTTGAGGAAAAAGTAATTAAGACAAAGAAAAAACCGGCTTAAACTATAATTGGAATCACAATTATCAAGCTCTCTACGACGTAGAGATGGTTTTCCTTCTACGACATAAAGAGGTTTTTAGGGATGAAAAATTCCTATTCGAGAGCTCTATGACGTAGGGAGAAAAATGTCTCAACGCTGTAGAGCAACCTAAAACAAAATGAATAAATAGACGTAGCTTCTACGATGTTATAACATCCCGTAAAATTTTTCATGATTAATACGTTATTACAACATAAATTAACCATTTTTACCCATGACAAAATTTTTTTATTTTATATATATACACTTTTGACATCACAACATGTTTACCATTTACTTTGAAACGGTACTCACATTTATATTTAAAAATCTAAATGTCACAAGTAACTTAAAACGTTCATATTTAATACTTATACGTTTCATCAATCAACCAAACATGTTATTTATAATTCCCGAGCCTACGGAAAAATTCCTAAATACCCACTAATATAAACGGGTCTCTAAAATTCATTGGGCCTCGGCTAGTATAGCTACACACAAACGGACTCTTAATTTTTCTATTTTTCTTTCCTTTTGGGCCTGCACTCCTAACAAACCCAAGCTGATTTCAGGTCCAAGCGTACCCTTAGATTATTTTGTTTTCTTTCTTTGTTCCTGTTGCGAAGTTCACTTACTTTGTCTCGTTTGTACTAAATTTCGACGCACAACATGACTATTTTATTTTACCACTCCATTGCCCTCCTAGCTGGCAATCAAAAATAACAAAGGTCATCAAGCATCTCGCTCATTTACTGTGTGAACCAGTGACCTATTGAAGACCCCAACACAACTTGAGTAAATTTCCTATAACCTATCACATGCTCTCAAACGACCTCCACAGCTCACAATCGCTTGTAAACATCTATATTCAAGCACATGCCTTACACATTCTTTTGCTAACGATTGTTGTTTAGTCTTGATTAGTCCTTGAAGAATGTCACAGGTTTATGCCAACTCACTCATCCTCCATCACTCGTTTACTGTCCCAGAAACAACCCAAACAAATCATGAAAGATCACTTGGTGTAAACGTGTCATAAGTTCCCTACAAACCTCCTTTGCTCCCCAATAACTACAAACCAACAATAGGCATCTTAGAAACTTTCAGGAATAATCTCACACATTTCCTTGATCATGATTTCTGTTTAATCTCGATTGGTCATGGATGGAGGCAACATGCAAATGGCAGCTCGTCGTTCACACCTTCACCCTCCCTCACTTGTTACTACCTCAAGTATAACCTAAAGAAACCATGTGCAACTCATACCTCACCTTCCTGCTCCATTCTGCCACTTGTCGCATTCCAGTTCTAGTACTTAAGGCTGCATGTCGATCAACATTCTCCCTACAACTCACATGACAATCATTCATACTAAGTTTCTATTGAGCCCAGGGTGGAAGAGAAGCAAGGTGGTGGAAACTAGGAACTGTTATTGATTCATGGGTGAAACCTTCACCAAACTGTACACCATCAACTTACCACATCAAAACTATCACTAAACCAAACTTAAACATAAAGATACTCTTGCTGTTCCTGTCAAGAATAAGAAGGAGAAACCATGCCTTGAAAGTTAACTCACACAAACAACTCAATACTTCTAGTATTAACGTAAAAAGAAGAGGGTGAAGTGAACAAGTCGCGGCTTAGTTTTCAAATTCTAAAAACCCTAGTACGAGACATGTTTGAAAGCTTGGAAGCTAGGAAGTTGTCTTGGTTCTCGCTCGTCTCTTATTCGTCTTCGTTGTCCACCACCTCAGTTGGTGTAGTTATCTTTGAAGTTGTTTCCATTCTACCTCTGACATTACGTTATCTATGCCTATCATAATCTTCAGGTGAGTCATAGCCCCTACTCTTAATTGTTTTATAATGATTTATACACGTTTTTGGGGGAGATACATGCTTAACTATTGTTTTATACTTTTACAAGTACTCGTTAACTATTTACATATTACTAAAAGTTCATAGCTACACTTTCTATCGTTTAACTGTTTTATAAACTCTTTGGAAGAGATGCATGTGTAACAACTTTTCTAACGATTTTACTATCGATATTTGGAATTATGGAATGTTTAAATACGGTTCTCCACAAACTGTTTGGATACGGTTTCAACTGTTTAAATACGGTTATCTACAAACTGTTCGGATACAGTTTCAACTGTTTAAATACGGTTCCCCGCAAACTGTTTGGATACGGTTTCAACTGTTTAAATACGGTTCTCTACAAACTGTTCGGATACAGTTTCAACTGTTTAAATATGGTTCCCCGTAAACTGTTTATGTTATGGACGCAACAACGTGGCCCAAATATCGAAACTCGTGTTAAATGGATTTATAAACCAATTACTATTTTGGATGTTGACCCAGTGAAGGGCAAACCAACGAACTATTTTTGAATTAATAAAGAAATCACTCATTTTCTGATTTTGATAAATCTACGATTTAAACTATGAACATTTTGGATTTACTCACACATTAATTTGATAATCAACTATTATTATAAACTCTATGAACTCACCAACCTTTGTGTTGACACTTTTAGCATGTGTTTATCTCAGGTCCATAATGAGCAAGGAAGGCATGGAGGAGCATGGATACTTATAAAGGCTATAAATTATCCTATCATTCGAAAACTGATTTAATAAACTTTGGGACAAACAAGGACCTCTTTTAAAACTCTGATATTTATATTCGAATGATAGATCTTTAAAATGACTAAAATGAGAAATCATTTTCTACTAAACTGTGCGCTATGAAGTAACACTCAATCTAATTTCCGCTGCATGTTTTCAAAACTGGGGGTGTTACAGCTGTAAACATGAAAATCCCTCTACGTTGTAGAGAAAATAAAGCTACGTTTTCTTGATTCGGTCCTCTTGCCATGCTCCAAATGTTCCATGTACTCTTCAGCAGGTTTTTGATCTTTTCCTCCTCACTATTTAATATATGCATATGCTATATAAATATTAGTAATGGTTTGTGTGTTTGCGAACTATTTTAAGAGAGATTTGCAGCGAGCTATAAAGCGCTTAAAATGAAGTTAATATGAATGATATATTGTGTATTAAAGTGAGTCCCTTGAAGCAAGAAACTGAAAAATTAAAATATGTATCTCACATCGCTTGGAGATGGATAATTTGATGGTTTACATACAAGTCTTTGTATTGCCTAGTCAAATTGTCGTTAGTTGGTTTTATTTCAACACCTACGCACACGTGCAAGAGGTGATGCATAAACCAAATTTTTTGGGATTAAAAAACGGGTTTCAAGCTAGTGAACTCTTGCGAGCTCGCGCGACTTGCAGACATAATTGCAACTTTAAAAGTTCGAGTTTGTGCACGAAGTTTCTCAGCACACATTCAGATTTTCATTTCATAAGTTTTTATCATTTTATTTAAGAAATTATTGAAGTTTATTCGCCAAGCATATATAGATTCAGTTTTCTGTTAATGACAGGTTTCTAACTCGTTTTAAAAAAGAAAAAGATTTGTATATAAGTTTTTATTTATTGGTGATCTTGCTTAGTGACCAAGATAGGGTTTTACTATAGATATAACCTATGTCTAGCCGTGGCCATTTCCCGGTTCGGGCAAAAACTGGAACCGGTTCCAATCCGGTCCGGTTTAACAGTCAAAGTCAAAGAACCGGATCCGGTTCCAATCCGGTTCGGTTCTTTTCGGATCCGGAGGGTAAAAATCTGGGACTGGTATACCCGGTTCCGGTTCGGTTCCAAAACCGGTTTCTGTGCAAGATCCGGTCAAACCGGTTCCAAAGAACCGGTCGACATATTTGTTAACAGTAGGCTTGCAAAACTTTCGTTTCCGGGTTTTTTTTTCATTCGCGTTTTCCACACAATAAACATAATAAACTTCAACTTTTATTAAAAAAAACTAATAAACGTCACACATAAAGAATTTGAGACACAAATTTAATACATTTCGACTATTTATTCATATTCGGTTTCATCTTCATTTTCATCTTCAACTTGAACGGCGGACCTTGCGGCGCTTGTAGCTTCATCGTAAGAGATTTCTTCTTCGGTAAGATTGATTACATAACCTTCTTCCACCTCGACCTCTTGCAATTGTTTTTCGTAGTCCATCGGTTCTTCAAGTATTGAAACTGTGGAAAACTAGAAGGGGGGTTGAATAGTCTTACGTCATTTTTAATTTAATGAAAGATTAGTTTACAAAATCTTCGATTCTAGTTTTATGTGAAATCAATGTTTAAACACTTATGTATACTAATATCTACGAAAGTAAATGATAAAAATATAGGTAACTAAGTAAAGAGATAGAGATGGAAAGATCACACCACAAGACAAAGGATTTAGAGTTGTTCGGCTATGAAGCTCCTCTTCGCCCTACTTCACTCCCCAAGCACCTAACTCAAGAGTTTTCTTCACTATGTCAACAAGCACCCTTATGGCGGAGAAAACCTTAAACAACTTTCGCTTACATCAATTAACGACACTAAGCTAGATGTCGAGTCCTAATCGTAGCTAGAACCAATCTCACACCACTAGTCACAACACACCTTCTTCAAAACTTATACACACCACTACTATTACATAACTACTCACAACTTCACTACTTCTTCTTAACAATACTACTACTTCTTCACTACTTCTATTCACAACTTCTTTTCACTACTAACACACCTAAATCTACCTATAACAAAACCTCTACACCTTTACAAATAATTTACACAACTACAAGCAATATTCACAAATCTACAATACTTCTTAATTAGATGTTGAAGAAGTATTCTTCTCTTGCACTTTGAATGATGAGGGTTTGGATCACTTGAAACAAGAACTTATAATCTTATGATCAAAGGATTTAGGAAGATGATTTGAGAGGATTTGGATAGAAAGTTTTAGTGCAAAAGGTGAGGAAAAAATACAGGATTGAACCAGTATTTATAGGTAAAAGATTCTTGTCACAGGAGCGCGTCGGCCCCCTTAAAATTAAGGGGGGCGCCCCTTATAATTAAAAGGGCCGCCTTCCTATAACGGCCAGATCTCTTGTCTTTTTCTAGGGAAAGTTTATTTGGTGAAAATTTAACTGATTTTGGATAAAAATTTGAATTTATATATATATTATGAATTAAACATTTTTCTTTAACTACCAAAAGTGTTTTTCTAAATATATAAAATGTTTATACCATTTTATATAATTTGTAATGATTAAATAAACCTTTATTTGATCATAAAATGCATTAGGCAATGGCTTATTCATACCTTAAGTGATTAAGTTGGATATAATGACATTTTGTCACTAAATACGTGTTTACGTAACGATTTTACGTTTCATGATTTAAGATTTTGTGATCGTCAAAACTAGAGGTGGCAAAACGGGCGGGTTGGGCGGGCATGGACTACGGGCTAAACAGGCTATGGGCTAAACGGGCACGGGCTAAACGGGCGCGGGCCAAATGGGCACATGTTATACGAATCGCTTTAAAAAAGACTTAAAACAACAAAAAAATTCCTCAAACATACACCTCATTTATATTTAAGTAACTAAATATACTATATCCATAAGTTTTTCATTATTTAATGTTCTCCAATTGAGAGAAAAACATGTGTGCCCATTATGCCCATTTAACTTCTAAATGGGCAATATATGCCCATTTCAAAAAAAAAGGGGCCCAAATGTACGCAAATCTTTTAAAAGTTTGCCCATTTAACCAATTTTTTTGATTTTGGGCACAAATTACCACCTCTAGTCAAAACATAGGGATATCGAGAAATATTAATAACGTTTTTACGCATTATTTATATCAATAATCTCCCCATTTTTGATGATTACAAAATCTAAACTCATTAAATCAAAAATTAATATGTATACAAGTATTTAGTGAGTTTATATCATTTCTCCCCCTTTTTGTTAGCATCAAAAAGGTTATCCCGACGATGTTGGAGCTCCCCCTCGACGTGTACTCCCCCTCGTTTTAAGGTTATAAGACAATTCGAGATATGGAATGCTTGCAAAAATATTTAGAGCACACACACAATATATATGATGTATGAAACAAATATATAACAAGAGAACTAATAAAAGTACACAAAAGAAATAAGTCTCAACAAGCATTCATTAATTATTAAAATAGATTATGTTGAAAACAAAATCATTAGTACATAAGCATACATATATGCTTTTCTTAGCAAACTACAATAGATAATACTAAGTTGCTGATGCGTGGGAATCGCACCTTGCTTTACCTCTCGAGGGATCTCGCGAGGCTTACAACCCCCACCAGGCAGTGTACCTGATCGTTGTAGTATAGTATAGTGACAAGTACCGGGGGATTGATCGTTCAGCTAGGAATAGTGTCGTTAGGATTGAAATTAATCTAACTAGGTCTAAAGGTGAAGGATGATTCTTTTTGTATTTTTATATTTTATGAAAAGCAAGTAAAAATCTCGGGTTTTGGGAGAGTGGGCGGAATTAGTTGCTAATCAACTAACCCAAAAGCTACTATTTAAACTAATTAACAAGAAAAGTAAACTAGTGTTCTACAAGATAAGTGAAGCATGTCTACCTATGATATGTTACTCCTTGCTAGCTATCCAATCCTACCTATTGATTTGTAACCTTGTTTTAATTGACGAGTTGTATTCCTTAATACCATTCGTGGGGTGGCATACATAACTCCCCAACTCTATGAGCTCTTATCTCCTCCTACACCATGACCCAGCACAACTATAGGGATTGTAAACAGTGGCTCATGCATTAAATACAACCAATAAAGACCTAGTACGCCTCGGTTCATGTTTCTTAAGACGTTCAAGCATGTTACCATTTGGAGATCTGCCAGTTTTCTTAAGCCTAACATATAAATCATTCAATCAAAACAAGAATCAATAGGAAACAAGGATTATAAACTAAACCAACTAGATCTATCGAAGTGTCACGCCCTAATTGATGAAGATAGACACAAACATCAACAAGGAATCAATGAGATCTAATCAATTATATACAAGTTTCACATAATCATAAGTAGACACAAGGTGAATTAACAAACCATCATCAAAGAAGAGCAAACAACAATAATAATGGAAAACATAATTAAGATAGAATCATCAAACCAATACATGATGTTTATGGAGTGATTGAAACCCTCTAAGTTGCTGGAAAAACACCCACCTAAACCCAGAAATCGACTTTAGGGTTTAGGGCTTACAAAAAGTGAAGTTATGATGTTATATTTATAGCCTAAATTCTGTCCGGCCCGGTCGTGACGGCGTCAGACCAACCTTGACGGCGTCACGACCAACAATTTTTTACCAAATTGTATATCTCTTCGTCCTCTTCGCGTGGGCTTTTGAATCACCTAAATCCGAGTTCGTATGCAAAAGTTATGACCAAAACAATATCAGCTACTCCGCGCGCAAGTTTTGACAAGTTTACACGTGACGGCCTGGTGACGGCCTTGGTGACGCCGTCACCAACTACGGATTTTTATTCTTGGGACTCTGACGCCGTCAAAATTTACTCTTGACGCCTTCATGTACTGTTCCCAGCATGGAAAATTGAGACTTTTCCGTTTTCTTCACTTTTATGCTCCAAAAACGTCCAAAATGGCTTCTTTTCCAGAATTCACTCTCCAAGTACCTAAAATCACAAAAGGAACGATTTAGGGCAATATTTGATCAAATAAATTCGGATTCGGGCTTAAATGACCCCCTAAAAACGGATCATTTTTCGCCTCATCATATATCCCTACACTTGGGATTTGCTTGTCCTCAAGCAAATGAGCTTTTCCACCAATCAAAATACAAGTTAGGGGTCATTTAACACTAATATAAAAGTAATTACAACAAATGATCGTTCCACCTTAGTCAAAACAAGCACGGAAATTATACACTAGCACCTCACATTAAGTATTTGGATACTCTCATCTCTCGGGTGTTGTAAATTTATATGTCATAATTGGAAATGGAGAAATATCACTCTCTACCTGTCATAGCAAATAGATTACCATAGGCTTGGGAAAGGATCAAACCTCCACCACTTGGCGTAAGCACCTAGGATAAACTATCAAAGAGGTCTTTTAAAGGGTTATAATGTTAGGTGTAGGGGATATGGAAAACACGGTTTTGTTGGATAAACGGATATTTTACTGGTGGCAAGTCAATTGTCTTAGTTAACTACATGTTCAATGAGGCGTTGCTAAGCCAAGACTCGACTCAACTTAAACTAACCACAACTCTTTTTTGGATTTTCAAGACACTATTTGACTTAAACATAAATAAAAGAAACGGATGGTAGCCCGTATGTTTTTCTCTTTTCCTTTTTTTTTTTTTATTTATTTTTATTTATTTTTTATTTTTTTTTCGATTTTTTTTTTTTATTTTTTTTATTTTTTTATTTTTTTTTGCATACACTCTTACTCTACCATCCAAAACAATACATCAAAGGGAGCTCGTTTCCTCCCTACACTTGAGCTTTTACATACTTTACAATCAACTATTCTAATGACTCGAATCAAGATAATCAAAACACTTGAAGTACTTTTAAATATTAATGCACATATGGGGGTAATAATTGACATCATCCCCATTACTCCATTACAATAGTACTTTACCCATGAGTCCCAATCGTCCCAAAACAATATGTACAAGATATGACTCGACTTAGCAACCATGTAATCAATTAGACAACTAACAAAGGGTTTAAACAATTAACAATAATGCACTAAAGATGAGTGCATACAAGGAAGGCTAAGGCGATTTGGTTGCACATTTGGGGTGGATTGTAAACAAATTCTTCCTTTAAGTAAAATGCTTAAAGTTAGAAACGAAAAGATAGGCTCGGAGGGGTGTACTAGGGGTTTCGTGTACTAAAAATGAGTACAACGCTAAGGGTGTGGGAGAATTACTTGACCTATGAAGTCAATGTAATTATATTACAGGTGTAGAACAAGGGTTATCCTAATGCCTCTTATCATTTAGTAAATCCTAACTACACGAATGTAGTCTCACTAGCGGTCTCGGGATGCATCGCTATCACAAGTTCTAGAATCTAAATACTACCAGTACACTCATAAGCACCAACAATGAATGCTTTTTCCTAAAGATCTAAGGGCGAACCTCACATATTTGGGGTAGAAATTTTTGAGTGGTATGGTATTTGTGCTAGTCATACAACTCCTATCCATGAGACGCTTATTAAGACTAAAGTTTCACTCCTACATGTTGCAAAAAATTTTAAATTTGGTGCTAAAATTGCCCTAACAAATATTTCTCTCAGTTTTATTACACATTCACTATTAAACAAAACAAAAACCAAGTGGAGTAATAGTTTCTAATATACCCTCCCTACACTTAAACCGAACATTGTCCCCAATGTTCTAGATAAAAGATGTAAAAGTAAATAAATAAGAATGAAAGAAACTAATACTCCCCTGATTCGTTCACCGTGGATAATGTGACAACATGGTTAAATCTACCTCCAAGAAGACGAACGTTGAAAGCTTCCCTCCAGAAATATACATCATCTTCTTGTCTTGTAATCAACAAACACAAAAACCAAAGCATCAAACCGAACAAAAATCACAACTAGATGTAATTCCAGACTTAGAAATAGAAACAAGACAAAGCAACAAAAGGATAGGATACTTGTGGAATGAATTACAAATAGGAACTCATAAAACATATCCACAATTATTGACACACAAACAAGATAAAATATATGCTAATCATGAATTGTGAAGTTTTCATGTTCGAATTTAGTTCTTTTTAACAAGATATAAATTTCCCTACACTTATCTTTTTGTAAAATACCTTTATATGCAATTAAGACGAAGTTAAAAACAAAATAAAGCATTTTCACAAATTATTCAAAACATGAAAATTAAACAACTATGATTAAGCATATATGATACAAACAAACAAATAAAATAAAAAACATCAAACAATTAAAAACATGGGTTGCCTCCCAAGAAGCGCTTGTTTTTGTTCGAGTCACGAGCCTGACTGGTGAGTACTTATTTACTCACCATTTTATGGCCAAATACCAACCCAAAACGACTTATCTGAGCTAATAATCGCCAAGAAAACATGTGTTTTTGTGATTGTGACATGCAGGTACGGATATATAAGAATTTGACGAAAAATCATCAAGAAACCGGAAAAACGAGCACGAGATTAGAAGACGGTCAAATAGTCAAAGCTGTGATTCAAAAGTCCATTTCAGTCCTTCCAATACTCAAGATTGGCAAGATTAGTCCTTGGAAGCTATTATTGAGAAGATGACATTTTGAGCCCTTGAAGTTTCAATTTTTATACAAATGGTCCTTGTATATTTTTGTTACCAAAATATGAAACCAAAATAACAATTCCTGGTCCAAGTTTTTATCCAATCCAAATCATTAACAAAGCCTATCCATTAGCCCCAATAAGCCCAATCCTAGTAAAAATAACCCGAGCCCACCCATTTGTATCTTCGGTCAACAGGTCAAAGAAGAAAAAAAATAAATAAACAAACACTCAAACCAAACGCGCTCAATATTTCCCCCAATTCAACCCCAACCCAGAAAAGTTACCCTCACATGAACCCTAGTTACTGTACCCACCCTTAATTACCACAATTAAGGGCAAAATAGTACAATCAAATAGCTTCTAGAAGGGTGTCAGTATGTCAGAGTATGTCAGTACCAAAAGAAGCACACGAATGGGCTACGTGGCAGCAATTGATTGGCAGAGACGCGTCACAAGTTATGATCTGATGGCTTAGAATGATTGGAAATGATTGGAGTGGATTATACGGCTCAGATTAGCTCAAAAGAAGCACAACCCCTCGGATTGCCAGCATGGATTTAAGTCCCTCACCTCCTCACTCTTTATCTATAAATAGTTGTAATTTTTAGCTTATGAAGTGTGGAGTTTTCGAATAGCGAAGCTCTGCCAATTTGTATTTTGAATGTACTTAGTTTAGATTACTTGTAATTTCTTTTAATTTCAATGAAATTTCTTTTACGTTTAATCAACTCAGCTTATTGTTACTATTTTTTCTGCTTATTACTCAGTTCTAATTTCAGTCTCATTAATTCATTTCCTTTCAAATTACTTTAATCTTCAAATCTGTTTTCATTTCATTTTAACTAGTTTTATAAAATCAGAAAATCAATAAAAAATAGAAATAGTTTTGTGGAATTCAGCTTTTAAATAAGCTGAATTCTTGTTTGTTACATCTAAATTTAGCTTCACATAGTTTTAGGAAGAGTAGTTTACAGTTTCATTGTTCATAAGCTTGTGGTCAA
Organism: Artemisia argyi; assembly: GCA_030686995.1. NCBI lineage: Eukaryota > Viridiplantae > Streptophyta > Magnoliopsida > Asterales > Asteraceae > Artemisia > Artemisia argyi. The sequence continues at coordinate 66,245,017 of CM060706.1, forward strand.
ATAAAGGCAATAGATCAGTATAGAGGTAAACAGTGGTGAATTGGACAAGCTTTAGTGAGATTTGGATGCACTAGGCCTGTCAAGAGACAGGCGAGCGTAGTGAATCACCTCTGTTCTAGCTGAGGTGACTTGGAATTGTAAGTTCCGTTTTCATTAATTGCTTATCTTAGTTAGTCTTTTCTTCTGCTGTTATTTGTTGTTTAATAGATACTTCTGCTTTTGTAATTGTTAGAATAGCTCAGTAGATCATTAGTTTTTTTTAATTTGTAGTTAGAATCTGTCATATCTCAGTTTGTTTTAGTGGTTGGAGTCTAGTGATATTTGCTTGTTACTTATTGACTGTTTGAGTTCTATGCTTGTGTGATTTGTGATTAGAGTTTGATTGGTGTTGAATTACTGTTGATCTAATGTTTTTATAACTTTAGTTACTGATTTGGAAATGTTCCATGGTGATTAGTAGCTAGTTTATCATAGTTATAGTGGAAATTAATAGTTACAGGGCTGTTTGGATTAACCAAGTTCTGTGTCACCTTGTTGATTAATTGATTGATTTTCTGCATTGTTAGTCCACATAGGTCATATTGAACTTAGATAAGTCATTATGTTTGCATCTTTATCTTTAATAGTCAACTTTGCATTGTTCCACAAATTCTGCATTCATAATTCATGGTCTGCTCCTGGAATCTGTTTTACTTACTCAATTTGTGTTTGTGTTTGTGTTTTGTGCATTTAGATATCATTTCAACAACATATAGTGGTAGTTTTAGTGAATTTAAATTGGAAAAAGTCAATTAGTATAAGCTCTCAAGTAGTCAACTGTTTCTACACTCAGCTTTTGGCGTGGATTTTGGTTGATCTTGTAGGTTTCATTAGTTAGCATAGATAGTTAATAATTGTTGAATTGTGTTTTCTAATAGTAATATTACCATAATCAGCAAGTAGGTTTAGGAATTGAATTCATTAGCTTATTAGAAAGTAGCTTGTTAGTAGGGTGTTTGAGCTTACCTCCCCTGCACCACAGTTCATGACCTTTATTCATGTTATCTTTTAGGGTAGTTATAGGTTGATCTAGCTTCAGCCTTTTCTTTTATAGTATCTATTAATGGTAGACTCTGTATTTCCATAATTAGTTTCTTCTTATTAGCTTATTTAGTATAGCTTATATGCCTTGCTTTTTGGTAGATTAGTATAATTTTCTGTCTTTGATCATGGCTGCTATTGTTCTTTTAAGCTTTTTCTTGTGATATACTGGCTTCCCTGAGTTCTTATATAGTTGGTTTAGAGTAGTTTATGGTCTGCTTATTCTATTTGCTTATTCAGTTTTGTTTTCTGCTTATTTAGCTTGTTTTAGACTGCTTATAGCTTGCTTATTGTAGTTCTGTGCTTACTACTGATCATATCTTAGCTTATTTGAGTTCTTAGTAGCATAATACAGTAGTGATAACAGTTTAGTAAAGTTTTGTGGCAAGTGCTTATTAATAAGCACTTGCCATTAAGCTGATTTGGTTACTTTAAGCATTTCTGCTTATCTTTTAGATCTCAAAATTTTTCTGCAAGCTCTTTAGTATATTTTAGAATTTCTGTAAAAATTTCATAATTTTCTGAGGTCGTTTGCTATTTTTATTAATTTCTTTTAGTTAAAAATCATTTTTAAATCAATTTTAAATTCCAAAAATCCATAAAAAATAGAAAAAAAGTTCTGAAAAATACAAAAATAGTTTTTAAAATTCTTTTATATTATTCTAGATTTTCTAAAATAGTTTTCATAATTTTCCATTATTTTTCATAATTTCTTTTATTACTTTTAATTCATTAAATAGATAATTAATTCTAGAAAATAAATAAAAAGTCCAAAAAATATTTTTCTTTTTCTAGAAATTATTTTTAGTCATTTAAGATTTTTAGAAACTTGTTTCACGTTCGTTGGATCATTTTTTTGTATATAAGTCGCGTTTTATTTCGTACGTTACGTTTATTTTCGCGTTTGAATTTCCGTTTTCACGTTTTTAACATCCGTACATACCTAGATCGTATATTCTTCATATTTTACTATTTCTTAGCATAAATTGAAATCCAAAATCATATTTTCCATTTTCCCGCTTTTCACGACACGATTTCTCGATCCGGTTATTCACGATTCCATTTCACCTTCACCGGGAGAACGACCCGGGAAATACTTTCCTAAGCATTTCTTCGGAATAATTTTATACTACGAAAAGACTTTATCAAAATGGCGCCGCTGCCGGGGAAGGTGGACGTGAGTTTTGAATATTCGTGTTGAAAAATCGTGTTGCGTTAAGTTTTTAACTATCTTGTATATATTTTCTATAAAAATATAAAAATTTTAAAATAAAAAACAAAAATAATCTTCTTATCCTCTAAAAATTGATTCTTCTTCTCAAACCCTCTCACGTTTAATTCTTATGGATCCGATTTGTCTCTATTGTGGAGAACCGTTCTTCGGAGGGTTGTGTGTATGGTGTACGTGCGACGAATGTGGAGATAATATTCGTAATGGCGTTTGTTTGAATTGTAATTCTCACACGTGTGATCAAAATTCGTTCAACAATTCGTTAAATATTCCCGATTTCTATACACCACCATCACCATCGTTTTATTGCTATAATTGTGGAAACCCGTCCGAAGAAGGAATGCCGTGTGGGCGATGTTTTTGTGATGGATGTGGATACACCGATTGTATGTGCTATGCTTCGAATGCTCACACGTCTTACGATTACGACTCGAGCTTCAATAATTTTCCTCAAAATGATTTTTATGAGCCAAATTCGTGCTACAATGGTGATTTTCAAAATACATCGAGTTTTGAATATTGTGGGGGATCGTTTGAAAATTCTTATCATGAACCTAATTCTTGTTACGATTATAATGTTTTTTACCAACCCCCACAATCTTCCACTTTTTCTAATCAAATTTTGGAACTCAAATCCATGATGGATAAGTTGAATGAGATGGTGAATAATCGTATGACATCTACTCCCGAGCCTAACGTGAAATCAATGGAAGAACCTCTTGTTGAAGAAAGAAAGTTCCAATTTTGTGAGTGTTGCTTGTACGATGATGATTCCACGATTACGATCAATCTTAATCCTCAAAATGATTCTATCTCTTCTCCCGTAGAACCCGAAGACTCTCTAACAATGGGGGACGGGCATCTTGACACTATTCCGGAAACGGAATCGGACGAATTCAATAAGTCAAGTGTTGAGAACCTCGTCCCAATCCCAAGTGAGTCCGAGGAGATTTCTATCAATGATTCTGAACTTGTTGAAAATAATCGTTTTGATGATCATGTTGATGAAACACCGGTTGAAGATAATCGTGATGAGTTATTCTCCGATTCTGATAATGATGATTCCATATCATGTGGAGAGATCGATTATGTTGATGAAGAACATCTTGAGCTTGAAAGCTTTGAAGATGATAATGAAGAAGATGATGACACGGAAATCCGAGATGAAGCTTTACGTGAGACATTATTAAATGTCAATCTTCTTATCTCCCGTATTGAGGCATTGAATGATCCTCTTACTTCTTCTCCTATCCCCGTTATGGATAGTGATTATTCACCCGAGCTTGAAATTTTTCGATTCGAAGAGACGAGTAGTGGCAATCCCACTATTCATGCTGATATCTCTCTTCCGGATTATGAGTGCTTTACCTTTGAGATTGATTCTATTCCTATTTTCGATAATCCGTTACGTGACCCTCTTTTAGAGGATGTCGATTTATTTCTTGCTGCGGATGACTCGATACCACCGGGTATTGAGAATGATGAGAATGATAGTTCTTTCGATTCTTCTTCTTCTCGTCCACCTGCAAAACCACCCGATGTAGATTGTGAATCCAAAACGGATGAAGTTATTTTTAGAGTGGTGGACGAGACTTATGTTCCTATGCTTGATATTTTACCCACCCAATCCACCCATGATTCAGCAATCGTCTTTGCTTTTACCATCTGGGTATTTTATCCGTTCTTTGTTTATCCCATCACTTCGTCACTTTTCCACTCCACCGGGAGTGAGGATACCATATTTGATCCGGGCATCTCCATTGCCAAGTGGACGTTTCATCTGCTCTCCCCAAGGACGAATTAATTCGGGGATCGAGTCAAGCTCATGTGACTCGGATAACAAAAACAAGCGCTTCGTGGGTGGCAACCCATGCTTATCATTCATCTTCTTATATTTCTTATTTCTTATTAACGTGACGTGAGGAGGGCTACCTCTTCTACTCTTGTGTTTCGTGGTTGTTTGTGATGTTTGTTCAGGATTGTCCATGATTTATGATGACTCTCGTGCTCGTTATCTCTTCACTTGGAGTCTCATTCATCGTCGCTTATGGAAATCCTATATCCGTTAAATCTTATCGACTAACGTTTTCTTTGGCATAATTAATAAACGGCCTAGAATTTTGTTAGGATTACCTTAACCCATAAAACATTGAGGACAATGTTTCGTTCTAGTCGGGGGGAGGGTGAATCTTCGATTCGATTTGACCTTGCATGTTTCACATGTCGTGTACTCTTGCAACTCCGTTTTTCCACCAAAAATAAAAAAATTGAAAAAATTGAAAAATTTCAAAATTTTTGATGAAAAAGCAATGAAAAAGCACAAAAAGATGTGAAAAAGTTGAAAAAGTTGTGCAAAAATATAATAAAGTCTGAATAAGTGTTTTGACACCTTGTTGACTTTCTTGCTGGCGAGAGTAGGAATAAATATTTTGACTTGACCGGGCGTGTTGAGCCCTAGCTTGTTCCCTTAACCAATGATGATCACATAAGCTTGTGCTAGTTTTGTACACCAGGAACTATAAAATGCGAATTCTTTCTTAAGAATCTGCAAGTTCCTGTACTTGACTTTATACATGCGCAGCTTAAAAGCTTTCGCTAGTCTTTTACATCAGGAGCTAGAAAACGCGAATTCTTCTTCTAGAATTTGCAAGTTTCCGTATCTGACTTTATATATGTGTGGCTGATTATCGGCTAAGTATTCGCTGGTTTCATTATTTGGAATCTTAAATTGCGAAGAGCGAGAAATGATAGAGTTTATTTAGAAATTAGATGCTAAACGTGGAGTAGTGGTTCTCTTTAGAGCTCATAAGAGGTACTTGTGGCTTTTTACTCCCATCAGAAACGTCACCAATATATAATAGATGTTCTAGGTTAATTAGTGGTATTTCGGTTTGAATAATATTTAGTTCTTTGTTTTCTTAAGAGAATTTTTGCTTTAGAAATTGGGTACATATCAAGGAACACCAAAAATAAGAGCAAAAAGTGAAAAAATCAAAAGTCAAAAGTTGATTATCTATGTGGTTTTGGAGCTACCCGATAAGCTTCCATTGATGTTGAGAAAAAAGTCAAGAAAGAAAAAAAAGTATGAAAAAAGTGAAAAAAGTATGAATGAAAAAAAAAAGTGAAAGTTGTAGTATTGTTGAATAAGAGCTTATGTAAATAAGTTGTTGGCGCGTGAGGTGCATGTGATAAGTGATTAGTAATCAGTCACATGAGGTGCACGTGATCGTACTCCGCAACTTATATTCTTGATATTGTATTTACCCCTCATTCCTTGATGTGGACCGAATTTCTATTGCAGTGGTTCTTAAGAGAAAATGAATAACTACTTATCGTTTTAACTTAGGTATCACTATCGGACTAAAAATTATCGAAACGAGAAAATATGAAGCAATTCATTTCTCAACAAAGTAAAATATTGAGATACAAAACTTAGGACATGGGAGTAAGGAGTTTTCACAAGTAACTATTATGAGTAGTGTTAGCATCTAATTTGTAGATAAGCTGTGATCTCGTTTGTACGCTTAGTTTGGGGACTCGTGAAAAATCAAGGATGACGATTTTTATCCGTATGGTCGCTTCTTAAAAGAAGTGTTTCTACTCGTTGACCCTAATAATTATTGCAAGATAATGAAAGTTCAACAAACCGTCACAAGTGTGAATTATGGAAAAGTACAAAAATAGAAGTGTAAGAGGAATAAAGGTATAAAAAGAAAAGTTTTGGAAAACGGAGCGTTTTTCGGGAATAAATGATTTTGTAATCTCTTTTGAACCTCCTTGCTACTTTTCAAAGTTAGTAAAAAGAGTATCGAAATTATTTATCTCAAGAGCGTGAATTGATCACATTTGCGTGAGGACACGGCAATACTTTAGTCGGGGGGATTTTGGTGAGTACTTATTTACTCACCATTTTATGGCCAAATACCAACCCAAAACGACTTATCTGAGCTAATAATCGCCAAGAAAACATGTGTTTTTGTGATTGTGACATGCAGGTACGGATATATAAGAATTTGACGAAAAATCATCAAGAAACCGGAAAAACGAGCACGAGATTAGAAGACGGTCAAATAGTCAAAGCTGTGATTCAAAAGTCCATTTCAGTCCTTCCAATACTCAAGATTGGCAAGATTAGTCCTTGGAAGCTATTATTGAGAAGATGACATTTTGAGCCCTTGAAGTTTCAATTTTTATACAAATGGTCCTTGTATATTTTTGTTACCAAAATATGAAACCAAAATAACAATTCCTGGTCCAAGTTTTTATCCAATCCAAATCATTAACAAAGCCTATCCATTAGCCCCAATAAGCCCAATCCTAGTAAAAATAACCCGAGCCCACCCATTTGTATCTTCGGTCAACAGGTCAAAGAAGAAAAAAAATAAATAAACAAACACTCAAACCAAACGCGCTCAATATTTCCCCCAATTCAACCCCAACCCAGAAAAGTTACCCTCACATGAACCCTAGTTACTGTACCCACCCTTAATTACCACAATTAAGGGCAAAATAGTACAATCAAATAGCTTCTAGAAGGGTGTCAGTATGTCAGAGTATGTCAGTACCAAAAGAAGCACACGAATGGGCTACGTGGCAGCAATTGATTGGCAGAGACGCGTCACAAGTTATGATCTGATGGCTTAGAATGATTGGAAATGATTGGAGTGGATTATACGGCTCAGATTAGCTCAAAAGAAGCACAACCCCTCGGATTGCCAGCATGGATTTAAGTCCCTCACCTCCTCACTCTTTATCTATAAATAGTTGTAATTTTTAGCTTATGAAGTGTGGAGTTTTCGAATAGCGAAGCTCTGCCAATTTGTATTTTGAATGTACTTAGTTTAGATTACTTGTAATTTCTTTTAATTTCAATGAAATTTCTTTTACGTTTAATCAACTCAGCTTATTGTTACTATTTTTTCTGCTTATTACTCAGTTCTAATTTCAGTCTCATTAATTCATTTCCTTTCAAATTACTTTAATCTTCAAATCTGTTTTCATTTCATTTTAACTAGTTTTATAAAATCAGAAAATCAATAAAAAATAGAAATAGTTTTGTGGAATTCAGCTTTTAAATAAGCTGAATTCTTGTTTGTTACATCTAAATTTAGCTTCACATAGTTTGAGGAAGAGTAGTTTACAGTTTCATTGTTCATAAGCTTGTGGTCAAATAAAGGCAATAGATCAGTATAGAGGTAAACGGTGGTGAATTGGACAAGCTTTAGTGAGATTTGGATGCACTAGGCCTGTCAAGAGACAGGCGAGCGTAGTGAATCACCTCTGTTCTAGCTGAGGTGACTTGGAATTGTAAGTTCCGTTTTCATTAATTGCTTATCTTAGTTAGTCTTTTCTTCTGCTGTTATTTGTTGTTTAATAGATACTTCTGCTTTTGTAATTGTTAGAATAGCTCAGTAGATCATTAGTTTTTTTTAATTTGTAGTTAGAATCTGTCATATCTCAGTTTGTTTTAGTGGTTGGAGTCTAGTGATATTTGCTTGTTACTTATTGACTGTTTGAGTTCTATGCTTGTGTGATTTGTGATTAGAGTTTGATTGGTGTTGAATTACTGTTGATCTAATGTTTTTATAACTTTAGTTACTGATTTGGAAATGTTCCATGGTGATTAGTAGCTAGTTTATCATAGTTATAGTGGAAATTAATAGTTACAGGGCTGTTTGGATTAACCAAGTTCTGTGTCACCTTGTTGATTAATTGATTGATTTTCTGCATTGTTAGTCCACATAGGTCATATTGAACTTAGATAAGTCATTATGTTTGCATCTTTATCTTTAATAGTCAACTTTGCATTGTTCCACAAATTCTGCATTCATAATTCATGGTCTGCTCCTGGAATCTGTTTTACTTACTCAATTTGTGTTTGTGTTTGTGTTTTGTGCATTTAGATATCATTTCAACAACATATAGTGGTAGTTTTAGTGAATTTAAATTGGAAAAAGTCAATTAGTATAAGCTCTCAAGTAGTCAACTGTTTCTACACTCAGCTTTTGGCGTGGATTTTGGTTGATCTTGTAGGTTTCATTAGTTAGCATAGATAGTTAATAATTGTTGAATTGTGTTTTCTAATAGTAATATTACCATAATCAGCAAGTAGGTTTAGGAATTGAATTCATTAGCTTATTAGAAAGTAGCTTGTTAGTAGGGTGTTTGAGCTTACCTCCCCTGCACCACAGTTCATGACCTTTATTCATGTTATCTTTTAGGGTAGTTATAGGTTGATCTAGCTTCAGCCTTTTCTTTTATAGTATCTATTAATGGTAGACTCTGTATTTCCATAATTAGTTTCTTCTTATTAGCTTATTTAGTATAGCTTATATGCCTTGCTTTTTGGTAGATTAGTATAATTTTCTGTCTTTGATCATGGCTGCTATTGTTCTTTTAAGCTTTTTCTTGTGATATACTGGCTTCCCTGAGTTCTTATATAGTTGGTTTAGAGTAGTTTATGGTCTGCTTATTCTATTTGCTTATTCAGTTTTGTTTTCTGCTTATTTAGCTTGTTTTAGACTGCTTATAGCTTGCTTATTGTAGTTCTGTGCTTACTACTGATCATATCTTAGCTTATTTGAGTTCTTAGTAGCATAATACAGTAGTGATAACAGTTTAGTAAAGTTTTGTGGCAAGTGCTTATTAATAAGCACTTGCCATTAAGCTGATTTGGTTACTTTAAGCATTTCTGCTTATCTTTTAGATCTCAAAATTTTTCTGCAAGCTCTTTAGTATATTTTAGAATTTCTGTAAAAATTTCATAATTTTCTGAGGTCGTTTGCTATTTTTATTAATTTCTTTTAGTTAAAAATCATTTTTAAATCAATTTTAAATTCCAAAAATCCATAAAAAATAGAAAAAAAGTTCTGAAAAATACAAAAATAGTTTTTAAAATTCTTTTATATTATTCTAGATTTTCTAAAATAGTTTTCATAATTTTCCATTATTTTTCATAATTTCTTTTATTACTTTTAATTCATTAAATAGATAATTAATTCTAGAAAATAAATAAAAAGTCCAAAAAATATTTTTCTTTTTCTAGAAATTATTTTTAGTCATTTAAGATTTTTAGAAACTTGTTTCACGTTCGTTGGATCATTTTTTTGTATATAAGTCGCGTTTTATTTCGTACGTTACGTTTATTTTCGCGTTTGAATTTCCGTTTTCACGTTTTTAACATCCGTACATACCTAGATCGTATATTCTTCATATTTTACTATTTCTTAGCATAAATTGAAATCCAAAATCATATTTTCCATTTTCCCGCTTTTCACGACACGATTTCTCGATCCGGTTATTCACGATTCCATTTCACCTTCACCGGGAGAACGACCCGGGAAATACTTTCCTAAGCATTTCTTCGGAATAATTTTATACTACGAAAAGACTTTATCACTGACTCTACCCTTATTTAATGGAAATAGGGGAGGTTTTCCCTACACTTAGGATTAAGTGTGGGTGGAAGTAGCGATACACACCCTTAGGGTGGAAATATGCCACGTGAGGTGAAGGGGGTGAGTGAATGGCTTCCTTCATCCTAAAACTACCCGGATAATATGGGTTGATGGGTGGGTCGGTTCCTCTTTTGTCTCCTAGAAATAAATCTAAGGATGGGAAGTTGTGTAAAGGTTGAGGTTCCGGTTCATCAACATTAGGAAATTCCCTAAAACTAGGAGTAAGGTTATCACTACAAGTATTCAAACCTATATCCTCTAATGGTACTTGGTCCAAGGGTTCTACCTCAATTGGGGTTCCTATAGTCTCTTCTACTTCTTCCGGGTAAGTCACGGGCGTTGTATGTGCCTCAAATGATGGTAGGACTTGTGGGGTACTTTGTGGGCTTGGATTATCCACCTCATCCTCCATTGTACCTAGATTACCTATGTGTTTGTTTTGTACTATGACTTTAGGTGACATCCACGCAGGTATCCCTAAGTAATCATCCCCAGACAAACTTCCTGTTTGCTCCTTCAAACTCGTTATTGATTGATTTGTGATGTTGTTTGTCGGGTTGTCTACTCTATAATAATATTGGGCACAATCTTCTATGGCATCCCATGCTTCTTCAGCATTTAATTCCCTAAGGTCCCCGTTGGCAAAATCATCAATGCACCTTTGGTCATACGGGTGGACACTATAGTAAAAGATTTGAGTTAGGTACCATAGATTGAAACTATGATGAGGGACTATTCGTAGTAAATTTTTAAAACGAGTCCATGCATCATAAATAGGTTCATCTCGATATTGTTTGAACATCAAGATGTCATTAGGAGTGAATGGGTTTCGTGGTCGGTAGTATGGTGGATTCGCGTTCTCCATAGTGGTGAACGGAAGAGTCAATGGAAAGGTTTCTACGAACAAATGCACAAAGAAAAGATAGACTACAAGAAAGCTAATAAAAAGAAAATAAAAATCTCACTAAAACGGAATCTAATGAGTAGACCTAATAAAAATCAAATTCAACCTAAACAATAACTATTCCCCAGGCTGCGGCGCCAAAAACTTGATGCGTGGGAATCGCACCTTGCTTTACCTCTCGAGGGATCTCGCGAGGCTTACAACCCCCACCAGGCAGTGTACCTGATCGTTGTAGTATAGTATAGTGACAAGTACCGGGGGATTGATCGTTCAGCTAGGAATAGTGTCGTTAGGATTGAAATTAATCTAACTAGGTCTAAAGGTGAAGGATGATTCTTTTTGTATTTTTATATTTTATGAAAAGCAAGTAAAAATCTCGGGTTTTGGGAGAGTGGGCGGAATTAGTTGCTAATCAACTAACCCAAAAGCTACTATTTAAACTAATTAACAAGAAAAGTAAACTAGTGTTCTACAAGATAAGTGAAGCATGTCTACCTATGATATGTTACTCCTTGCTAGCTATCCAATCCTACCTATTGATTTGTAACCTTGTTTTAATTGACGGGTTGTATTCCTGAATACCATTCGTGGGGTGGCATACATAACTCCCCAACTCTATGAGCTCTTATCTCCTCCTACACCATGACCCAGCACAACTATAGGGATTGTAAACAGTGGCTCATGCATTAAATACAACCAATAAAGACCTAGTACGCCTCGGTTCATGTTTCTTAAGACGTTCAAGCATGTTACCATTTGGAGATCTGCCAGTTTTCTTAAGCCTAACATATAAATCATTCAATCAAAACAAGAATCAATAGGAAACAAGGATTATAAACTAAACCAACTAGATCTATCGAAGTGTCACGCCCTAATTGATGAAGATAGACACAAACATCAACAAGGAATCAATGAGATCTAATCAATTATATACAAGTTTCACATAATCATAAGTAGACACAAGGTGAATTAACAAACCATCATCAAAGAAGAGCAAACAACAATAATAATGGAAAACATAATTAAGATAGAATCATCAAACCAATACATGATGTTTATGGAGTGATTGAAACCCTCTAAGTTGCTGGAAAAACACCCACCTAAACCCAGAAATCGACTTTAGGGTTTAGGGCTTACAAAAAGTGAAGTTATGATGTTATATTTATAGCCTAAATTCTGCCCGGCCCGGTCGTGACGGCGTCAGACCAACCTTGACGGCGTCACGACCAACAATTTTTTACCAAATTGTAGATCTCTTCGTCCTCTTCGCGTGGGCTTTTGAATCACCTAAATCCGAGTTCGTATGCAAAAGTTATGACCAAAACAATATCAGCTACTCCGCGCGCAAGTTTTGACAAGTTTACACGTGACGGCCTGGTGACGGCCTTGGTGACGCCGTCACCAACTACGGATTTTTATTCTTGGGACTCTGACGCCGTCAAAATTTACTCTTGACGCCTTCATGTACTGTTCCCAGCATGGAAAATTGAGACTTTTCCGTTTTCTTCACTTTTATGCTCCAAAAACGTCCAAAATGGCTTCTTTTCCAGAATTCACTCTCCAAGTACCTAAAATCACAAAAGGAACGATTTAGGGCAATATTTGATCAAATAAATTCGGATTCGGGCTTAAATGACCCCCTAAAAACGGATCATTTTTCGCCTCATCAGTTGCCAACTTGAGGTCTCTAGGACTTTCTTGGAGAGGGGAAGCATGGTGAATGGATCTAGTGGAGGTAGATTTTTGTGGGAATGGTGTTTGGAGAGTTTGAAGTGTTTAGTGTTGGAGAGTTTGGAGCGGAAAGGTTGGATTGTTGTGTTTGTGATGGCGGTGGAGAAGACCCTGTGAGGAGATACTCAATCCAAGTGAAGTGCTCATTGAGAGCAATGGTTTGTTTTTGGAGAAAAATGCAACAAGGACAATTGTTAACATGGTTCTCAAGTTGGACCAAATTGTTGGGTGGTGATGAGTGAGTGGAGGATGGTTGTTGATCCAAATTGTGTTGAGCAAGGTGTAAGGCAAGAAGAGCACTAAGCTCATGAGCTTCTTTGAGCTCCTCAACGAACTTTTTATGTTCGGAGGAAGGTGATGATGGTGGAGTTGGATTGTGACTAGGGATTGAGGCTTGAACATGGAACATAGGATTTATGTTTTGATGAGAGTAATGGTTGTTGTTTTGAGATTGAGTATGTTCCTTAAAAGGGTCATTTGGAAGAAGTGAGTGAGATGGATGTGGAATGTTGTTAGAAAGTGAAATAGTGAGTTTGTCATGTGGAGGTAAAATAGAGGTTTTATTTGGGTGAGTTTGATGTTTTAGTTGTTGGTTGGTTGGAGACAACATCATTAATTGAGGTGGACTTTTGACAAGTATCAAGTTTTCTTCTCCATAAGGGTTTGATGGAGATCCTAGCAACTCTTGAAGGTTTAGATCTTGGGTGGTTAGGAGATGACATGATGGGTTGAGTAATGATTTGTGATGAAGAATGGTATTTATAGTGGGATGACTATGTGTTTATGGAAGGATTATATGTGGTGGATTTGCTAGACAAAATATGTTTGTGAATTTAGGGAAGTAGAGAATCAAAATAGGGTGAAATGGGCTAAAAAGCAGAAAGTAAACAGGGAATCTCGACTATCAGGTGGCCGACCCCCTTAATTAATGGCCGACCCCTTTAATTTTAATTAGGGGGCCGCCTAGGGCCTGATTCCCAGATTGCCAGAAATGGGTTTTTGGCAGAAATTTTTCAAGAAAGATGTTTGTTTTATGGTTTGGTTTTAGGCAAGTCCATCTCTTTAGGCAACTACATGTATTATCTTAATGAAGTATGTATGAAAAGTATATATGTAGGAAAATAAGCATATAATATCAACTAAGCATGCATGCAAAAACAATAATGTACTAGAATAAATAAGAATGTCATTATACCTAAGATAACTAACTTAGTGTATGGGCAAAGGCAACTAGTGAGTGAGAAACTAGTGATGGAACAAATGTGACAAAGTGATTCTTGACGTTGTTCTAGTGTGTGTCTGTATGCAACAAATGTGGAGATGCGATTGCTTCGACTCCTAATGCAAAGATGAAGATATCCTAAGAAGCAATCCAAATTCTCCTTGATTCAATATGGTTAACCCATGATTGCCAAGGATATATATTAGATTATATATTTTGACAATTCATGTGAAATTTCATGCATGATTTTAAAGAAAGTTTTTAGCATTATTCAACAATGCAAGAAAAGAAATGATTTTCATGTGTTTCCTAGAAGTGAGAATTGTTTAAATAAAATAGATTGGGTTTTATGAAAATGTTTATGCAATGTAGAATTCCCAATCTTCAATTTTGTGCGAAATAGATTCCTATACTCAGAGACGAAGGAAAGAAAAGAAACAAATTTTATGCAATAAGTAATTAATGAAAATTCAATAGAATTTAGTCAATTTGCTCCATCATTCCTAATCCTAAAAGCAAGTGGTTAAATAGTTCATGCTTAAGGGGTTTAGTGAATATATCCGCAATATTATCTTCCGATGCAACTTTTTCTATAGATATATTACCTTTTTGTACATTATCCCTAAGGAAATGGTGATGTATTTCTATATGTTTAGTTCTAGAGTGTTGAACGGGATTCTTACTTAAATATATAGCAACCTTTATTATCACACATTATAGGAATATTTTCTAACCTAATGCCATAGTCTACGAGAGCTTGTTTCATCCATAGTCCTTGTTGACATGCCTTTCCAGTGCTTACATATTCAGCTTCGGTTGTCGAAATAGCAAGAGCGGTTTGCTTCTTGGAAAATCAAGATGTTAGGCAACATCCCATAAACGTGCAAATACCACTAGTGCTTTTTCGATCCACGTAGTCTCTCGCATGATCCGAATCCGCATAGACAATAGTTTCTATGCCAGATCCCTTAGGATACCATAATCCTAAGTGTATAGTGCCTTTAATTTGTCGGAAGATACGCTTAACCGCTTCTAGGTGAGAGGTTTTAGGATCCTCTTGAAAGCGGGCACAAAAGCAAACACTAAACATGATATCGGGTCTACTTGCCGTTAAGTATAGTAAAATACCTGTCATTCCTCTATACTTAATGTTATCTACGGACTCACCTTCTTCATCTCTTGTGAGTTTCACTTCCATAGACATAGGTGTCTTTAGAGGTTTTGAGTCTTCTAGGCCAAATTTCTTAAGCATTTCCTTAATGTATTTAGATTGGTTAAAAAATATTCCATCTTTTAATATTTTTATTTGTAATCCTAGGAAGAAGTTTAGTTCACCCATCATACTCATCTCGAACTCACCATGCATGATTTTGGCAAATTCATCACACATTTCTTGACAAGTCGATCCAAATACAATATTATCGACATATATTTGAACAATGATGAGATTCGGATTTTTCTTTTTAGTGAAGGGAGTGTTGTCTACCATTCCCATGGAATAATCATGTTTAATAAGAAATGCTTTTAATCGATCATACCAAGCCTTGGGGGCTTGTTTGAGTCTATATAAAGCCTTCTTGAGTTTATAAACATAATCAGGTTTTGTGAAGTCAATGAATCCCGAAGGCTGTTCCACATACACCTCCTAATTGATAAAACCGTTTAGGAATGCACTCTTCTCATCCATTTGGTATAACTTAAAGTCTAGGGCGCAGACATAAGCTAGGAGTATTCTAATAGATTCTAGTCTAGCTAACGGGGCATAGGTTTCGTCATAATCAATTCCTTCTTGTTGATTATAACCTTGGGATACTAATCTAGCTTTATTCCTAGTTACTATTCCATTTTCATCTATTTTATTCCTAAATACCCATTTGGTTCCTATTATGGTCATATTCCTAGGATTAGGGACTAGTTCCCAAATATCATTTTTTTTAAATTGATTTAATTCTTTTTGCATAGCCATAATCGAACTTTCATCCTTTAAGGCTTCATTTACATTCTTAGGTTCTATTGTTGACACAAAGCAAAAGAAGTTACTTTCGTCTTGAGCTTGCGATCTAAGGGTTCTTTGATTCAAACTACCTATGATGTTACCTAATGGATGTGATTTAGATTCCTTAATATTTACAGCCTCATTTTCTTCTAATGTTTCTACTTCCTTATCATTTCCTAAGGACTTATTTTTACTAACCTCAATAGCTTCTTCTTCAATCACATCATCATCTTCTAAAGGTAATGTTTTAGGTGGTGGAGGAGTTTCATCAAATGTTACATTTAAGGATTCTTCTACTTTCATAGTATGTTTATTTAAAATTGTATATGATTTACTATTTTGTGAATATCCTAGAAAAATTCCTTCGTATGACTTAGGGTCAAACTTAATGAGGTAATCTTTTGTATTAAGGACAAAGCATTTACTTCCGAATACTCTAACGTAGCCTATATTTGGTTTTCTACCTCTTAATAACTCATAAGGAGCTTTTCCTAATATTCGTCTAATATAAACCCTATTAAGTATGTACGTTGATGTATCAACGGCGTGACACCAAAATTTTTGTGGGATAGATTGTTCATTTGGCATTGTTCTACTCATTTCTTGTAAAGACCTATTTTTCCTTTCTACTATCCCATTAGATTGAGGAGTACGAGGAGCGGAAAAGTTGTAAGATATTCCATTTAAATCACAATATTTTCCGAATTATACTTCGTTGTCAAATTCCCTACTATGATCTGTCCTAATTGAAACTATTGAGCATCCTAATTTATTTTGAATCATTTTACTAAATTTCTCAAATTTCTCAAAGGCTTCGGTTTTATCACTTAAGAACCTAGTCCACGTGTATCGTGAATAATAGTCTACTATAACTAAGGTGTAACGGTTGCCACCGTAGCTCCGCACTGCGGATGGATCAAAAAGATCCATATGAAGTAATTCTAACCACCTAGTAGTGGATACCATATTTTTAGCTTTGTGACTAGCATGTGTTTGTTTTCCAATTTTACAAGTGTCGTAAAGTGTTGATCATATCTTAGACTAGGCAAGTTTCTAACTAGTTCCTCAGAGACTAAAGATTGTAATTTTTGCATGTTACCGTGACCTAATCTCCTATGCCACAAAGTGGAGTTTTCATCTATAGTTGCTAACCATATACTATCTTCCGGTTTGTCTCCTAATTTCATAACATAAATACATCCTTTCCTAATTCCTCTACTTATGACTTTCTCATCCTTAATTATTTCACTATCTTTATCGGTAAAGGTAACCCTACACTTATTATCACATATTTGACCTATACTAAGCAAGTTATAAGTTAGATTATCTACATGTTCAACATTTTCAATAGTTAGAGAGTCTTGAGAGATCGTACCTTTGCCTATGATTTTTCCACGACGATCACTACCAAAAACAACGTTATCTCCGTTATACGCCTTATATGCGATTCCCCGTCATGTGTCTTGAGCATCCACTATCCTTTATCCATTCATCGGGCTCCAAATCTACTCCTAGACATACTTCATTAGGTGCTTGAGCTACGAAACATTTGTGTTTCATCGTTCCGTCTTCGTCATTAGATTTTCTTCTTCAGGTGGTTTTTCTTTTATCTTGTGCTTTTAGTCGCTTTTTAATAATGTTCTTGAATTCTTTAACAACCTTTGCATATTCTTCATCTTCACTTTCGGAACTATAATCGTCATCATCACTAAGTTCCTTTTCGATCGTTAACTTTATACACCCTTCTTGTTTGCTCTTGATATGACTCATGAAGTTTTCGCCATCATTACCTTCACACAAAAATTTTGAACTAGTAGCACTTGTACTCATTTCAACTAAATACTTATCTACTATACTTTCATTTTCAATTATTTTGTATACAAAATTTTCTTTGCCTTGACATTTCTCTTAATAAAAATTTAAAAGACTTTTCCACATATCATTTGTCGTTTGACAAAAAAATATTCTTTCATATTCAATTCTTGGTAAAGCTTTGTATATAATCATTTTAGCTATATTATTTTTATCAAACAATATTTTGAAACAATTATCTTGTTTTTATAAGTGGTTTTGTTGGTTGAAAATCACCAATTGAAATGACATGCCAAAGATCATAATCTATTAACTTCACATAACTTTTGAATCGATTTTTCCATCCAAGAAAACTTGTATTTTCAAAATATGGTGGTTTAAATGTCATGTTCCATTCTAAATATTTTTCCGATTCCATAGATCGATTTCAAGTTTTAAAATACAATTTATTTTAAAAATCTTGTTTAACGTAGCTCTGATGCCAATTGTGGAAAACTAGAAAGGGGGGTTGAATAGTTTTACGTCGTATTTAATTTTGTGAAAGATTAGTTTACAAAATCTTCGATTCTAGTTTTATGTGAGATCAATGTTTAAACACTTATGTATACCAATATCTACGAAAGTAAATGATAACAATATAGGTAAGTAAGTAAAGAGATAGAGATGGAAAGATCATACCACAAGACAAATGATTTATAGTGGTTCGGCTACGAAGCTCCTCTTCGCCCTAATCCACTCCCCGAGCACCTAACTCGAGAGTTTTCTTCACTATGTCAACAAGCTCCCTTATGGTGGAGAAAACCTTACAAAACTTTCGCTTACACCAATTAACAACACTAAGCTAGATGTCGAGTCCTAATAGTAGCTAGAACCAATCTCACACCACTAGTCACTATACACCTTCTTCACAACTTATACACACCACTACTATTACACAATTACTCACAACTTCACTACTTCTTCTTCACAACACTAATACTTCTTCACTACTTGATGAGGCGAAAAATGATCCGTTTATAGGGGGTCATTTAAGCCGGAATTGGAATTTATTTGATCAAATATTGCCCTAAAACGTTCCTTTTGTGATTTTAGGTACTTTTGGAGTGAATTCTAGAAAAGGAAGCATTTTGGACGTTTTTAGAGCATAAAAGTGAAGAAAACGGCAAAGTCTTAATTTTCCTTGCTGGGAACAGTACCTGACGGCGTCAAGAGCAATTTGATGACGGCGTCAAGAGTAAAAATGGTGACGGCCCAGTGAAAACGTGACGAAAGCAAGGCCGTCAAGAGTAAAAGTGGTGACGGCCCAGAACAACATTACACATGACGGCGTCAGATCTGGATCTAGGCAATCCGAGAATAATATGGGCGGCGGGTTGATGGCGTCAGAACTTTCTTCTTGACGCCGTCACCTTAGGGAATCTATATATATACTCTTTGTTATTTTCATTCTAAAGAGAGGAGAATTTTAGGGTCGAACTTAATAAACCCTAGCACGACTTTTACAATATTTTCAAGGGTTTTCACCCCTTGAAACCCTTCATGTTCAATTGAGATAAGTATCCTTTCAATTCATTCAATATGTCTATGTGTTGTTTGAATATATCTTACGCTTGTCTTGATTTTAACATGCTAGGCTAGATCTTTTGTGTGTTTGCTTAGATATAATGAAACCTAGATGTTGATTATAGGTTGATTGCTTGTTTATAGTTGTAATGGATGAATGATTTCGATGTTAGGCTTAAGAAAACTGGCAGATCTCCATTGTGTAACTTGCTTGAACGTCTTAAGAAACATGAACCAATGCGTACTAGGTTTTTATGGTTGTATTTAATGCATGAGCGAATTCTAGTGATCCCATGTTAGGAGCTTCTTGCAGGCTCGATATAGGAGTGAAGTAGGAGCTTATAGAGTTGGGGAAGTACGTACGCCACCCCACAATTGGTATTAAGGAATATAACTCGTCATCCACGCAACTGTAACAAACAATTAACCTGTAAAAGATATCTAGGGAGTAGTGAAATCTAAGTAAACACAATTCTCTCAATTACTGTTCACACCACTAGTTTAATTAGCTTTATTTACATTTTTGTTATTTTATTTTGATTGCATCTTTAGTTATTGGATTAGTTGACTAGCAACTAATTCCGCCCACTCTTCCAAAACTCGAGATTTTTACTTGCTTTTCATAAAATATAAAAATACAAAAAGAATCATCCCTCACCTCTAGACCTAGTTTTTAGGCTTTCTAACCCTAGCGACACTATTCCTGAGTTGAACGATCAATCCCCCGGTACTTGTCACTATACTATACTACAAGATCAGGTATACTGCCTGGTGGGGGTTGTAAGCTTCTCGAGATCCCTCGAGAGGTAAAGCCTGGTGCAATTCCCACGCATCACTACTTCTATTCACAACTTCTATTTACAACTTCTTTTCACTACTAACACATCTAAATCTACCTATAACAAAACCTCTACACCTTTACAAATAATTTACACAACTACAAGCAATATTCACAAATCTATAATACTTCTTAACTAGATGTTGAAGAAGTATTCTTCTCTTACACTTTGAATGATGAGGGATTGGATCACTTGAAAAAAGAACTTATAATCTTATGATCAAAGAATTTAGGAAGATGATTTAAGAGGATTTGGACAGAAAGTTTTAGTTCAAAAGGTGAGGAAAAAATGCAGGATTGAACCAGTATTTATAGGCAAAAGATTCTGGTCACAGGAGCGTGTCGGCCCCCTTAAAATTAAGGGGGCCGCCTTCCTGTAACGGCCAGATCTTTTGTCTTTTTCTGGAGAAAGTTTATTTGGTGAAAATTTAAATGATTTTGGTTAAAAATTTGAATTCATATATTTATTATGAATTAAACATTTTCCTTTAATTACCAAAAGTGTTTTTCTAAATATATAAAATATTTATACCATTTTATATAATTTTTAATGATTAAATAAACCTTCTTTTGATTATAAAATGTATTAGGTAATTGTTTATTCATACCTTAAGTGATTAAGTTGGATATAATGACATTTTGTCACTAAATACTTGTTTACGTAATGATTTTACGTTTCATGATTTAAGATTTTGTGATCGTCAAAACATAGGGATATCAAGAAATATTAATAACGTTTTTACGCATTATTTGTATCAACAGAAACGTCTTGTATAAGTTCATTCCCATCTAAATAATCCTTCAAGCAAATACACATCTCAAACGATAAGGTGTGAGTCTTGTTCTTCTTACCGAAAATACCCTTCCACTAGTAGAAAAAGCGGATTCCGAAGCAATGGTTGAAGCTTGTACGCTTAGTAAATCCCGGGCCATTGCGGCTAGAACGGGAAATTGAGATTCCCTTTGTTTCTACCAATTCAAAACATCAAATTTCTTTAACTCTTCGGGTGTGATAGTGTTTAACCAATCGGTTCCCGTATATCTCCCATATTCGTTGCTCGATAAATTCTTACTCCTAGCCCGTTTACCGCTTTCTTGTCTTAAATTTGAAAATAAGTCCAAATCCGGATCCACGGTTGAGGCCGAAGACCACATACTTGGCACCGAACTCGTTCCCACATTTGTGGCACCATATTTCTCAAAATAAACATCATATAAACGTATGAAATTTTGTTTAAACGATTCTTGTGCATTTGTAACATAAAAGGGTTTATTTGGTTCAAATCCAAGTCTAAACCAATCTTATCGATAAGATATTCCTCCCCGCTAATGTTAAAACATCGGTTTATTGCGGCGGCGCAAGTAAACCCATGTTATGTTACACATCACATAAAGTTGGTTAAGGACCAAATGACTTGTGGGATAACAAATACCTGATAACATAGTTGTTGCGGTTTTAAAAACTCTGAGTAAATCGGTTATTTTTTGAATAAGACTCCAATTTTCAACTGAAAATGGTACCATATTTTCCCCACGCCTTTGTCTAGCATAAAGGTCATCATGAAAATGTTGTAACGTTTTATTTTATTATTATTATTATTATTATTTTATTTTATTATGTAAAGCACAAACAAACATGTTATAAGTCGAATTCCATCTTGTAGGAACGTCCCAATTTGGTGATAAAAAAATGGAATTCGATTCATGACACAATTTTATATACTCAAAATATCTTGTTGATCCAACTTGAAAAATATCTTGTAACATTTTTCTAAAAGATTCTCTTAAATTAAACATTTGCTCACTCGCTAGTCCGCTTTGCACAAACAAATTAATGATGTGTGCAACACATCGACTATGATAAAAAATGCCATCAACAATCTGTCGGTATTTTAGTTTTAGTAATCCCACCGTATTTTTATTATTTGAAGCGTTATCGAATGATATTGAACCTTTTCATCTATTTTAAACATTTTCATAACATATCTCAACATTAAACTTAAATTTTCACCCGTGTCCGGATTTGAAAAGATTTCAAAACCAATAGTACTTTTCATCATTTGCCAAGTATCAGGGTCAACCCAATGTGCGGTAACACAAATGTACGAACCCGGCAAACCATGACCCGCCGGCCAAACATCGGTTGTTAAGTTTACACTTGTTTCTAAAGCATCAAAACCAATTATTAATTCCTTTTTAACCTTTACCCAAGATTTAACAATCACGTTTAAGAGTTTGACGACTTACATGAGTGTAGCGTGGTTGAAGCCTTTTTTTGAATCAACCTCGTTAACCGAGGGTTGTCGAAATGGTTGAACGGCAAACCCTCTTGAATCACAAAGTGAGCTAAATCTTGACGAAGCGCCCGCTCGTCATATACAAAAATACTCTCATCTTGTCCCATAACACTTTGTCCCGATCCTGAAACGCCTTTTGTTGCTTAACAATGTTTATTCGTGTGCTTCTTCAATGTAGAGTTCCCATCGGAATTGATTAAAGTGTTACAAGCTTTACAACGAGCCTTTTTTGATCCATCCAAAAACCTAACCAACTGGAAACGACACCAAACTTCTTGGTTTCGGGTTGTTTTTTCAATCCCAACTTCAAACGGTTGGTTTGTAGAACCTTGAGCTTAAGAAGTGGTATTGTTTGATGATGTTGGATGAGATTGAGAAGCTTGGTTTCTTCTAGACATTTTTGATCAAGTTTGTGAGCAATTTTTGAGTGTTTTTAGTGTGCTTGATTGTTGTGATTCAACCAAAATCATCAAAGGTATTTATAGGAATGTTTAGGAGGTCAAAATGGAGTGTTTTAATAGTTGTTACCGTTAGAAAACGGGCAACAAAAGGCTCCAACGTCCCTATTTGCAGGATGATGATGCTACTGTCTTCTTTCTTCATTTGACCGTTGGATCTGGTTCCCAAGAACCGGATCTAAAACCGGTTTGAAATTATCCGGATAGGAACCGGTTCGAGCAGCAGAAACATGGAACTGAGTAGGAACCACCGGATTTTCTAGGAACCGGACCGGTTCTTGAAGGAACCGGTGTTGACCGGATTCGTATTCGGATTTTTTTCGGTTCCGGTTCACGAACCGGGTAGCATGGCCACGGCTACCTATGTCCCATTGGATTTTCACAACCGAAATCGCAACTCTACCAAATATTTGTTTGGAGCATGTATCAATCAAGCACACCATTGATTCCCGGATCTCTCAAACAAGTTTGTCACGTATGATTGTACATCAACTTTGAGCGTTATACTCTGGAAACAAACGACAAATCTATTTTAAAAAAATTGTGTTAGACACGAGTCTCGGCCGTTTCTCGCTTTCTTTAAATTTTGTTTATAAAAGTATGTATTTTTCTTCTACTCTTTTCTGTTTATATAAAATTTTATGTTTTTAATTAGTGTTAATTTATTTACTGTAATCAATTTCTACTCATAAAATGTAATAATTTCCCTAAAACCCCGTTGTGTATGACATGTGCATGTTAAAGTGTAAACTGGAACTGCAAAGGGTATATCTTTACGGGGCTAATAAGCCAAAAAAATTATACACAACATGACCAACTAGCTAGAACGACTGTATATTGACATGGTCACCAGAATAATAAAATAATAAAACATACTTTTCAATAATTAGGTAACCAAATATACAGTGACATTATAATACACACATCCAAGAAAAACGAAAAACAGCTATATAACTCGTCAAGGTGACGTTATTATGATTGTATTCTATGCTTATGCAATTATCACATGTTTCAGTGGTCGAAGTTGTGACCGAACCAAGACCTATTTCTCTAAAACTTTCTTAACCGATCAACTGATGGGACAATATACCAATGATGAACCGTAAATATTATAGTGATAGTTTATGTAATAAGAATATAAAATAATTAAAATACCTCTCAATAACGTAATGGTTTAATGTATTCATATATATTTGGGTTCTGTTTTGCTTAAAAACATAAGTTCAAATCTCCCTTGAATTGATTATTGTTTTGTTATTCATTTTGTCCTTTTTGGGGTTGATATTAAAGCTGTATGATGCAAAAGTATTTTGCAAATGCGTTTTCAGACTGTTAAACTTTGCACCTTCAAAAAATTATACAATTGTCTAAATCCCGAGTTCAATCTTTTTGGTATGTTTAAGACGAATACGGTTTTATATGCTTAAAAACATTTTTTAATGACTCAGAACTAACTAAAACCCTATAACGAAACGCGGGTAACGTATCCTCATTGTTACAATGCATCAAGTTGGGTGCATGTTTCCTAATAGGCATAGGAATTTACCGCTAAATTGAGTTGAGTTGTTTGAAAACCTTTTAACACTCTTCCAACTTCTATGTAATCGTTTTTTTGGCGCCTAGATAGCTTCTTGCTAGGCTGCTTATTGCAATCTGCTGTTCCCAAAAAGTTGAGTGCATGTTTTCTAAAGCATGTATATTTTCTAATTTATTCACCATGAAACAAATTAAAAATATTTTTACAAACATTATTTCACTAGAGAAAAAAAAATAGTGCAAGAGGGTAAGAAGCTAGCAAGCAAGGGGAATCTTATGGGAAAATGGAAGAAAAGTGGAAAAAAGAAGAAATTTGTTTGTATCGACGGAGAAGAAGGAAGTCGTAACGGTTACCCAAAAGGAATCCGTCAACGACCGACATACTGCTATCAACCTCACAGTCTTATTTTCCACCTTGGACCCCACATCAATTATTTCTAATTAATCTCACCCACATTTAGACATAAATCAATTTAGTAATTTACTAAACGGACCATGTATTCACGTTACCTGATAAGGCCAAGTCTTTTTTACTCATAGGTGCCTAGTTTCATCATGCATGTTAATTCCCAAACCATTTTTTTTACCTTTCCTTGACCATTTTCAGAGGTTTAAATTTTTACTTTTTGTGAGAAAATCAAATATCTTACCATTAAACCATTCGATGATGCATGATGATCATGCATTTCGATTTACAATTTTACCATAAAATGAGCGACCCATGTTCATGAATCCGTCTAAGTCCTGTCACTTCATATAAGTCATGCAAATTTTCTTTGAAAATGAGTTTTTGGTCGGTTAACTTGAGCCAACAAACTTATTTCACAAAAATTTCATACCTTAACACAGTTGCATGACAACAATCATTTTCAAACCTATCGTACATATAAGGTAACATGTGAAGTTCTAAGTGCAAGCAATAGTGTATGAGTAATGATATATGTCTTGCTTTAATATAGGGTAGTTCATAGACGGAAACTTAATTGACAAGTTTGATTAGAGGCGTCGTACTGTAATGTATTATTTTTAGAGAGACTAATTTACATTTTTATTTAACATTCGTATCAATAATGTCTCCTACTACAAAGCGTAACGGTTAAAAATGTACATGTGGCTGAAAATGTTGGGGGTGCCATGACCGCTCCAGGCCCTCACTAAGTTCCGTTCCCGGGTAGTTTATCTACACCATACTATTTTCAGGGAATATTAAACATGAATGTGTATTCATACAGCACCGTTACATGTAATTCGTTTAAGAGTAATAAATGAAACATCTATCTAAAACCAAAAACTTAACATGTTGTATATATTGTTTCACATGTGTCTAAAACATTCTTTCTTCATCTAAACACTTCGATTTAAACATGCGTAATAACCTCATTTTTGGGTTTATTAACCCTTCCTACATTCCGTATTTAGAAGAGCTCAGTTCAAACCTTTCAAATGTAAACTATAGGGGTGTTTGTCTAAGCTTATTGAAAATTTGAGAAGATACTAAGCTCATTTTTATAAGCATATTAGCTCAATTACATAAGCTTATAAGCCCAAAAAAACTAAGCTTATTAACTTATCAAATTATCAATAAATTTATAAGTCAATCAAATAAGCTTACACAAACACCATTTGTTAAACATGATTACGAATTTGTAGTTAATTAAGAAGGTTATAGTACGGTCTACGGATGTCGTATTTTCCTCCCTACCGATACATGTGAGCTCATAAATGATTAATATTGTAAGAGCTATGCATCGTAAAAGAGAACGTACGACTACTGGAGTTAACCAATTGTCTTCTAGAAATTAAATACGAGTAGCATTTATTAAGATAGAGATCGAATAGGGTGTGGAATGGTGAAGAAGTCCTCTATGACTCATGGACAATTTCCTTCTTTGAAAATGTAGCCCTAGCTAGCTGACCTTTCTTCATGCTTTAATATACTTGATCTAGAGTTTTAAGTCCATTCTCTAGTCTTACAAACCATGTCCACACATAGTACACAATGACATGGTCCCATGCATTTATTGATCAATGCATGTTATGTATTTATGTATGTACAAATTAGAATAGAATATTTCATTTATTTATTTAAGCATACATATAGACAAGTCCATCCATAGACTTTTAATAAAAGGGGTCTTAGTCATCTTTGGTCATTTAGTTCTTACATTCAAAGCTAAATTTATCAAGCAAGACTTGCTTGTTTGAAAAAGTAGACAGTGTTCTCATTATGATCCTTTAAAGATTGATGACTTCTACGAACAAAGACTGATCTTAAAATTTTGAAAGGATTCAGTAAAGATGATGGAAGATGGTGATTGTGATGGTTCAAACATGAATGATGAGGGAGATGATGGTAACAAGACTAAATCTAGTGAGAGTTCAGGGAATAACAGCATGGTGGATCAAGTCGAGGGTGAGAAGATGGATGCATCTACTAGAGTTAGGCAATATGTTAGATCCAAGATGCCTAGATTGAGATGGACTCCGGAGCTTCATCTTGTATTTGTTCGAGCTGTAGAGCGACTTGGTGGTCAAGAAAGTAATTCATCGGTTCAATCTTATTTGAAATTCGATTACGTTTTAGGGTTTTCGATTTTTTAACAATCTTTCTTTGTATCACTTTGTGTTTGTGTAGGAGCAACTCCTAAACTGGTTTTACAACTTATGAACATGAAGGGTCTCAGTATTGCTCATGTGAAAAGCCATCTACAGGTAATATAATTATTTACTACTAGTGATTATATAATTTTATTGCAATTTCATTATTGTTGACCTTTGTTTATTTCGTTTTTCGTACAAATATAGATGTATCGAAGCAAGAGGATCGATGATCAAGGCCAAGGTATGTTTAAATTTCAAGTAGTTTAATTAACAATTATTGATCAGTATTACTTACTTCTTTTCAAATTAGGGTTTTCAAGATTCTTGATCCTTCTTAATTTTCTATTTTTGTAACTTTTTCTCTTTCTGTTTTTAGTAATAAATGAGGGGGACTACTATGCTGGGAGAAACAATCATCATGTTCACAGTTTGTGGCAGCTTCCCATGTTTAATTCAAGATTAATTAGGCCAAATCAAAGGTAACTATTTCATTTTCTTTCATAAGTTACTTGTTTAATTCTTTCCGTCCATATATAGCTCACATGACTAAGTCCCATTATCGATGCAGTAATTACACAGAAAGCTTGATATCGAGAAACAACATGAGTACTAGAAGGACAGATCATGGCTTAATCACTGGTAATGGAGCTTATTGTACTACCAAGATTTTGAACTCATCCATGGAAGAACAAAATTACAAGAGAGTCAATCATGAGTATGAAGATCAAGCAAGATTGATGCAACAATGGGTAATCAAACAAGCTATAAACAACACTAGGTCAGCTCTTTTAGACCATCAACTCATGAATAGTCAAAGATTTGATAATCCGATCGAAACAAAGAAGAGAAAAGCAGTAGATAATGGTCTTGATTTGAATTTATCATTAAGTATGAAAGTAAGATCACAAGAAGTTGAAGATGAAGAAGTAGACAGCTCATTGTCTCTTTCTTTATTCCCTTCTCCAAAGAAGGGAAAGACTAATAGGGATCCACACAGTTCATCGAGGTTTAGCTGGTTAGAAGACAACGAATGTGCAAAGAATCCAAGATTGGCGAGTACTCTAGATCTGACTATATGAATTCGAGAATTCTAGTGAGATGTTGTTGGTACTCGCTTAAATTTAGGGTTTTAAGGTTGATTTAATGATTATTATTGTATTTCAAAAGCACTTATTAGTATATTAGTTTGTATGAGTTTCATGAGTTCATCATTTTGCCTGATGTTCGTATGAAACTATTGCTGCTTGTTCGTGATATCTCCTTTAAATATCACACTTGAAGTTTCTAGTTACCTTGCATTTTGTAAGTAGATGTTAGTACTCATGTCCATGCTCAATAATCCCTAATATCTGTTTATGAAGCCAAAATAGCTGAAGAAACACTGCAATAGATTGTTTATAAAACACAATTGGTAATATTGCTTAAGTACGTTAACTTGATCAAAATTATCCTTTTGACTGATAAGGAATCATTTGGTGACATTGTATTGTATTATAAACATATAAATCGTATACGATGATGCATAAGCATCTTTAGAGAATATATTGATCGAGTTACATTAAAAAAAGAAAGAAAAAATAATCAAAGAATATGTTAGCTAGGCTTTGTTCATCCAGATCAGTTTAGGTTTCTAGAACTCAGTAAGCTTAAATCTTAATGTAACAACTTGCAATAAACTCAATCAGGTAACTACAGCTGACTTCAAGTCACATTTGTGATTACAAGCTTCTTAATTTCCATCTAAAAGATGTACTCCGTAACTCACATCAATATAGCAGAACAATATATAATTATGTTTGAGCATGGTTCATGGTGCTCTGTGGCAATGGTGCAGTATTGGTGAATGCAATCAGTGTTTATTATAGTTAATTAAGAAGAGCAAACATTCTTGCCATGCATGAACATGGATCTAGGCTAAATCACATTCTCCTAAGATTAAGGTGAGCATATATTGTCTTTACTTGGTCAGTTCTTGTTGTTTACAAAGACTTTCAAATCCATTGTATTTCCCTATGCATTATGTTTTTTAAATCTTGGTACATACAACAAGTACATACTTCAATGTCCAATACTGTTTTATATTGTCCTTATTTTTCTTCAAGAAACTAAAAGTTCCCATGATCCAATTACTTTTACTTTCATCTCAAACTAGCAGATGAAAAGGGAAAAGAGACAAATTTGAACAGATTATTTCTATTAGTACTTGTATTACTACAACAATAAGTCAAAAATAAACTCCAGAACTTTTCACAACATGATCTATAAACAAACATGTACAGTAATTGTCTCTTCAAAGGTTTTCATATTGTACATGACAGGAACACGAATGCTATGTACATATATAGAATACATGTCATTTGTACACGCAAGAGCGAGATTATATATATCAATCCACTCAAACCAAGGCGGACATTAACTCAGGAAAAACCACATACATTTGTACATAGTCTTTTGAAAGCTTTTCTTATTGTACATAAAGAGAGTTTTATTTATTTGTTTTTTATTTTATTTTTTTGGGTGCAAAAGGTGAATTTATATTAATAAAACATAATGCTACTTACAACATTGAAACAAGAGATCAGACATGCCTAAATCTCTAAACTAACCAACTGATACAGAGATACCAACAACATACAAAAGACTCAAACATTCAGTAGCTTCAAAGCACTCATATTATCTCAGCCAATATTCCTCAGAAGACTTCAAGCAAATTTATCCCAATTTGCAGACATTAAGCAGTCTTAATTCACCTTTTGTTGCACCTATCATCTAACTACATTTCCACTTCACCTTCCCACTAAGACCATTCAACCTGCAACCACAATGATCTAGGTAGGAAAAGGTGAGTGGCTTCGTTAGGAACCCATAACCCCTCCAAGTCAAGGGCTCTGCCAGTCATGCTATATAAAGAGAGTTATCATGAACATAATTCGGCTAATATGTACATATATGGCACAAGCTAGCCAATAAACTAATGGAGGATGACTATGAGAATTGGATGAATTTTAGGTAGATATTGTTGGATCGTAAACTTGATTTAGTCCAATAAAGATTGGACTATAAATGAAAACCCGAGCCCATGATGAAGAAGCTTCTAGAATATCGAAGAATAATCATAGAAAATATCTATAGAAATTTGTAGAAGATTGTAGCAAAGTATGGTAGAATAGAAGAAATATCTAGAATCTAGATAAGTATGAAGTCGGAATTATCTAGAGATCCATGGAAGTATCTCGTTCTAGAATCTTCCGTGGACTAATATAAATAGGTGATGGATGTAAGCATATGTACTACCATGAAGAAAAGTTCAAGTAATAAAAGTTTCATTGTAAAAGCTCTCTAAGTATTCCTCTCTTCATCGAATATAAGCCTAAAAGGCCCTCGTTTTTTCCAACAAAGTGGTATCAGAGCTAGAAGATCGAGATGTCAAGTGCAATGAACTTGTTCCAATTTCCTCGTCTTACCAAAGACAACTATGGTAGTTGGTGCATTCGAATGAAGGCGTTACTCGGTTCACATGATGTGTGGGAGATAGTCGAAAAGGGTGTTGAGAAAGTTGATGATGAAAGTTCGTTGAATGCCGCCCAAAGGGTGGAGTTGCAAAAGGCAAGAAAGAAGGATCAAAGTGCTCTTACACTCATCTATCAATGTCTTGATGATGCGATGTTTGAGAAAATTGCAAATGCAACCACTTCTAAGGAAGCGTGGGAGATCCTTCAAAATGCTTTGAAAGGAATTGACAAGGTGAAAAAGGTACGTCTTCAAACTCTTAGAGGAGAGTTCAAAAAACTCCAAATGGAGGAATCTGAAACTATTTCAGATTATTTCACTCGTGTCTTGACCATTTCAAATGAAATGAAGAGAAATGGTGAAAGTTTGAATGACACAAGGGTGATAGAAAAGGTTCTTCGCTCTTTGCCACCAAGCTTTGATTACATTGTCGTGGCCATAGAGGAGTCAAAAGACATAGACTCTATGACCACTGATCAACTCATGGGATCTTTACAAGCCCATGAAGAAAAATTGAAGAAAAGAAGGGGGAAAGAACCCTTGGAGCAAGCTTTATACTCGAAGGTCTCTTTCAAAGAAAGAGAAAAGAGCTTTCTACATCGAAAGGAGCAAGGACGAAGACGCGGTACTTTTCGAGGTCGTGGTGGTTTCCAAGGCCGAGGACGAGGAAGAGGAAGAGAAGATGTCAACAAAGAAGATGAAAACCAATGGTTTTCATATCGAAGAGGTCGTGGGAGAGGCTTTCAATCTCAAAGAGGATGTAAGCCACAATGTAACACCCCCAAATTTGGGATACGCAGCGGAATTAAAGCTGGGTGTTACTCGATGGCACAACAGTTATAATAATAGGAAAACAATCTCTAATTGAGTTGTTTTAGAAATTTTATTATTCAAATATCAGAGTTTACAAAATGAGATCCCAGTAGTATTACAATTTATCCAATAATTTATCAAAAAATAATAAAATCTTAGCCTTCCTTCTGTATCCATGCCTTTCCATGCCATCCTTGCTTGTTATGGACCTGAGATAAACATGCTAAAAAGTCAACACAACGGTTGAGTGAATCCACAGTGTTTATGAATGAGTAATAGTTTGAACACAAGTTAAATAGTTATAAAACAACGTATTGCAGCGTAGCATATTGCACTAAGTCTCATGACACGCAAACCTTAACAACGTGTGGACATTATAGTAATGAGCTATAATGTAAAGTTATCGACATTATAATAATAATGTAGGTAATAATGCCCTCGAGCAGGAGCTTGCCAACTTCCCAGTTTTACTTCAAATATAGTACATTTGGTTACCTATCCGGCTAACACAAATGGGGACGTCAATTCCAATAGATCTATTCACTATATTCGCGTTCACTCGCAAGTGATTAATGGCTCATGATATGAGGGTCTTTTAGTGGCAACACAGCTAACTTAGGCAATACCATATCAGGATAGCATACAGAAAAATACTTGTGTTCGGTTTGTAGCATGTATCTCCCCACAAGTTTGAAAAACAGTATAAAATAGTGGGACTATGAACTCACCTTGGATGATTCGGTAGAATGGAAGGAAAACAACTTAAATAAAGTTGTTAAACGTCTCCGATTCAAAACCTGAGTTGATTTGTCAAGCTTTAGTATTCATATTTACTTATATGTGAGTTTAATATTTGTTAGCCTAAAGATTTGGTTAAGGATTATTTATTTAGTTTTAATAACATGAAGTCTCTTCAAAAGTTATTGGCATTAAGATTTTACCATTTTTCCTATTTATGGTTTGTTATACAATATTGATATATAAGTTTTTATAACAAGTCCTGAATCGTTATAACGTTAAATATATTTCTTATATAAGTTTTATAGAAATTCGTTCTCGACGTATAGCTATTATATATACATTTTAAAAATAATCCAAGCCGTTTAATGTGTTAAAACATATTCCCGAGATAATATAAAAATATTACACTTTGTACCCTATAGTTTCAGATATTGCCAATTTACCCCCTGAACTTTAGTAAAATGACAGTTTCTACCCTGAACTTTCAAATATGAAACTTTATACCCTTTAACCTCAAGTTAACTTTATTTTAAATTTTGACTCATAAGAATAGTTTAAAGTTTTGCCATAAAATACTCTCCATGCAAAATAGACTTTGCTCCCGATGTCCTTTAAAGGAAAACGTACTTTTAGCCTAGTGAAAGGTCACAACTCTTTTAGTTATATCAAAATAGGTTTGTAAATAAGTTTGCCCTAACTCCTCAGCTCATGGTTCTTATTTATTTACCCTAAACAATTTAAAATACAAGTTTATAAAACAGGGTTTACGGCCAAAAGTAGGCTCGTTTATACACGAGGCTTGAGGAGATTTTTACGATGCCTTTGCTATTTTCAATAGTCTACCAGGAGGTCTTTCTATAGGTTCAAACCATTCGTCCTAAGGTGCTATGGTTCAGTCACAATTATCTTCCAAAGTTGGGTGTTCAAAACTAGTTTCACATAAAATAACAAATATTTTCCTTAAGTAGCGATGGGCAGAAAAGTGAGGCTCGATAAAAACTAGACCGCTTAATATTTTTCCGAGCTTTTGTTCCTACTTAATCTATGCTGGAAGGGCTTTGTTTTTCCCCCAAGTTTAGGTTCTTAGATGATCGTTTGATAGTCGAATTAAATACACAAAGTTAGCACCTTGGAGCCTAGTCTCGATAATAAATAGAATGCAAAAATAAGTTGGTTCTTAATTTTAAAGCTTATGACCTGATCTTTTAAGCATTATAACATGTATACAAACCTACCTAGCGTATTCTTGAAAGGTTCTAAGGTCTCTTGTTTAGAAAACATGTCGAAAATTTTAAATACGAGTGTTTGGTCTAGTGCCTCACTACAAGGAAACAAGGCCTCAGTAAAACGTCATACGTAGTTCTTTTTGACCCGGTTATTGGGGCGTTTAGAAGTGTCCTAGGTGATGGTTACAAGGGTCTATTGGCTGGTCTTATAAGCCTCAGCTTGTGGTAGAAAAATGAGGCAAAAGTGAGGCGTTTAAGAAAAGATTTATGGAAATTCATGTCTCGGGTTTAAAAACAGTCCGCACCTACAGCTCTTGTCGTGCGTTTTTAGGACCCGTACTCCTGAGTTTTTGAAGAAAACGTCGTTCCGGACAACTTTCGTGTTTTAACTTTTAGATGAATCGGATCAGAAATGCCTCATTTTGCGTGTTTTCAGTTTCTGTCACAGAAACTTTGTTGACAGCTTTTCGGCAAGTTTTTGGTAATTTCATTTGGCCGTATCTTTTGACTTGTGTACTCGTTTTTGGTGATTCAAAAGCCTAGATTCTCGTTTTTATTTCTCCTAAATGATTTTTAAGTTTATATATGCTCACAAAATTATCTATCATTAATTTTAGGATCCTAGTTTAATATATATGTCGAAAATATTTTTTTTTAAGGGTTTTGCTTGGTCTAATGACTCGCGAGAATAAAAACATTACATGTACATCTTATGGCCAGGTCTTGGGGGCGTTTTAGAGTGTTCTGAGAGCTGATCAAAAGGGCTTAATGGCTGAGCATAATACTCTTTTCTTGTGGTAGAAAAATAGGTTCAAAGAGGGGTGTTTGGGACTGTTTTGGCGTAAACTCAGAAATACACAAAACAGGTTGAAGTTTTACAAAATCTTATAGTTCGTTTTTATATCATATTAGATGATTATCTAGCTTGTTTTAATGTAACATAGTGTAGATTAAAGTGTAGCCAAACTATGAAACAAGAGGGTGTGTTCGTTTACTGGTAATATCAGAAGGAAAAACAAAAGATGATTTTGGCCTAAGTTTCCTGTTAAGACTTGTTTATTGACATGCATAAGTGTCAAAATAAAAGTGTTATACAGATTTGAAAGGGTTGAAAGACTTACCACAGTAGGTACTCGTATAGAAGTGAAAACCAAAAGTTGCCTAAAGTGGAACAAGGACCCTCCAAGACTCCTAGGCTCTTGACTAACCTTCTTCTACTCCTCTTTGGGACTAAAGATCAGAATATAAGTGTGAGTGTGGTTTGTATGTTTCGAGTAGGGTGTGAGTGGAAATGAAGAGGAGGAGGTCGATATATACAGGAAAAGGATGGAAAGGTTCCTGAAGGGGCTAGGTAATCATGTCTAGAGGGAAAGGGACATGGTGAGGTGGTGTATTGAAGGTTGTG
The DNA here is from genome assembly GCA_030686995.1 of Artemisia argyi. NCBI lineage: Eukaryota > Viridiplantae > Streptophyta > Magnoliopsida > Asterales > Asteraceae > Artemisia > Artemisia argyi. The sequence continues at coordinate 66,279,438 of CM060706.1, forward strand.
TGGTGACAGGTGATGGTGATGTAGATGGCGTGAGGTGGTAAGGGTTTAACCATGAGATTTACATACTCACTTTGACCTAGGTAAAACTATCTAGAGACCAGCATATGTGTATGCTTCATGTCAGACTTGTAGAGTTTCTGGCTTTCTTGAGGCTTCTAGGTCACCTTGCTGTGAAAAAGGAGACAAGGTGATGTGTTGTTTTGAAATTTGGAAGACACATGTGGCAAGATTGAAAGTGGCGTGAGGTGATAAAAAGTGAGCCAAGAATTTTTTACCATGGTAAAATTATCTAAGGGACAAGGTGAGGTGTAAGTATCTTAGGGCTTGCAAGTGTCTGGTGGCTTAAGAAGTTAACAAGTAGCTAATTAAGTCTAGTTTGGTTTTAGTTTGGTATTGGTTTAGTTCATTTCGTACCAGGAAAAAAAATAAGGATCGAATAGCTTTAGTTGTTGGTCCATAGGCTATTAAATGTTGTACATGAAAGTTTAGTAAGTAACTTAGTTTAGGGTTTAGGTTGAGTAAGGTTTAGATAAAAATGAAACTAGGGTTTGTTTGGTTAAGTTTTGGTGTCAAATTGATAAAAAGACTAGAGAATTTTGAAGTGTGCTTTTAGAGGTGGTATCATAGGCTTACTAGGGTTGTACTAGGGTTTTAGGATCATAGGAAATATATTTTTTTTTTAGTATTTGGTTAGGTTTGAAGCAAACATAATTTAGTTTAGATATAATTAGATTAGTATAAATGTAGTTGTTAAGTTTTATGCATTGGGCACTTGTACACCAGGTTTAGGGACTTGTACATTTAGTTTAACATTTACAAAAATACTAGGGTTAGGGTTTGTGTAAAATATGCTTGTATTGTGTGTTTAAGGATAAGTACATTGAGGATTATAATGAATTTATAATAATATTATGATTTCATCCTTTATTGACTTGTACCTTAGCTTGGATGACCTGTACTTTTATATTTTATAGAAATCTTGTACACACTAATTATTGTTTGTGATTTTATCACATAAAATCATAGTTTTGGAAAATTAGGGTTTTAATCGGGATATAACGTTAGGTCAAGGTTTTGTGCTTTAGAAACTTATACATTAGATTTAGAGTATCATACTTTAGAGTTTATGATTTATTTAAAATCATAGTTATAATAACTTAGGGTTTCAGGAAAATTCTTATAGATAGAAATCGTTTAAGTTGAACGTTTAATTATCATATATTAACGTATTAATATAAAGTAGTAGGTATAATGTCATAGGGTTTTATACTTGACATATCTAAATATTTATTCAACACGAACCTAAATGAACTCGTTTATTTAGAATGTGAGTCACGTTATATTAATCAGTTGTTATGATTATTTTAATTGATAACATTAAAAAAAATTATACGTTAAAAATGGATAAGTTTAAGTTTAATTTAAGTGAAAATTTACCAGTGGTTACAGTCTCACCCCCTTAATGGAATCTCGTCACGAGATTCAGTCTATGTTAGGTGTTAAAATGATAAAGACAAAATGTTTAATTTATGAAAACTTATTATTTAGATTTACATGTACAAATATTATTCCAAATGTCATATTAACTTAAGAAAATTTATTTTAAATGAAGATTGTTATTTATAAAATTTATCATGTTTCAGTAATTATCCTTGAAATTATCCTGATTTCAAATTTCTTGTTTTGTAAAAATCAAATTTTTGACATCGAAAAAAAAACTGTCTTTTAAATAAGAAAATTTCAAATGAAAACTTAATGAATGTAAAGAAAATTTTTAAACTTTTGTAGATGATGAATCCGTTTGTTCCTTAGTAAAAATTTTTAAAATTTTCAAACGTTCATGAACAGTGATCCCAACGGTCGTGAATAGTAATTTCCAACGGTCGTGAATAGTAATTTCCAACGGTCGTGAATAGTGTTTTAACGGCTAGTTTTTCTCATAAATACCCCATTTCAATCCTCATTCTTTCCTATTAATCTCTTCACCTATATTCCTTACAAAATGCCGCATCCTATTACTATTATTGCGATCGTGTACGTTGTTACTACTTCTATCTACATGACCTACGTTCCAGAAGAAGAATATGCATTATTGGCCGGGATTTTAGCGTTTCTTATACCACTCTTGGTTCTAGCAATTGTTATCGATGAGGTTTGGAAGTAATAGACAGTATCGTGGTAGGAGCGTTGAAATAAATTTTCTATGTAATCTTTAGTAAAGGTGTAATAAGATTTGGTTGTTTTATGTATAAAACCATGTTTTGCGTTGATAATTTGATTATTGTACAAAATATTCAAGGTGTTATATCCGGTCGTAGTTCTCGTTCTCGTAGGTGTAGTGATGTTCTTTATTAGCTTAGTGGGTCAACCTATCGGCGATTCTATTGTTTACTTAGTGATTTTTGTAACATTAGCACTACCAATGCTAATTATTTCGTTGTGTATTAATATTCATGGGTTCTAATGAAATTTGACGTTATTCGTATTTTAAGAATTTTAGTGATCCTCGGATTTATACTCATGTTATTTCAGTTATAAATAAGCCCACTTATTTATAATTCATTATTTACATAGCGAGGCGTCCCAAAACAATGTAAATAAAGAAATATAAACTTATGGTTCGGTGATTCATAATTTCTTTATTTAAATAAAAAGGCGTCCCAATTTATTTAAATTAAGACATTGCAAATCATCCTACTTAAGAATTTCTGACTTAACATTCGTAACCAATCGATGAATTAAGTATTATGGGAGTACGGAGAGAGTATTTACACTCATTTTTGGATATGAGATTAAGATAATCAAGGTGAGTTGACATAGTTTTTAAAATAGTGGAGAGTATATTTTTAACATAAATAGGGTAAGAATTGTGGAAACCACAATGTCTTATGAAAGTTTTGTAAATTTTGAAAATATAGAAGTAGATACATGCTCAGAAAGATAGGATTAAAACGTAATGCCTCAGAATAGGCATCTGCAGATATGTTTGTTTGTATAAAGTGATCAGAAGTATATCATAAATGCATATACCAGTTTACTAAAGTTTTTGAGTAGCATAATTACCTAGAAGTCACATAATCATCTGGAGGCTGGAAGGCACGGACAACGGAAGGCTGTAAAACATTTTGGTGAAAAAGTGGTTATAGTTCGGATCTCAATTAGATCCGTTTCTCTATAACTATAGCTCTGATACCAATCTGTAACACCCCCAAATTTGGGATACGCAGCGGAATTAAAGCTGGGTGTTACTCGATGGCACAACAGTTATAATAATAGGAAAACAATCTCTAATTGAGTTGTTTTAGAAATTTTATTATTCTTTGATAAATTATTGGATAAATTGTAATACTACTGGGATCTCATTTTGTAAACTCTGATATTTGAATAATAAAATTTCTAAAACAACTCAATTAGAGATTGTTTTCCTATTATTATAACTGTTGTGCCATCGAGTAACACCCAGCTTTAATTCCGCTGCGTATCCCAAATTTGAGGGTGTTACACACAAATACAATGTTATAATTGTCGCAAATATGGTCATTATGCCAGTGAGTGTAGTAGCTCAAGACAAGTGGAAGAAAAAGCTAATGTTGTGGAGTTAGAAGACAAAGATGAGTTTACCTTGCTAATGGCAAGACGTGACGAACAAGAAGAGAGGATAGAACTATGGCATATAGATTCCGCTGCGAGTAACCATATGACGGGTGAAGAAGACTTTTTCGTGGATATGGAGGAAGGTAAAGGTAACGTCACCTTTGGAGATGAATCAAAGGCACCGGTGAAAGGAAAAGGTAAGATACTTATCCGAGCTAAATATGGAAGTCACCAATATATTTCGGACGTATATAATGTGCCCAACCTTAAAAGTAACATTTTAAGTGTGGGACAACTTTTAGAGAAAAACTACGATATTCATTTCAAAGATCGTAGTGCTACAATAAGAAATCCCGAAGAAAAGCTCATAGCGAAAGTCCCTATGACTAAAAACCGAATGTTCCTTCTAAACATTCAACATGATGAAGCTAAGTGCTTAAAGAGTTGTTTGAAGGATCATTCGTGGCTTTGGCATATGAGGTACGGGCACTTAAACTTTGGTGACTTAAAGTTATTATCCTTAAAGGGAATGGTGAAAGGGTTAGATCAAATTGATCATCCCAATCAAGTGTGTGAAGGATGCCTTCTTGGGAAGCATGCTAGGAGTTCGTTCCCGAAAGAAGTGACATCAAGAGCTAAGGCGCCTCTCCAACTAATTCACACGGATTTGTGCGGTCCCATTTCTCCACCCTCTCATGGTAAGAATCTTTACTTCATGCTTTTTATTGATGATTTTTCAAGAAAAACTTGGGTATATTTTCTAAAAGAAAAATCTCAAGCTTTTGAAGCTTTTAAGACATTTAAAGTTATGGTAGAAAAAGAGAAAGGTTTAAAAATTAAATCCATGAGATCCGATAGAGGTGGAGAATTTTTATCAAAAGAATTTAACAAATTTTGTGAGGATAATGGGATCCGAAGATTTCTAACGGCTCCTTACTCCCCACAACAAAATGGAGTGGTGGAAAGAAAGAATAGAACCATTCTCAATATGGTTCGAAGCATGTTGAAAAGTAAGAAGATGCCAAAGGAGTTTTGGGCCGAAGTGGTTGACTGTGCGGTATATCTATTGAACCGGTGTCCGTCAAAGAGTTTAGATAACAAGACTCCACAAGAAGCATGGAATGGGATGAAGCCTACCGTCTCTCACCTAAGGGTATTCGGAAGCATAGCATATGTTCACGTTCCAAGCCAAAGGTGATCCAAGCTTGATGATAGAAGTGAGAAGCATGTGTTCGTTGGCTAAGACAAGCAGTCAAAAGGCTATAAGCTCTATAATCCAATCACAAGGAAGGTGGTAGTGAGTAGAGACGTGGAGTTCGATAAAGAAGAAGCATGGGATTGAAGCATTAAGGAAAATGAAAGGTATGACTTTCTTCCTATGACTGACGAAGAAGAGACAAGTGAATCAAGTGAAGAAGTCCAACAGCCTCAAAGTCTAACTCCAGCCCAAGACTCACCTTCAAGTTCAAGTGAAGGAGAACCAAAGACAAGAAGTTTGCAGGAGCTCTACGAGGTAACTGACGAGATACCCCTTCTTTGTTTATACGCTGATTGTGAACCTTTAGTATTTGAGGAAGCTATGAAAAGCAAGAAATGGAGACAAGCCATGGATGAGGAGATAAAGTCAATAGAAAAGAATGATACGTGGGAGTTGACGACCCTTCCGAAAGGCCAAAAGGCTATTGGAGTCAAGTGGGTATACAAGGTCAAGAAAAACGCCAAAGGCGAAGTGGAGAAGTACAAGGCAAGACTTGTGGCAAAAGGCTACAAGCAGAAGCATGGGATCGACTACGAAGAGGTATTTGCTCCTGTTGCTCGTTTAGAAACTATTAGAATGATTATTGCTATTGCAGCTCAACATAGGTGATGTGAAGTCTGCATTTCTAAATGGACTTCTCGAAGAAGAAGTTTAGGTGGAGCAACCAGAAGGATATGTTGCCAAAGGGCATGAAGGTAAAGTGCTAAGGTTGAAAAAGGCCTTATATGGTCTAAAGCAGGCACCACGTGCTTGGAATACTAGAATTGACAAGTATTTCCAAGAACATGGTTTTACAAAATGCCTAAGTGAATATGCACTTTACGTGAAATTTGAAAGTGGAGGTATACTGCTCGTCTGCTTGTACGTGGATGATTTGATCTTTACAGGAAACTCTCAGAGTATGACGAATGAGCTCAAGAAGTCAATGACGAAAGAGTTCGAGATGACAGACATAGGACTTATGTCTTATTATCTTGGCATTGAGGTGAAGCAGACGGATGATGGAATTTTCATAAGTCAGGAAGGATATGCCAAGGAGATATTAAAGAAATTCGGCATGGAGAAATGTAATCCAATTGACACCCCAATAGAATATAAGGCAAAGCCTTCTAAGCATGACGGAGGAGAAGCAGTAGACTCAACTCTATTCAAGAGTCTAGTTGGAAGTTTGCGCTATTTGACATGTACAAGACCCGACATTCTCTTTGCCGTTGGATTGATTAGTCGTTTCATGGAAGAGCCTACGATAAAACATTTGGAGATCGCAAAGAGGATCCTCCGTTATATCAAAGGTACCGTAGATTATGGCATGTTTTACTCAACAAGTGAAGACTTCAAGCTGGTTGGATATAGCGACAGTGACTGGGCTGGAAATAAAGACGATGGAAGAAGTACAATGGGATTCCTGTTCTTCCTGGGTAACAATGCCTTTACATGGTCTTCAAAGAAGCAACCTATTGTTACCTTATCCAGTTGTGAAGCGGAGTATGTAGCTGCAACATCATGTGTATGTCACGCAATTTGGCTAAGAAGTATGCTAAAGGAGCTACACATGGAGCAAGAAGATGCGACTGAGATCTACGTGGATAACAAGTCAGCAATTGACTTAGCGAAAAATCCAGTCTACCATGATCGAAGTAAGCATATTAACACTCGTTATCACTTTATTAGAGAATGCATTGCAAGAAAGGATGTTCAAGTGATACATACGAGGTCCGAATATCAAGTTGCAAATATCTTCACCAAGCCGCTCAACGAGAAAGACTTCTCAAGACAACGAATGATGCTTGGAGTCGGTAAATCAAGTTTAAAGGGGGGTGTTGGATCGTAAACTTGATTTAGTCCAATAAAGATTGGACTATAAATGAAAACCCGAGCCCATGATGAAGAAGCTTCTAGAATATCGAAGAATAATCATAGAAAATATCTATGTAAAATATCTATAGAAGTTTGTAGAAGATTGTAGCAAAGTATGGTAGAATAGAAGAAATATCTAGAATCTAGATAAGTATGAAGTCGGAATTATCTAGAGATCCATGGAAGTATCTCGTTCTAGAATCTTCCGTGGACTAATATAAATAGGTGATGGATGTAAGCATATGTACTACCATGAAGAAAAGTTCAAGTAATAAAAGTTTCATTGTAAAAACTCTCTAAGTATTCCTCTCTTCATCGAATATAAGCCTAAAAGGCCCTCGTGTTTTCCAACAGATATGGTGCGCATACATAAAGCAACAATAAAGCTGTTTTCTAGCTAGGATTATAAGTTAAGGGGGCGGTCCGGGATTGTAAGATACTAGTAACAATATGACAAAGTACTTGTATGATAACCCAAAAAAAAAAAAAAAAAAAAAAAAAAAAAAAAAGCCAAAATAAGATATTTCTTATATATGGAAGAAGATTGAGACTTGAGAGACTAACAAACAAACGAGTTGTACCAAGATTAATCTTCAATGGTAATGTTATGAATTAACATGCTAGTAAATGACAAGATATATATAGTCGTTAATAGTTTGTCTACTTAGATGCTTCAAACTATAAAACATAATGAGTGAAACTTGAAAAACAGCTGCACTCGTAAATTTAGGCTTTAGATAATATAGTCGCCACTTTTGACATGTTCTTTATACTGTTAAAACTTTTTTTTGGATATATCATATGTTCTCATTATCTGGTGTAATGTTCAGGAAGGGCCAGTTAAACAAGTTGTTAAGAATTATGGAGAGTGGACTAATGGTACATCAACATTATTGGGATCATTGGAGGGGGCCGAGCACCCCTAGCTACCCCCCCTCCCACCTCCCAGTGTATATATGATTATAATCTTCGCTACAATTGTAGAAGATGGATCCAAGATGATGTGGTTTTGATGACTTCAAGCGTGCATTTCAGTTTTGAATCTGGTGTATCACTCTTAAATAATTGATTCATATAAACTCACAAAATTATATACACCCAAACAAATGTAACAAGCTCATAAATCTATTGTAAGATAAAACTGGTAATCTGTATATGATTCTTAATCTATAAATATATGTTCTGCTTTTTCTTCATTCAAACACTGCTGAGTTATGGTCCATCGAGCTACCATGCCGAAAAATGTTAGGCTCAAGTTGAGAATGTTGAGTTTGGTCAGTCTATTGAACTGATGTGATGTATTGAAGAAAAAATTAAAGTTGAAAGTTGAAACTAACGCTGTGTTTATTTTTCCTTATAGTTAATGTTCTTTTTTCTACGTACGCTATAGCGGGCTACTTTGACATTTACCACCACTTCTCCCTCTAATTGCCACGCCCATAAGCCATTTCCACCTTTAGTCGTTGCTATATATCAAAACGACATTCATTTTCCCCTCTTCTTCTCCATCATCAAACCTCTCTTTGTCTTATATTAGATATTTACTCTGGAAATCGAAGATCTTACTGCAGTAAATATCATTGAATCTAAACTGTAATATTTCTTATATTTCTGACTCATCACATACCTAAATAAGACCAAAACCATCCAAATACATTATTCATTTGTGCATATATGATACAACCAGCACATATATAGTGCTAGCATAGTATTTTTTTTTTTTATTATTTACGTAAAAGGTTATAACTGTTGGACCCTTGTAATATGATAATAATTTAAGTATTAAGTTAAATTACATTCTATGCAAACATATAGATGTGTATTGTGTATAAACAGTTAATAGCAATAAGAGCATGGGGTACTATAACCAAATCCATGGTTAAACTTTAACATTTTGTGGTTAACGGGGCGTTACCTTAACCAACCACCCCCCCCCCGCCCCCCCAAGTGATTTTGGTTAAACACTTAACGAGGCATTAAGGTTGATTGCAAAAAAAAAAAAAAAAAAAAAAAAAAAAAAAAAAAAAAAAAAAAAATCACCTACCCCTCAAACGGGGTTGAATTTGAAAATAGTTTAAAGTTAAAGTTTAGTGATGAAAAGGGGTGTTTTTTTTTTTTTTTTAGTTAATGCTGAAAAGGTTAAAGCTGATATGGCGTTGACGTGACAGTGGGTGAAACTTTAACGCTTGGTTATGATACCCTTTGCTCTAATAGCTAAAGTAGTTTAAACACAAAGACACAAAGTAATTTTCAACGTTTTACAATTTTTATTTGAATGAATCAAGGAATTTGACAATGATTACTTGCGGAATAGCAACCCTAGTTGAATGACAATGTGTGGTAATCTCCTCGATCTCTAACTTAAACACTGACCTAAGTTATGTTTTGTTGGGAATTAATTGTAACCAGACTTAAGTCTGAATTAGTTAGTTAAGTCGGGTAGATAGTTAAGTCTGCCAGTACTAAGTTAAGTCTCGCAGACACTAGTTAAGTCTGTTTATGTTTTAGACTGTTAAGTCTGTTTTGCTTAACAAGTTAGATATCTTAGGAGATACTAGCAGGGTACCCGCGCGTTGCAGCAGCGGGTACCATGCAATTTTAATATTTTTAATTATATATTTTACGATACATAAATATACAGATGACGACAATTTTAATTTAGAATCATTTATATAATAACAATACTTTTCATATAAAAACTGTATATTATCCACGTGATATTGTGACAATACTGAGTCGGTAGCTGTTATATTGTAAATTAGTATTCATTTTGAAACTCTATTCATTTAATAATATCGTTATCGGACGATTTTTGTGGGTTGACCGAACCGGTGGTGAATCCGGTTCCCGGTTGAACCCGTTGGTCCGGTCCGTATTTTAAAACCATATGTACCATTAACTTGTTTTTACATATAAATTATATGAAGTTTTATGTGTTTTATTATGTTGTACAATATGTATAATAACAAGTATTCTTCATATTATGGGTGTTTTAAAAATAACATTTATTAGGTAATTATTGTTGTACACGTTTTTTTTCCTTACATTAAATTACTTTGTATTTTCTTTTTATATTTTAAAAAAAAATTTGTCTACATAAAGTGCTTTAAAGAGTTGCAACCAATGCTATTATAGATGTACTTATTAAAATTTGTCATTATAAGTAAGTGTTAAATCTTAATTTTTTAAGCATTCCATTTTAAGAATGTCTCAAATGCTTTATAATGTAGTATAGATAGATAGATATGTGTAAATGTATATAATCATATAAATTAGCACTTAGCACTTTGCTCTTTTGCATACTTTGCGTTGAAAAAATCTTTCGATTTTTATAAAACAAGGTTTTTACGGTAAGTTTTATCAAAACAATTCTAAAAGGTGTATATGTTGTTTTCTCGAGGCACTCTTGCGATTTAATAATATTTTTTTGAATATTGTAAATTAGTATGCATTTTGAAACTCTATTCATTTAATAATATCGTTATCGGACGATTTTTGTGGGCTGACCGAACCGGTGGTGACTCCGGTTCCCGGTTGGACCCGTTGGTCCGGTCCGTATTTTAAAATCATATATACCATTAACTTGTTTTTACATATAAATTGTATGAAACTTTGTGTGTTTTATTATGTTGTACAACATGCATAATAACAAGTATTCTTCATATTAGGGGTGTTTTAAAAATAACATTTATTAGGTAATTATTGTTTTAGACGTTTTTTTTTCTTACATTAAATTACTTTGTATTTTCTTTTTATATTTAAAAAAAAAAAAAAAAAAAAAAAAAAAAAAAAAAAAAAAACTTGTATACAAAAAGTGATTTAAAAAGTTGCAACCAATGCTATTATAGATATACTTATTAAAATCTGTTATTATAACTAAGTGTTGAATCTCAATTTTTTAAGCCTTCTATTTTAAGAATGTCCAAAATGCTTTATAATTTAGTATAGCTATATAGATATGTGTAAATGTATATAATCATATAAATTAGCACTTAGCACTTTGCTCCTTTGCATACTTTGCTTTGAAAAAATCGTTCGATTTTTATAAAACAATGTTTTTACGGTAAGTTTTATCAAAACAATTCTAAAAGGTGTATATGTTGTTTTCTCGAGGCACTCTTGCGATTTAATAATATTTTTTTGAATATTGTAAATTAGTCTGCATTTTGAGAATCTATTTATTTAATAATATCGTTATCGGTCGATTTTTGTGGGCTGACCGAACCGGTGGTGACTCCGGTTCCCGGTTGAACCCGTTGGTCCGGTCCGTATTTTAAAACCATATGTACCATTAACTTGTTTTTACATATAAATTGTATGAAGATTTGTGTATTTTATTATGTTGTACAATATGCATAATAACAACTATTTTTCATATTAAGGGTGTTTTAGAAATAACATTTATTAGGTAATTATTGTTGTAGACGTTTTTTTTCCTTCCATTAAATTACTTTGTATTTTCTTTTTATATTTAAAAAAAAAAAAAAAAACTTGTCTACAAAAAGTGCTTTAAAGAGTTGCAACCAATGCTATTATAGATGTACTTATTAAAATTTGCCATTATAATAAGTGTTGAATCTTAATTTTTTAAGTCTTCCATTTTAAGAATGTCCCAAATGCTTTACAATGTAGTATATATAAATAGATACGTGTAAATGTATATAATCATAGAAATTAGCACTTAGCACTTTGCTCCTTTGCATACTTTGTTTTGAAAAAATCGTTCGATTTTTATAAAACAAAGTTTTTACGGTAAGTTTTATCAAAACAATTCTAAAAGGTGTATATGTTGTTTTCTCGAGGCACTCTTGCGATTTAATAATATTTTTTGAATATTGTAAATTAGTCTGCATTTTGAAAATCTATTTATTTAATAATATCGTTATCGGTCAATTTTTGTGGGCTGACCGAATCGGTGGTGACTCCGGTTTCCGGTTGAACCCGTTGGTCCGGTCCGTATTTTAAAACCATATATACCATTAACTTGTTTTTACATATAAATTGTATGAAGCTTTGTGTGTTTTATTATGTTGTACAATATGCATAATAACAACTATTCTTCATATTAGGGGTGTTTTAAAAATAACATTTATTAGGTAATTATTGTTGTAGACGTTTTTTTTCCGTACATTAAATTACTTTGTATTTTCTTTTTATATTTTTTTAAAAAACATGTCTACAAAAAGTGCTTTAAAGAGTTGCAACCAATGCTATTATAGATGTACTTATTAAAATTTCCATTATAAATAAGTGTTGAATCATAATTTTTTAAGCTTTCCATTTTAAGAATGTCCCAAATGCTTTATAATGTGGTATAGATAGATATATATGTGTAAATGTATATAATCATATAAATTAGCACTTAGCACTTTGCTCTTTTGCATACTTTGCGTTAAAAAAATCTTTCGATTTTTATAAAACAAGGTTTTTACGGTAAGTTTTATCAAAACAATTCTAAAAGGTGTATATGTTGTTTTCTCGAGGCACTCTTGCGATTTAATAATATTTTTTTGAATATTGTAAATTAGTATGCATTTTGAAACTCTATTCATTTAATAATATCGTTATCGGACGATTTTTGTGGGCTGACCGAACCGGTGGTGACTCCGGTTCCCGGTTGAACCCGTTGGTCCGGTCCGTATTTTAAAACCATATGTACCATTAACTTGTTTTTACATATAAATTGTATGAAACTTTGTGTGTTTTATTATGTTGTACAATATGTATAATAACAAGTATTCTTCATATTAGGGGTGTTTTAAAAATAACATTTATTAGGTAATTATTGTTGTAGACGTTTTTTTTTTCTTACATTAAATTACTTTGTATTTTCTTTTTATATTTAAAAAAAAAACTTGTCTACAAAAAGTGATTTAAAAAGTTGCAACCAATGCTATTATAGATGTACTTATTAAAATTTTTTATTATAAGTAAGTGTTGAATCCTAATTTTTTAAGCCTTCTATTTTAAGAATGTCCAAAATGCTATATAATTTAGTATAGATAGATAGATATGTGTAAATGTATATAATCATATAAATTAGCACTTAGCACTTTGCTCCTTTGCATACTTTGGTTTGAAAAAATCGTTCGATTTTTATAAAACAATGTTTTTACGGTAAGTTTTATCAAAACAATTCTAAAAGGTGTATATGTTGTTTTCTCGAGGCACTCTTGTGATTTATAATATTTTTTTGGATATTGTAAATTAGTCTGCATTTTGAAAATCTATTTATTTAATAATATCGTTATCGGTCGATTTTTGTGGGCTGACCGAACCGGTGGTGACTCCGGTTCCCGGTTGAACCCGTTGGTCCGGTCCGTATTTTGAAACCATATGTACCATTAACTTTTTTTTACATATAAATTGTATGAAGCTTTGTGTGTTTTATTATGTTGTACAATATGCATAATAACAACTATTCTTCATATTAAGGGTGTTTTAGAAATAACATTTATTATGTAATTATTGTTGTAGACGTTTTTTTTCCTTCCATTAAGTTACTTTGTATTTTCCTTTTATATTTTAAAAAAAAAACTTGTCTACAAAAAGTGCTTTAAAGAGTTGCAACCAATGCTATTATAGATGTACTTATTAAAATTTGCCATTATAATAAGTGTTGAATCTTAATTTTTTAAGCCTTCCATTTTAAAACTGTCCCAAATGCTTTATAATGTAGTATAGATAGATAGATACGTGTAAATGTATATAATCATATAAATTAGCACTTAGCACTTTGCTCCTTTGCATACTTTGCTTTGAAAAAATCGTTCGATTTTTATAAAACAAAGTTTTTACGGTAAGTTTTATCAAAACAATTCTAAAAGGTGTATATGTTGATTTCTCGAGGCACTCTTGCGATTTAATAATATTTTTTTGAATATTGTAAATTGGTCTGCATTTTGAAACTCTATTTATTTAATAATATCGTTATCGGTTGATTTTTGTGGGCTGACCGAATCGGTGGTGACTCCGGTTCCCGGTTGAACCCGTTGGTCCGGTCCGTATTTTAAAACCATATATACCATTAACTTGTTTTTACATATAAATTGTATGAAGTTTTGTGTGTTTTATTATGTTGTACAATATGCATAATAACAACTATTCTTCATATTATGGGTGTTTTAAAAATAACATTTATTAAGTAATTATTGTTGTAGACGTTTTTTTTCGATACATTAAATTACTTTGTATTTTCTTTTTATATTTTTTTAAAAAACTTGTCTACAAAAAGTGCTTTAAAGAGTTGCAACTAATGCTATTATAGAAGTACTTATTAAAATTTCCATTATAAGTAAGTGTTGAATCATAATTTTTTAAGCCTTCCATTTTAAGAATGTCTCAAATGCTTTATAATGTAGTATAGATAGATAGATACGTGTAAATGTATATAATCATATAAATTAGCACTTAGCACTTTGCTCCTTTGCATATTTTGCTTTGAAAAAATCGCTCGATTTTTATAAAACAAAGATTTTACGGTAAGTTTTATCAAAACAATTCTAAAAGGTGTATATGTTGTTTTCTCGAGGCACCCTTGCGATTTAATAATATTTTTTTGAATATTGTAAATTAGTATGCATTTTGAAACTCTATTCATTTAATAGTATCGTTATCGGACGATTTTTGTGGGCTGTCCGAACCGGTGGTGACTCCGGTTCCTGGTTGAACCCGTTGGTCCGGTCCGTATTTTAAAACCATATGTAGCATTAACTTGTTTTTACATATAAATTGTATGAAGCTTTATGTGTTTTATTATGTTGTACAATATGCATAATAACAAGTGTTCTTCATATTAGGGGTGTTTTAAAAATAACATTTATTAGGTAATTATTGTTGTAGACGTTTTTTCCTTACATTAAATTACTTTGTATTTTCTTTTTATATTTTTTAAAAAAAACTTGTCTACAAAAAGTGCTATAAAGAGTTGCAACCAATGCTATTATAGATGTACTTATTGAAAATTGTCATTAAAAATAAGTGTTGAATCTTAATTTTTTAAGTATTCCATTTTAAGAATGTCGCAAATGCTTTATAATGTAGTATAGACAGATAGATATGTGTAAATGTATATAATCATATAAATTAGCACTTAGCACTTTGCTCTTTTGCATACTTTGCTTTGAAAAAATCGTTCGATTTTTATAAAACAAAGTTTTTACGGTAAGTTTTATCAAAACAATTCTAAAAGGTGTATATGATGTTTTCTCGAGGCACTCTTGCGATTTAATAATATTTTTTTGAATATTGTAAATTAGTATGCATTTTGAAACTCTATTCATTTAATAATATCGTTATCGGACGATTTTTGTGGGCTGACCGAACCGGTGGTGACTCCGGTTCCCGGTTGAACTCGTTGGTCCGGTCCGTATTTTAAAACCATGTGTACCATTAACTTGTTTTTACATATAAATTGTATGAAGCTTTGTGTGTTTTATTATGTTGTACAATATGCATAATAACAAGTATTCTTCATATTATGGATGTTTTAAAAATAACATTTATTAGCTAATTATTGTTGTAGACGTTTTTTTTTCTTACATTAAATTACTTTGTATTTTCTTTTTATATTTTTTTTTTTAAAAAAACTTGTCTACAAAAAGTGCTTTAAAGAGTTGCAAATAATGCTATTATAAATGTACTTATTAAAATTTGCCATTATAAGTAAGCGTTGAATCATAATTTTTTAAGCCTTCCATTTTAAGAATGTCCCAAGTGCTTTATAATGTAGTATAGATTATAGGAAAGGTGATGCGTAGGGATTGCACCAGGCTTTACCTCTCAAGGGATCTTGAGAAGCTTACAACCCCCACTAGGCAGTGTACCTGATCGATGTAGTATAGTATAATGACAAGTACCGGAGGATTGGTCGTTCGGCTAGGAATAGTGTCGCTAGGATTAGAAAACCTAAATACTAGTTCTAGAGATGAAGGATGATTCTTTTTGTATTTTATATTTTTTAAAAGCAAGTAAAAATCTCGGGTTTTGAAGGATATGGGCGGAATTAGTTGCTAGTCAACTAACCTAATACTAAGATGCAATCAAAATAAAATACTAGAAATGAAAATAAACTATATTAGACTAAGGTTGTGAGCAATAAGTGGAGAAATGTGTTTACTTAGATTTCACTACTCCCTAGATATCTTTCACACATTAATTACTTGTTATAGTTGCGTGGATGACGGATTGTATTCCTTAATACCATTCATGGGGTGGCGTACTTAACTCTCCAATCCTATGAGTGCCTACTTCACTCCTATGTCGAGCCGGCTAAGAAGCTCCTAACATGGGATCATTAGAATTTACTCATGCATTAAATACAACCAATAAAACCTAGTACACATCAGTTCATGTTTCCTAAGACGTTCAAGCATGTTACCAATTGGAGATCTGCCAGTTTTCTTAAGCCTAACATTGAAATCATTCATTCAATACAACCATAAACAAGTAATCAACACATAATCAACATCTAGGTTTCATTAGATTT
This sequence comes from Artemisia argyi, assembly GCA_030686995.1. Lineage (NCBI taxonomy): Eukaryota > Viridiplantae > Streptophyta > Magnoliopsida > Asterales > Asteraceae > Artemisia > Artemisia argyi. The sequence goes on from CM060706.1 coordinate 66,295,634, forward strand.
AAGCAAACACAAGATAAATCTAGCCTAGCATGGTGGAATCAAGACAAGCACAAGATATAGACAACCAACACATAGACATATTGATTGAATTAAAAGAATACTTATCTCAATAACACATGTAAGGGTTCAAAGGCTGAAAACCCTTGAAAAAGTTGTAAAATACGTATATGGTTCGGCCTTAGGGTTTCTCCAAACTTGTTCCTCTTAATGAATGAAAATTAGAAAACTATATATAGATAATAGAGGCTGACGGCGTCAAGAATAAGCTTGTGACGCCGTCATCTCGCCACCAAAATAATCCTCGGACTGCCTTGATCTACATCTGACGCCGTCATGTATTCCATTTTTCCAGGCCGTCACACATTTAACTCTTGACGCTCTTGTTTGTGACGCCTTCATTTCTGTACTGGGTCGTCATGATCTTTACTCTTGACGCCGTCAACTTGTTCCTCTTGACGCCGTCACACACTGTTCCCAGCATGGAAAATTAAGTCTTTGGCGTTTTTTTCACTTTTGTGCTCCAAAAACGTCCGAATTGCTTCCTTTTCCAGATTTCACTCCCAAAGTACCTAAAATCACAAAAGGAACGATTTAGGGCAATATTTGATCAAATAAATTCAATTCCGGGCTTAAATGACCCCTTAAAAGTGGTTCATTTTTCGCCTCATCATATACCCTTACACTTGAGATTTGCTTGTCCTCAAGCAAATGCGTTTTTATTCTAATCAAAATATAAGTTAGGAGTCATTTAACACTAATATAAAAGTAATTACAACAAATAATCGTTCCACTAAAAACCAAAGACAAGCACGGAGGTCATATACTAGCACCTCACAAATAGTGTTTAGATACTCACATCTCTCGGGTGTAATAAAGTATAAATTACAATATGGAAACGGAAGATATCTCTCACTACCTGTCATAGCAAAATAGATTACTACAGGCTTGGGAAAGGATCAAACCTCCACCATATGGCTTAAGCACCTAGGATAAACTATCAAAGAGGTCTTTTAAAGGGTTGTAACGTTATGTGTAGGGATATGGAATACACGATTTTGTTGGATATAGGTTGTCTTTACTGGTGGCGAGTTAACAATCTTGGTTAATTACATGTACAATGTGGTGTTGCTAAGCCAAGACTAGACTCGACTTAAGCTAATAAATGAAAAATAACAAAAACATAAAATAAACATAGAATGAAACGGGATGGTAGTTCGTATGTTTTTTCTCTTTTCTTTTTCTATTTTTTTTCTTTTTTTTCGATTTTTTTTTTTTTTTTTTTTTTTTTTTTTTTTTTTTTTTGCATACACTCTTACCCTACCATCCAAAATAATACATCATAGGGAATGAAAATTCCCCTTACACTTGAATTTTTACATACTTTACAATAAACTAATCTAATTATTCGAATTAAGAGAATCAAAACACTTTGAGTACTTTTAAGATTAACGCACATATGGGGGTAATAAATGATGTTCTTCCCCATTACTCCATAAAATAAGTACTTTACCCATGAGTCCCAATCGTCCCAAAACAATATGTACAAGAATATGACTCGAGTTAGCAACCATGTAATCAATTAGATAATTAACTTAGGGTTTAACAAATAACAATAATGCACTAAAAATGAGTGCATACACGGAAGGTTAAGGCGATTTGGGTGTACATTTAAGTGGGGTGTAACAAATTCTTCCTTTAAGTAAAATGTTTAAAGTTAGAAACGAAAAGATAGGCTCGGAGGGGTGTACTAGGGGTTTCGTGTACTAAAAATGAGTACAATGCTAAGGTGTGAGAAAAAATAATTGACTTAACTAGCCAAGTAATATGACTTAAATGGTCAAGTAATTATGATACGGGTGTAACACAAGGGTGATCCTAATGCCTCTTATCATGTAGTAAATCCTACTACACGAATGTAGTCTCACTAGCGGTCTCGGGATGCATCACTAACGCAAGTTCTAGAATCTAAATGCTACCGGTACACTCATAAGCACTAATAGTAAATGCTTTTCCTATCAAATCTAAAGGCGAACATCACATATTTGGGTGGAAATTTTTTCTGAAAGTACGGTTATGTGCTAGTCATACAATCTCCTATCCATGAGACGCTTGCTATGGCTAAAGTTTCACTCCTAAATGTTGTAAAAAATTTTAAATTTGGCGCTAAAATTACACTAACAAGTGTTTCTCATAGTTTTATTACACATCTACTATCAAACAAACAAACTCAAGCGAAAGTGTATCTGTAAGGTATCGTCATTTTACCCTCCCCTTACAATTAGGATGAACATTGTCCCCAATGTTCAAGTAAAGAATGTAAAAGTAAAACAAATGAAATCAAATACTCCCCTGATTCGCTCGGTATGGATAATAAGGTGGCCAGGTTAGATCTTCCTCCAAGAAAATGAACAATCAAAGCTTCCCTTCCAGAATATAAATCATCTTCTTGTCATACATAACCTGTAAATCCTAAGAAAACAAACAAGACAACCACGCATAAAATCGGCGGCAATCTACATAAGTTACTAAATCCTAGAAAACAAAATAAGATATAATGCTTGTGGAATGAAGTTTGCAGATTTCCTGGAGATTATAAAACTTAATAATTCAGCAAAAACTTTAAGACTCCGTTAGAAAAACAAAACTGGTAAAATTTCCAGATTTTTACACATGACGCCGTCAAGAGTAAACTCGTGACGCCGTCAGAAGTGACCTGTAGAAATTCTTATGTTAAGTTTCCGGAAAATTTCTGGAAAAACTTGGTCCTACTTCCTGGAAAATCCTGCAAAACTTCATTATGACTCAATACAAGCATTTGACTCTAAAAAATACGAATATACATGTTCACTTAATATTGTGGAGAATCATGATTGGTTTGTTTATTAAAAATATATTTGGGGTTTCCCCTTACACTTATCTTTTGCAAAAATACCTTTAGGTGGAGTTAAGACTAGGCCAAAACAACAAAGTAAAGTATTTCCACTTTTTAGTTTAGATACATGATCTACCAACAATAAAAATAAAGCATGCATACGGAAACAAATAATAAACAAACAAAATAAAATCACACAAAGCATGGGTTGCCTCTCAAGAAGCGCTTTTCTTTATTTACGAGTCTTGTAGCTAGACTCAAGGTCATGGGTTACTACATGACCTCATCGTTGGTTCCACTCTCTAGGTCGTCTTCTAAGCCAGTTTTGTATTTCGGACCTAGTTGCAAGCATTCTTTATAGAAACCAAGCATCCTATTTTTTACATACTCTACTCCTCTACGTCTATCCTCATCATTCCTATAATAAGCCGCTTGCTTGTGTTCTTTTTCTATGTTAGAGAGAAGGCGGTATTGCTCAATTTTGTAGGGCATTTGGTAGGCAATCTCATCATTCTCTTCCTTGAATCTAACTATCCCTAGAGTCGGATCATAACTCATCCTAGTGGCCTCAACAAATGGTTTTCCAAATATTATTTGGCTTAGGCAATCATCTATCACCGGACGAGTGTCATCCACTATCATAAAATCGATCTCATAAGTGAAATTACCTATAATCACATGCAATCCCTTCACTCTCCCTACAAAATTACTTATCAAATTCCTATTGGGCATCATCCTAAAATCAAGTTGTTTCTTCATCACCCAATTGTAATAAGTCCTAGTCATGATGTTTATAGGAGATCCAGGATCGATGTAAGCTTTCCATATATGCATATGCCCGATATTGCATGGTATGTTAATGTTAGAGGGGTCTCCCATTTTGATAAGGGGTGTGCCAAGGATATATGGTCTCTCGGGACTCTCGAATAAATCCTTATGGTATTCCCGTTCTTCCTTGGTGAGCAACTTATCAAAGTGCTTTTCTGTGGTTTCTACTCCCTCTAATCCCTTTTCCTTATTAACCTCAACTTCCCTACTTTCATCCCTAGTTTCGGTTTCTACTCCAACTTCATCCTTGTCACTTTCTTCTATCTCCTTATCTATTGGCTTAATGGTGACAACATTGACAAAGTGGACATGTTTAGATGATGAGGGGTCCTTAATTTGGATTCCGTTATTGGTGTCCCTAGTGTCCTTCCTAGGTGTAGTTAACGCTTGGTTGTTGAGGGCTTTCAACAAGTTGTCTATCTTGTTGGTCATCTCCATTTATTGTTGGTTGAATTCGGTTTCGAACCTAGCTATGTGAGCTTATTGGGATGCCATGAACATGGACATTAATCCTTCAAGATTGTTGGTAATATCATAGTTGTTAGAAGGATTGTTGTTGAAAGTACGGTTGGAGGGTGGACCGTTTGGTTGGTAACGATTAGGCAGATTGGAAGAATTGGCTTGATTTTGTTTCCACCTAAGGTTTTGGTGATTTTTCCAAGAGGGGTTGTAGGAATCACCGTAAGGATTTCGCTCGGGTTTGAAAGTGTACCACTTATCTCCCGCTTCGTCGGTACGCGTGGATGCGTAGTCCGCAAAAGCTGTTCCGGGGAGTTCCACACAATCACGAGTGTCATGGGGACCACTACATAATTCGCATGAAGAAGTGATTTTGTTCACTTGGCTTGAAGGCTTAGGAGCTTTGTAGGATTTCATGAGAAACTTGACTTGGTCCTCAAGTTCCATGATCCTCGGTCGGGAGTGCTAGAGTTGTTCGAAGGCAAAGATATTGCCTTGACCGTTTTGTTCAAATCACGGGGATCATTCCAACTTTCGTTGTCATAGAGAGCAAGATCTTCTATGAGTTCCCATGATTGTTCCACACTTAGATCACGTAGCTTACCACCGGCCGATTGGTCAATGGCTCGCCTCGTGGAGAGATCGATATGGTCATAAAAGATTTGGACTTGGAGCCAAAGATCTATGCCATGATGAGGGACTTTTTGGAGTAAGTCCTTGAAACGAGTACATGCTTCATAAAGAGATTCATTTTGACGTTGTTAGAACATCAAGATGTCATTTCTAAGCTTAGTAGTTCTCCCCGGTGGGAAAAATTGAGCAAGGAAACGAGTGGTGAGATCATCCCATGTGGTGATGGATCCCGCGGGTAAACGCTCAAGCCATTGACTAGCTTGATCCCGTAGAGAGAATTGGAATAGGCGTAATCGGGTTGTCTCTCTAGTTGCAACATCTAGGTCTATGGAGTCTACGATTTTTAGGAAGTCCTTAAGATGTTGATTTGGATCTTCGGAACGAAGTCCATGGAATGCACATCCGCTTTGCACCAACCGGATGGTGTCGGATCGCAAGGGGGTCACATTGGCTCCGATGAGCTCAATGGTGTTTCGGTAGCCTTGGTGGCTAGGTTGGGAATACTCTCCTAAGGTTCGGGGCCTAAGAGGTTCTAGTGGTGGGTTTTCTTGTGGTGGGATGACGGGTTCAAAGATGTTCCCATCGTCCATGATGTCGGGTGGTGAAAAGTTACGATCAAAAATACAAAGAAATAAGATAGACTAAAGAAAACCTAAAAATAAAAATAAAATCTTACTAGAAAGGAATCTAGCAAGTAGACCTAATAAAAAGAAATTCTAACCTAGACAATAACTATTCCCCAGGCTGCGGCGCCAAAAAATTGATGCGTAGGATTGCACCAGGCTTTACCTCTCAAGGGATCTTGAGAAGCTTACAACCCCCACCAGGCAGTGTACCTGATCGATGTAGTATAGTATAATGACAAGTACCGGGGGATTGATCGTTCAGCTAGTAATAGTGTCGCTAGGATTAAAAAACCTAAATACTAGTTCTAGAGATGAAGGATGATTCTTTTTGTATTTTTATATTTTTTAGAAAGCAAGTAAAAATCTCGGGTTTTGAAGGATATGGGCGGAATTAGTTGCTAGTCAACTAACCCAATACTAAGATGCAATCAAAATAAAATACTAGAAATGAAAATAAACTATATTAGACTAAGGTTGTGAGCAATAAGTGGAGAAATGTGTTTACTTAGATTTCATTACTCCCTAGATATCTTTCACACATTAATTACTTGTTATAGTTGCGTGGATGACGGATTGTATTCCTTAATACCATTCATGGGGTGGCGTACTTAACTCTCCAATCCTATGAGTGCCTACTTCACTCCTATGTCGAGCCGGCTAAGAAGCTCCTAACATGGGATCATTAGAATTTACTCATGCATTAAATACAACCAATAAAACCTAGTACACATCAGTTCATGTTTCCTAAGACGTTCAAGCATGTTACCAATTGGAGATCTGCCAGTTTTCTTAAGCCTAACATTGAAATCATTCATTCAATACAACCATAAACAAGTAATCAACACATAATCAACATCTAGGTTTCATTAGATTTAAGCAAACACAAGATAAATCTAGCCTAGCATGGTGGAATCAAGACAAGCACAAGATATAGACAACCAACACATATTGATTGAATTAAAAGAATACTTATCTCAATAACACATGTAAGGGTTTAAGGGCTGAAAACCCTTGAAAAAGCTGTAAAATACGTATATGGTTCGGCCTTAGGGTTTCTCTAAACTTGTTCCTCTTAATGAATGAAAATTAGAAAACTATATATAGATAATAGAGGCTGCCGGCGTCAATAACAACCTTGTGACGCAGTCATCTCGCCGCCAAAATAATCCTCGGACTGCCTTGATCTACATCTGACGCCGTCATGTATTCCATTTTTCCAGGCCGTCACACATTTAACTCTTGACGCTCTTCTTTGTGACGCCTTCATTTCTGTACTGGGTCGTCATGATCTTTACTCTTGACGCCGTCAACTTGTTCCTCTTGACGCCGTCACACACTGTTCCCAACATGGAAAATTAAGTCTTTGGCGTTTTCTTCACTTTTATGCTCCAAAAACGTCCGAATTGCTTCCTTTTCCAGATTTCACTCCCAAAGTACCTAAAATCACAAAAGGAACGATTTAGGGCAATATTTGATCAAATAAATTCAATTCCGGCTTAAATGACCCCTTAAAAGTTATTCATTTTTCGCCTCATCAAAAGGATATGCACACGGTTAGATATCTTAGGAGAAGATATGTATGCATCCTTTCACGCGTTTTGTAGAATTAGGGTTTCCTTGTAGTATAAAAGGAACCCTCCGGCATTGTGTTCTATGCCAAGTTTTCAAGTTTAATATAATATAAAATTAGTAAATTCTTGTGTTGTTCTTACTGCTTGTGTTAACATTCCGCATTAACATCATGTATACATTGTTCTTAAGAGTTTCTCATATAAGTACTTTTGATTTATTCAAGGTGTTTATTGTCTTACAAAGGTTACTTAGATCCAGAACTTTGGACCTACAAGTGGTATCAAAGCCTGTAGAGGGACTCTGAGTAAGAAGAAACACATAAACCATAACCACAAATACCCAAACACTCACCAATCACATAAGATGTCTACTCCTGCTGATGAATTCTCTTTACACATTGATTCTAAAGAATCACAACACACTGAGGTTGCATCAGAGAATACCAAACCCAAGCAACAACAACAAGTGGTGTCAACATCCACTACCATATCCAATATCAAACTCGGAGCATGATATCTGGGCTATGGAGATGGAGAACTATTTGCAATATGTTGATAATGATGTATGGAAGGTGATTCAGAATGGAAACTCGAAGAAAGGGATCTCTGTAGGCAAGGATGGTACTGTCAGGGTACTTCCAGCAGTCTCTACTGCAGAGATCCATGCTATGGAGAAAGAAAGAAAAGCTAGGACCATCCTCCTGATGGCCATACCAAAGGAACACCTACGAAGGTTCCATGGTATGGATGATGCTTAAGATATCTGGGAAGCCATTAGAACTCGTTTTTGGAGGGAATGCAAACTCTAAAAAGATGCAGAAGGCTGTGCTCAAGCAGCAATTTGAAGCATTCACTGTTTCTAGTTCTGAAGGTTTGAAGAAAGGCTATGATAGATTTCAACATCTACTCTCTCAATTGGAAGCACATGGTTCTCCTGTATCTACTTAAGATGCAAATCACAAGTTTCTCAGATTAATGCCAGCTGAATGGTCAACTGTAGCCATGTCTATGAGACTAAAAGAAGATGTGGATACTTGGTCAATTGATGACCTATTCAATAACCTTAGGGGTTTTGAACAGGACATTAAAGGGGGGTTAAAAACATCTTCTAGTGCAACCAATGTTGCATTTGTTGGACAGGGCAAGACCAGTACTAACAAGGTTAATACTGGTGGTTTTAGTTCTGGCAATTATGCTTCTTCTTCAAGGGACTCAAGGGAAAGAGATGCTCCTAGTGGTTTTGCCGATGAAGTCCTTTATTCTCTCTTTGCAAAGAGATCTGAAGATAAAGATCTGATCCATGATGATCTTAATCAAATCAATGATATTGACATTGAAGAAATGGACATCAATTGGCAGCTAGCTATGATTGCACTAAGAATGAAAATATTTTTCAAGAAGACTGGAAGAAACCTCATATACAATGGAAACAAGCCAGTTGGATTTGATAAATCAAAGCTTCTATGCTACAAGTGTAACAACACTGGTCACTTTGCTAGGGAATGCACAACAAAAGTGACACCTGAAGAAAAGAAGAAGGGGAACTCCATGTATCCAGAAGAAGGGCAAAAGAAAGAGAAAATTCAAGTTGGCTTGCTAACCATGGATGATGGTGTAGTTAACTGGGTGGAGCACAATGATGAGGAGGACTCTACAAATCATGCTCTCATGGCCATCAGCTCCAACTCTGAGGTATCATTATGTTCTAAGCTTTGTATTGATTATTAAAATAGTCTTAAAGCTAGGTGTGATGAACAAATGAATCAAATAGAAGAGCTAGATGTCAAAATACTTGCTTATGAAAATGCAGTTAAAACCTTAGAGGCTCAGGTTAAAAGATTTCAAAAACAGCAAGCTAATTTGAATCAAAAACTTACCTTTCAAGCTAATGAGATTTATGAAAAGGATGAGAAATTAAAAAGGTATAGAAGAATTGGCATGAAAGCTGTAAAAGATAAAGAAAATCTACAAAGTATAGTTGATAAATGGGAGAACTCTAGTAAAAACCTATTTAGACTTATTGATTCTGGAATGAGTTCAACTAGCAAATTAGGTTTGGGATATGAAATAAAGTCAAACAGTGAAGTATTAAGTTATGAAAAGGAAATGAATAACACTGTTTTTATGAGTAAAGAAGAGGATTCTGTGGATAAACTAGTATATAACAGATTTGCTAAAACTGATAACTTTAAAGGAGTTCCACCACCTCTAAGTGAGGACTATACTACTAATCCAGGGCCTGAAATTGATGACTCTTTATTTGTATATGATAAAAGAGGGCCACAGGTGCCTGAAACAAGTGTTTCAGATGACAAAATCAATGAATACTCTACCTATCAATCTAATGACAGTGCATGGTCCATTGCTAACATCTTTGAGCACTCTGACTCAGAACCAGAAAGTAACCTCAGTATAGAGTCAAAATCAATTAAAAGTGATAAGTCTGTTGTATCTAATGTTAAACCTGTTGAGCCTAGTTGTGAATCTCCTTTAGAATCTCCTAGGTCACAAGAAAACAAACCAGAAACACCTAAAAAGGAAAAGAATGTAAAAAGGGATAGGGTGTTAGGAGGAGGTTATGTTTTCACCCAAAAGAGATGCTTTGTTTGTTATAGCCCTAATCATCTAATAAAAAACTGTGATTTTCATGGAAAAAAGATGGCTAAAGAAAATGAGCTTAAGAAACAAAGAATGGCAACTACTAAAGTTGAGACTAAACCTGTTTGGAATGCTTTAAATAGAGTTAACCATGCTAATCAGATTGTACCTAGACAAGTGCAACAAAATGCTGGTAAATCAAATGTTAATTCTACTAGGTTAAGGGTTAATACAGGTCATTCCAAAGTTAATTCTGGTAGACCAAATTTTTGTACTGGTAAAAGCAATGTTAAACCTATTGGGCAAAGGGTAAATTATGTTCAACCCATTGGCACTTCTTGGTATTACAGACCTAAACAACCAGTAAAACCACAGGTGAATCAAGCAAACTTCATAAGTCATTTTGCTAAATCTCATTCACCTGTGAGAAGATCTATTCCACAAGTGAACCAATTTAATCAAAGAAAAAACTTCTCAAAATCAAAATCACCTGTGAGAAGACACATTGTACAAAATGTAGCAAAGATTTCAGACTCTTATGCTACAAAGGGTAAATGGGGGTCTCCTACTAAGGACTTGGACTATTGGAAATGGGAACCATTCAAGAATGAACTCACCTATAAGTCCCAAAGTAGTATAAGTGGATCCTGTTCTTATAATACATACAAATATGTGAATCCACAAAATGGACCCAAGCCTGCACAGGCCTGGGTCATTAAGAGAAACTAATCTCTTATTCTTATGTGCAGGATCATCCACTCAGAAACATGGGAAGAAGGTTGATTTCATGGCAATGTAAGAAGCAAACTATAGTGGCTACCTCTACCACTGAAGCTGAGTATGTAGTTGCTGCAAATTGTTGTGGTCGGGTACTATGGATTCAAAATCAAATGTTAGATTATGGTCTGAATTTCATGAATACTAAAATATTTATTGATAATGAAAGCACCATCTGCATTGTCAAAAATCCAGTTTATCACTCTAAGACCAAACACATAGAAATCAGACATCATTTTATAAGAGATAGTTTTGAAAAGAAACTCATTAAAGTGGAAAAGATTCACACTAATTTCAATGTAGCTGATTTGTTAACTAAAGCTTTTGATGGACTAAGATTTAATTATTTGGTAGTCAACAATGGTAAAACCATAGCTACATTTAAGGGTATATTAAATGTATAGTTTGTATATGGTTAAATTTGGTCATCTAAAGTTAATACGTGCATTTCACTAGTAATTAATTCTGGTAATATATGGTTGTATTTTGTTGTTCCACTAATCATTTCAGGATATGCATGGATTTGAGTCACTAATGCAAGCTGTAAATCCTTCTCTGGTTGTAAGTTTGGAATAATAGTTGTCTTTTGTTAAGTCTGGTGGAAAGTTTTTTTAATACTGGTTAACCATTTTTAAGTCTGGTAGTGTTAATCAATAATTAATACTTTACCGTTAAGTCTGATCCCTCGCATAATGACTTTTACTATTTAATCGAACCATTACTATTTCTATGGTGCCAATTCATATATATGAATACAAGTTGATTTATTTTTCATCTTTATTCATTATTTTTCATAACAAGTAAAAGTTTGTCTCTTGATCATACTTACTATGTTTTTCTCACACACCAGTACAAACATTTTCAATCCACCAGTACTTACATGGATCAGTTGTCTTATAGTGCTTGACATAATCAAGTGGGTTATTTAAAGAAATCAGCGAAAAGCAAAGGTTTTGAGCAAATTATCAACTTTTTAAACAGCTCATATATAAGGTATGCGTTGACTTCTCATCCCATAATTTATGATTCTTTGGTTAAACAGTTTTGGTACACTGCTAGTTCCGAAACTCTGCCAAATGGAATCAAACAAATCAGGGCAACCATTGACAATGTTGAGTATATTGTTACTGAAGCATCAATTCGAGATTCTCTTCACTTAAATGATGCTTCAGGCGATTATAAGTTGCCACATAGATTTCTTGTTGAGGGTATGAAACATATTGGATATCCCATTGATCAAAACCTTACTTTCTTAAAAAGAAATCTTTCACCTCAATGGAGATTTTTAGCACACCATTTGCTTCAATGTTTAAGTTCCAAAAGTAGAGGATGGGATCAATTTGATGCCAAACTTTCCTCAACAATAGTTTGTCTTTCGCTTGGACGAACTTTTAATTTTCCTAAATTGATTTTCAATGACATGGTGGCTAATGTAAGAAGTATGTTGAGGCAACATGATCAAGATCTCTTTATGTTTTAACAATGACAAATAAACCATCGAAACACATAAAATAACAAACGCTAGCTCAAAATCGCCGGAGCCAATGTCTGCTCCTGGCGCGCTGCCCGCGCATCAACGCGTGGGTGACGCGCCAGGAGTCTGTATGGTTCCGGGCGAATTTTGAAAGTCGGCTTTCCCCTTACCCGACAAATGTGGATCTTTCAAAACAGGTATGAATATGTTATGTGCTTAATTGAGAACACTCGAAACGAGTTTTGAGATTTGAGAAATCCTATTTTTAGAACACCCATTTACGGGAAAATGCCAACTCATGTTTTCTAACTACCGCCTCTAATTATGTAACGGGTTTACTCCCTTATTGGTCAAACTAAGTCAAAGGTCACTTTGCGTAAATGCATCCTTTCCCACTTGGGTTATGCTTTACATCAAGGCAAAGCACTTTACTTGTTTGAACCAAGGTATTAGTTGAGAACGCCGAGTCATGGAAAGTCACGAGATATGAAACTATGGATTCTCGACATTGTGTTACTTGAACTTATAAGTAACCTATGATTTTCTCAACTTATAATCTTAATTGTCTAAACCTTTTCTTCTTAATGACAATTAGATTATGCCTTAATCCTCTCTTAATCTCATTTATGCATAAGACAAAACCAATCATATCCAAATCAAATATTCTCTTACACAATCTCTTACTCCCATACATATTCCCTTACACACTACATCTCAACCATGCATTCCCTTACAACACATCTCAACCCTTTATTTTCAACACATGGGGAATTGTTTGAAACCCTAATGAGGCTCCTCCCATCCTAACCATTGAACTCAAATCAAACACATCTCAACCATCCATCCAATCCCTCTTCCCTATACCACCACATGTGTTTGATCATAGCCATTGAATTCAAACCAAAACAATCCTAACCATTGATCCAACCTTTCCCCCCAAGCAAAGGAAGCTCCCTTTGATCTCATCCATCCATTTCAAATGAAACCATCTCAACACTCCATTTCTCCTTTCCCCCAAGCAAAGCATATTCCTTTGAATATCCTTTCTTAACCCTAACCTAGGCAAGTGTGATCTTAGCCATCCATCTCTAATGAGATAATCTCATCCATCCATATTTCTCCACATGCCAAATTGTTTGAAAACCAAGGGAGGCTCCCTTTGATCCTAGCCATCCAATTCAAACCATTTCATCTCAACCCTTCATCACATTCTTCCCCCCAAGCATTGGAATATTCCTTCTCATATTCTTTCTCTTTTTTCTGTGCCATGTGAGGAGATACACTTCTACCCCTTCCAAATTACCCAATATACACTTTAAACCCTTGGTAATTTGGTTTCTCTTTAAGCACTTCACAAATGATTTTCCAAATTGGCTATTTGAGTTGGTAAACCTTAGAATGATTAATGTTAAGGTTTAGTGTGAAGTACAATTGGGGGTTTAGCAAGGATAGGTATTTGTAAGATCCAAACACCCAACACTTGGGAAAAAGTTATAGACGCCTGGCACGCTGCCCGCGCATTGACAAGCGGGTGACGCGCCGGCCTCAGTAAAATTTCCCAAGTTTGGGTTCTTGGCCTATAAATACCACCCTTGCCTATTGTATTCCTCACCCCATGCCATTATTCTTTCTCTCTAGATTCTTTGTCTTTAAACACTCTCAAATCTCTCAATCTCTCTATCTCTAATCTTGTGTTCTTGATTTTCACACTAACATCTTTGGAAGAACACATATCTTTGCAAGGGAAGAATCACAAGAACCTAATCCACTCTTGTGATTATGTCGAGGGTCTTCTTATCTTTACCCTTTCTACTACAATCGATTCTCTAGGTTAGGTTAGGACTTGGTTGATAAACAAACATTCATTCATTCATTTGTTTGTAAGGGAAGTCTTGTGTCTTGGTGACCAAGCCTAGATCATTGGGGATCTAGTTGGGGTTTGATACTTCCGGGTGGAAGTCTTGGTAGAGATCTTTGTGATCCTTAGGTTAAGTCGAATCGTGAGATTCTTTTGGGTGGTTTCCGAGGGCGAAATACCGTTGGTGAGTAACTCCTTCTTTGTGAGCATCGATATTGGTGAATATCGGTGGAGTGAATTGTAACGGTTTGTAGTCCACCGAAAGGATTATACTAGTGAATAGTATCGGAGTCGCGGATTCACAACTGGACGTACGGATGGTATAAACCCCCATCCCGAACCAGTATATATCGTTGTGTTCTTTACTTGCTTTATATACTTAGGTTGTGATAGTGGTTGTTGGATTGATTATACAACCACTTGGTTTTCTTTTGGCTTAAAGTTTTTTTTTAACTTCTAAAATGCCGAGGAAACCGTATTCACCCCCCCCCCCCCTCTCTACGGCTCTACAAAGTACTTATAAATTTTTTATATAACCTTGTTTTCTGCAAATGGTTTTGAACACTGAACCTGTAAACAACATGATTTATTCCATTCAACCTCTCTACGAAAAAGTCTTTAGTAATATGAAGTGTGGTTTTACAGGCATTGAGCAACCATTATTTGTGGCTATGTTGTTTGCTTCCTCTAACCTTTGTGCAGGTCATTCGGTGCCATCTGAACCTCAGTTTGCTCCAGTGCACACCCTTGAACTAAGTTCCTCTGCATTGCCACCAGCTCCTCATGAAGCCTCCTCCACAATGAATCAGAAAGAAAATCCTCAGAGTCTACCGTTGTTAGTTCACCTAGGCTTGAAGATGCAGAGTTGATTATTAATCTGAGTCAAAGTCTCAAGCAAAGGATGGTGTTAAGGGAAAGAACTGTGCCTGAAACCATTAAGTCTGCTTCAAAGATTAAATCTGCTCAACCAAGCATTGCCCAAAGGGAAGGAAAACAAGTTGCTCAGTCAACTTCCTTATCCAAGAAGTCAAAGAAGCAGATCAGAAAAGATGAAGCAAGCTTTCTTGAGATTGAAAGAATCCAAAGTTATGAAGCAGAAACGGTTAAACCTTTTAAAAAGCATAGAATAGTTTGATATCAACACTTTATGTTGTTATGAAGCCTTAGCTATGTTTGAATGGATTTTTGAGATTGGAACTTAATTGGTGGAGGTGCCTTGCACTAACACAACAAATGGTTATCAGTCCACCATGTCTAACCCACACAAGGACTGGCTAATCCAAGAGCAAACGGCTCTAAGTAAAGATATCTCAAATCCATTTATGGTTGACAATTTGCCAAAAATTGTATGGTATTCAACTCACCATATCTATGATAGTGAAGAGTTGGCTAGCCCACAAGGTTATGGCTTGTGGTAAAGGCTGTGGAAAACCATAATTGGTAATCAACTCACCAAGATGATGATTGCTTTCCATCAAAGAGTTGGCTAGTCCAAAAGCAAACGGCTTTTGGTAAAGACAAATCAAATCCGTTGATAGCTGATGGTTTGCTAAAAATCATATGCTTATCAATGTACCATGGTCTTGTTAGAAACATTGGCAACTCCAGAGTTAATGGCTAACTGGTAAAATCCATTAAATTTTCAATGATTTACCTCTCACAGGTGTTAACATACCTGGATGGAATGAGAATAGTATGAAACTTTTGATTTGATGTACATACTGTCAATATTGCAGAAAAGATCAAATGGTTGTTGATATAGTATGCTACATTCAACAAAAGGCTGCAGCTTCAAAATAATTCCAAAGAAGATCAGATTCAAAATCCTCAAAGCATTTCTGAAGAAGGAACTTGAAGATCATGGAGCATGAAGATCAAGTTAGGGGAGGATTGTTGGGAATTATTTGTAACCAGACTTAAGTCCGAATTAGTTAGTTAAGTAGGGTAGATAGTTAAGTCTGCCAGTACTAAGTTAAGTCTGGCAGACACTTGTTAAGTCTGTTTATGTTTTAGAGTGTTAAGTCTATTTGCTTAACAAGTTAGATATCTTAGGAGATATTATAGGAAAGTGATGAAGCGAAAAGTGTACCGCTTTTAGGGGGTCATTTAAGCCAGAATTCGAGATTATTTGATCAAATATTGCCCTAAATTGTTCCTTTTGTCATTTTAGGTAATTTTGGAGAGAAATCCGGAAAAGGAAGCATTTTGGACGTTTTTGGAGCATAAAAGTGAAGAAAACGGCAAAGTCTCAATTTCCTTGCTGGGAACAGTACCTAACGGCGTCAAGGTTCTACAAGTGATGGCGTCAAGAGTTACAAAAGAAGTGGATGTGGAACTTATAACGTGACGGCCTAGAGAGTTTTCAAGCTTATTGGCCTAATGGCGCCACCAAGGCCGTCAGGGTCTAATTACAAGTGACGGCCCAGAGTGATTTCCTACATGACGGCGTCACAAATGGATCTAGGCAATACGAATTTTATCATGGCGGCGAGTTGACGGTGTCACAAGTTAATACATGACGCCATCAAGGTGTAAAATCTATATATAGTTTTCCAATTTTCATTCATTAGTGTGGAACTTTGTGTGCAACTTTTAGGGAATAAACCCTGGACAAATTTACAGCTTTTTCAAGGGTTTCAACCCCTTGATTCTTCCAAGTTCAATTGAAGATAAGTACTTATTCAAATCATTCAATATGTCTATGTGTTGTGTGATTATATCTTACGCTTACCTTCTCTTTAACATGCTAGGCTAGATTTTCATTGTGTTTGCTTAGATGTAGTGAAACCTAGATGTTGATTATGGGTTGATTGTTTGTTTATAATTGTTACGGATGATTGTATTCGATGTTAGGCTTAAGAAAACTGACAGACTTCCATTGGTAACTTGTATGAACGTCTTAAAAAACATGATCGGAGGTATACTACGATTTTTGGTTGTATTTAATGCTTAAGAGAATTCTAATGATCCCATGTTAGGAGCTTCTAATGGCTCGACATAGGAGTGAAGTAGGATCTTATAGAGTTAGGGAATATTGTACACGGCCCTATGACTAGTATTAAGGAATATGACCCGTCATCCATGCAATTGTAACAAGCTAATCAACCTGTAAAAGATATCTAGGGAGTAATGAAATCTAAGTAAACACAACTTTCTCATTATTGTTTCCACCACATTAGTATATTAGTTTCATTTTCACTTCTGTTATTTTATTTTGATTGCATTTTTAGTTAATTGGGTTAGCTGGCTAGCAACTAATTCCGCCCACTCCTTTAAAACCCGATATTTTACTTGCTTTCATAAAATATAAAAATACAAAAAGAATCATCCCTCACCTCTAGACCTAGTTTAGTAGGCTTTCTAATCCTAGCGACACTATTCCTGAGTTGAACGATCAATCCCCCGGTACTTGTCACTATACTATACTACAATGATCAGGTACACTGCCTGGTGGGGGTTGTAAGCTTCTCAAGATCCCTTGAGACCTGTTGCGAGGGCGCAATTCCCACGTATCAAGTTTTTAGCGCCGCAACCCGGGGAATAGTTATTGTCTAGGTTAGGACTTTTTTTTTATTAGGTCTACTTGCTAGATTCCTTTCTAGTAAGATTTTTATTTTTATTTTCAGGTTTTCTTTAGTCTATCTTATTTCTTCGTTTCGTTGTTCGTAACCTTAACCATCGGACATCATGGATGGTGGTAATATCTTTGAACCCATCAACCCACCACAACAAAACCACCCACAAAACCCACCATTAGCAAACCAACCTCCTACGCCCCGAACTTTAGAAGAGTATTCCCGTCCTAGCCACCAAGGCTATCGAAACACTACTGAGCTCACTCAAGGAGCCAATGTGTCCCCCTTGCGATCCGACACCATCCGGTTGGTGCAAAGCGGATGTGCATTCCATGGACTTCGTTCCGAAGATCCTAATCAACATCTCAAGGATTTCCTTAAAATCGTAGATTCCATAGACCTTGATGTTGTAACTAGAGAGTCGACCCGATTACGTCTATTCCAATTCTCTCTACGTGATCAAGCTACTCAATGGCTTGAACTTTTACCCGCGGGATCTATCACCTCATGGGATGATCTCACTTCTCGTTTCCTTGCTCAATTTTTCCCACCGGGGAGAACTACCAAGCTTAGAAATGATATCTTGATGTTCCAACAACGTCAAGGTGAAACTCTATATGAAGCATGGAATCGTTTCAAGGACTTACTCCAAAAAGTCCCTCATCATGGCATAGATATTTGGCTCCAAGTCCAAATCTTCTATGACCATATCGATCTCTCCACAAGGCGAACCATTGACCAATCGGCCGGTGGCAAGCTACATGATCTAAGTGCGAAAGAATCATGGGAACTCATAGAAGATCTTGCTCTCTATGAGAACGAAAGTTGGAATGATCCCCGTGATTTGAACAAAATGGTCAAGGCAATATCTTTGCCTTCAAACAATTCTAGCACTCCCGATCGTAGGATCATGGAACTTGAAGACCAAGTCAAGTTTCTCATGAAATCTTACGAAGCTCCTAAGCCATCAAGCCAAGTGAACAAAATCACTTCTTCATGCAAATTATGTGGTGGTCCCCATGACACTCGTGATTGCGTGGAACTCCCCGGACAAGCTTTTGCGGATTACGTATCCTCGCGTACTGACGAAGCGGGAGACAAGTGTTACACTTTCAAACCCGAGCCAAACCCTTACGGTGATTCCTACAACCCTACTTGGAAAAATCACCCGAACCTTAGGTGGAAACAAAACCAAAACATGCCCCAAAACAATTCTTCCAATCCACCTAATCGTTACCAACCTAACGGTCCACTATCTAACCGTACTTTCAACAACAATACTTCCAATAACTATGGTAGTACCAATAATCTTGAAGGATTGATGTCCAAGTTTATGGCATCTCAAGAAGCTCACATATCTAACTTTGAAACCGAATTTAATTAACAACAAACGGAGATGACCAATAAGATTGACAACTTGTTGAAAGCCCTCAACAACCAAGTGCTAACTACACCTAGGAAGGACACTAGAGACACTAGTAGCGGAATCCAAATTAAGGACCCCTCATCATCTAAACACGTCCACTTTGTCAACGTTGTCACCATTAAGCCAATAGATAAGAATATAGAAGAAAGTGACAAGGATGAAGTTGGAATAGAAACCGGGACTAAGGATGAGATTAAGGAAGTTGAGGATATTAAAGAAGAAAAGTTAGAGGAAGTAGAAAACGTAGAAGAATACTTTGATAAGTTACCCACCAAGGAAGAACGGGAATATCACAAGGATCTATTCGATGATCCCGAGACACCATACGTCCTTGGTTCACCCCTTATTAAAGTAGGTGATCCCTCTAACATCAACATTCCATGCAACATTGGGCATATGCATGTGTGGAAAGCTTACATCGATCTTAGGTCTCCTATGAACATTATGACTAGCACCTATTATAATTGGGTAAAGAAGAAGCAACTTGGATATAGGATGATGCCTAACACGAATTGGATGAGCAACTTTGTTGGACGAGTGAAAGGATCACATGTCTTTGTAGGAAACTTCACTTATGTTACCGACTTTGTGATTGTAGAGGATATTTGCCCGGTAATAGATGGTTGCTTAAGTCAAGTAGTATTCGGGAAACCGTTTGTTGAGGCCTCTAAAATGAGTTATTACCCGTCCCTAGGGATAGTTAGATTCAAGGATGAGAACGATGAGATTGATTACCAGATGCCCTATAAGATTGAACAATACCATCTTCTATCAAACCTAGAAAAGGAACACAAGCAAGCGGTTTACTATAGGAATGATGAGGATAGACGTAGAGGAGTAGATTATGTCATGAGTAGAATACTCGGTTTCTACAAGGAATGTTTGCAACTAGGTCCGGAATACAAAACTAAGATTGGAGATGACCTAGAGAATGTGACCAATGATGAGGTCACGTAATTGCCCATGACCTTGAGTCTAGCTACAAGACTCGGTTTCTACAAGGAATGTTTGCAACTAGGTCCGGAATACAAAACTAAGATTGGAGATGACCTAGAGAATGTGACCAATGATGAGGCCACGTAATTGCCCATGACCTTGAGTCTAGCTACAAGACTCGTGAATAAAGAAAAGCGCTTCTTGAGAGGCAACCCATGTTTTGTGTGTTTGATTTTTATTTGTTTGATGTTATTTGCTTCTGTATGCATGCTTTAAATGATATCTTGATGTTCCAACAACGTCAAGGTGAAACTCTATATGAAGCATGGAATCGTTTCAAGGACTTACTCCAAAAAGTCCCTCATCATGGCATAGATATTTGGCTCCAAGTCCAAATCTTCTATGACCATATCGATCTCTCCACAAGGCGAACCATTGACCAATCGGCCGGTGGCAAGCTACGTGATCTAAGTGCGAAAGAATCATGGGAACTCATAGAAGATCTTGCTCTCTGTGACAACAAAAGTTGGAATGATCCCCGTGATTTGAACAAAATGGTCAAGGCAATATCTTTGCCTTCAAACAATTCTAGCACTCCCGATCGTAGGATCATGGAACTTGAAGACCAAGTCAAGTTTCTTATGAAATCTTACGAAGCTCCTAAGCCATCAAGCCAAGTGAACAAAATCACTTCTTCATGCAAATTATGTGGTGGTCCCCATGACACTCGTGATTGCGTGGAACTCCCCGGACAAGCTTTTGCGGATTACGCATCCTCGCGTACTGACGAAGCGGGAGACAAGTGTTACACTTTCAAACCCGAGCCAAACCCTTACGGTGATTCCTACAACCCTACTTGGAAAAATCACCCGAACCTTAGGTGGAAACAAAACCAAAACATGCCCCAAAACAATTCTTCCAATCCACCTAATCGTTACCAACCTAACGGTCCACTATCTAACCGTACTTTCAACAACAATCCTTCCAATAACTATGGTAGTACCAATAATCTTGAAGGATTGATGTCCAAGTTTATGGCATCTCAAGAAGCTCACATATCTAAGTTTGAAACCGAATTTAATTAACAACAAATGGAGATGACCAATAAGATTGACAACTTGTTGAAAGCCCTCAACAACCAAGTGCTAACTACACCTAGGAAGGACACTAGAGACACTAGTAGCGGAATCCAAATTAAGGACCCCTCATCATCCAAACACGTCCACTTTGTCAACGTTGTCACCATTAAGCCAATAGATAAGAATATAGAAGAAAGTGACAAGGATAAAGTTGGAATAGAAACCGGGACTAAGGATGAGATTAAGGAAGTTGAGGATATTAAAGAAGAAAAGTTAGAGGAAGTAGAAAACGTAGAAGACTACTTTGATAAGTTACCCACCAAGGAAGAACGGGAATATCACAAGGATCTATTCGATGATCCCGAGACACCATACGTCCTTGGTTCACCCCTTATTAAAGTAGGTGATCCCTCTAACATCAACATTCCATGCAACAGTGGGCATATGCATGTGTGGAAAGCTACATCGATCTTAGGTCTCCTATGAACATTATGACTAGGACCTATTATAATTGGGTAATGAAGAAGCAACTTGGATATAGGATGATGTCTAACACGAATTGGATGAGCAACTTTGTTGGACGAGTGAAAGGATCACATGTCTTTGTAGGAAACTTCACTTATGTTACCGACTTTGTGATTGTAGAGGATATTTTCCCGGTAATAGATGGTTGCTTAAGTCAAGTAGTATTCGGGAAACCGTTTGTTGAGGCCTCTAAGATGAGTTATTACCCGTCCCTAGGGATAGTTAGATTCAAGGATGAGAACAATGAGATTGATTACCAGATGCCCTATAAGATTGAACAATACCGTCTTCTATCAAACCTAGAAAAAGAACACAAGCAAGCGGTTTACTATAGGAATGATGAGGATAGACGTAGAGGAGTAGATTATGTCATGAGTAGAATACTCGGTTTCTACAAGGAATGTTTGCAACTAGGTCCGGAATACAAAACTAAGATTGGAGATGACCTAGAGAATGTGACCAATGATGAGGTCACGTAATTGCCCATGACCTTGAGTCTAGCTACAAGACTCGTGAATAAAGAAAAGCGCTTCTTGAGAGGCAACTCATGTTTTGTGTGTTTGATTTTTATTTGTTTGATGTTATTTGCTTCCGTATGCATGCTTTAGTTTTATTGTTGGTAGATCATGTTTCAAACTAAAATTGTGAAAATGCTTTATTTTGTTGTTTAACTTCGTTTTAACTTCATATAAAGGTATTTTGCAAAAGCTAAGTGTAAGGGGAAACCCCAAATTTGTTTATAAGAACAAAAATGATCTTGATTTGCCACAATATTAAATGAACATGTATATTAGTATTTGTTAGAGTCAAATGCTTGAATCGAGTCATAATGATGTTTTGCAGGATTTTCCAGGAAGTAGGACATAAGTTTTTCTAGAAATTTTCTGGAAACTTAACATAAAGATTTCTGCAGGTCACTTCTGACGGCTTCATGGTTTAACACCTGACGACGTCAAGTGTAAAATTCTGGAAATTTTGCGAGTTTTGTTTTTCTAACGGAGTCTTAAAAGTTTTTGTTTATTCTTTAGTTCTATAAACTCCAGGAAATCTGTAAACATTCATTCCACAAACATTATATCTTAAATTGCTTTCTAGGACTTGTTAGTATATATAGATTGCCGCCGATTTTACGCGAGGTTGCCTTGTTTGTTTTCTCAGGTTTAATAGGTTATATATGACAAGAAGATGATTTATATTTCTGGAAGGGAAGCTTTCAACGTTCATTTTCTTGGAGGAAGATCCAACCTTGTTAACACACTATCCACACCGAACGAATCAGGGGAGTATTTGTTTTCATTCTTTTACCTATTTTACTTTTACATTCTTTAATTGAACATTGGGGACAATGTTCATCCTAAGTGTAAGAGGAAGGTAAATGATGATACCTTATAGGATACTATTGCACTTGAGTTTGTTTGTTCGATGGTAGGTGTGTAATAAAACTAAGAGAAATACTTGTTAGTGTAATTTTAGCGCCAAATTTAATTTTTTTTTACAACATTTAGGAGTGAAACTTTAGCCTTAACAAGCGTCTCATTGATAGGAGTCGTATGACTAGCACAAACCGTACCATTCAGAAAAATTTTCCACCCAAATATGTGAGGTTCGCCTTTAGATTTGATAGAAAAAACATTTATTATTAGTGCTTATGAGTGTACCGGTAGCATTTAGATCCTAGAACTTGCGTTAGTGATGCATCCCGAGACCGTTAGTGAGACTACATTTGTGTAGTAGGATTTACTACATGATAAGAGGCATTAGGATCACCCTTGTGTTAAACCCGTATCATAATTACTTGGTCATTTAAGTCATATTACTTGACTAGTAAAGTCAATTAATTTTTCCCACACCTTAGCGTTGTACTCATTTTTAGTACATGAAACCCCTAGTACACCCCTCCGAGCCAATCTCTTCGTTTCTAACTTTAAGCATTTTACTTAAAGGAAGAATTTGTTACAACCCACCCAAATGTACACCCAAATCGCCTTAGCCTTCCGTATATGCACTCATTTTTAGTGCATTATTGTTACTTGTTTAAACCCTTAGTTAATTATCTAATTGATTACATGGTTGCTAAGTCGATTCATATCTTGTACATATTGTTTTGGGAAGATTGGGACTCATGGGTAAAGTACTTGTGTTATGGAGTAATGGGGAAGAACATCATAAATTACCCCCATATGTGCGTTAATCTTAAAAAGTACTCCAAGTGTTTTGATTATCTTGATTCGAGTCATTAGATTAGTTTATTGTAAAGTATGTAAAAATTCAAGTGTATGATGTATTATTTTGGATGGTAGGGTAAAAGTGTATGCAAAAAAAAAAAAATAATAAATAAATAAATAAAAAAAAAAATTGAAAAGTTTAAGAAAAAAAAATTGAAAAAGAAAAAGAGAAAAGCATACGGACTACCATCCCATTTCATTCTATGTTTGTTTTATGTTTTTGTTATTTTTTATTTATTAGCTTAAGTTGAGTCGAGTCTTGGCTTAGCAACGCCATATTGTACATGTAATTAACAAAGATGATTAACTCGCCACCAGTAAATATTGCCTTTATCCAACAAAACCGTGTTTTCCATATCCCTACACCTAACGTTATAACCCTTTTAAAATACCTCTTTGATAGTTTATCCTAGGTGCTTACGCCAAGTGGTGGAGGTTTGATCCTTTCCCAAGCCTATGGTAATCTATTTACTATGACAGCTAGTGAGAGATGTTTTCCATTTCCATATTGTGATATATACTTTATTACACCCGAGAGATGTGAGTATCTAATAACTATTTGTGAGGTGCTATTGTATGACCTCCGTGCTTGTTTTTGGTTTTTAGTGGAACGATTATTTGTTGTAATTACTTTTATATTAGTGTTAAATGACCCTAACATGTATTTTGATTAGGATAAAAGCGCATTTGCTTAAGGACAAGCAAATCTCAAGTGTAAGGGTATTTGATGAGGTGAAAAGTGTACCGTTTTTAAGGGGTCATTTAAGCCCGAATTCGAGATTATTTGATCAAATATTGCCCTAAATCATTCCTTTTGTCATTTTAGGTACTTTTGAAGAGAAATCTGGAAAAGGAATTATTTTGAACATTTTTGGAGCATAAAAGTGAAGAAAACAGCAAAGTCTCAATTTCCTTGCTGGGAACAGTACCTGACGGCGTCAAGGTTCTACAAGTGACGGCGTCAAGAGTTACAAAAGAGGTGGATGTGGAACTTATAACGTGACGGCCCAGAGTGATTTCCTACATGACGGCGTCACAAATTGATCTAGTCAATACAAATTTTATCATGGCGGCGAGTTGACGGCGTCACAAGTTAATACATGACGCCGTCAAGGTGTAAAATCTATATATAGTTTTCCAATTTTCATTCATTAGTGTGGAACTTTGTGTGCAACTTTTAGGGAATAAACCCTAGACGAATTTACAGTTTTTTCAAGGGTTTCAACCTCTTGATTCTTCCATGTTCAATTGAAGATAAGTACTTATTCAAATCATTCAATATGTCTATGTGTTGTGTGATTATATCTTACGCTTGTCTTCTCTTTAGCATGCTAGGCTAGATTTTAATTGTGTTTGCTTAGATGTAGTGAAACCTAGATGTTGATTATGGGTTGGTTGTTTGTTTATAATTTGTACGGATGATTGTATTCGATGTTAGGCTTAAGAAAACTGACAGACTTCCATTGGTAACTTGCTTGAACGTCTTAAGAAACATGATCGGAGGTGTACTACAATTTTTAGTTGTATTTAATGCGTAAGAGAATTCTAATGATCCCATGTTAGGAGCTTCTAACGGCTCGACATAGGAGTGAAATAGGATCTTATAGAGTTAGGGAATATTGTACAGGGCCCTACGACTAGTATTAAGGAATATGACCCGTCATCTATGCAATTGTAACAAGCTAATCAACCTGTAAAAGATATCTAGGGAGTAATGAAATCTAAGTAAACACAACTTTCCTCATTATTGTTTCCTCCACATTAGTATATTAGTTTCATTTTCACTTATGTTATTTTATTTTGATTGCATTTTTAGTTAATTGGGTTAGTTGGCTAGCAACTAATTCCGCCCACTCCTTCAAAACCCGATATTTTACTTGCTTTCATAAAATATAAAAATTCAAAAAAAATCATCCTTCACCTCTAGACCTAGTTTAGTAGGCTTTCTAATCCTAGCGACACTATTCCTGAGTTGAACGATCAATCCCCCGGTACTTGTCACTATACTATACTACAACGATCAGGTACACTGCCTGGTGGGGGTTGTAAGCTTCTCATGATCCCTTGAGAGGTAAAACCTGTTGCGAGGGTGCAATTCCCACGTATCAGAAAGGATATACACACGGTTAGATATCTTAGGAGAAGATATTTATGCATCCTTTCACACGTTTTGTAGAATTAGGGTTTTCTTGTAGTATAAAAGGAACCCTATGGCATTGTGTTCTATTTCATGTTTAATAGAATATAAAGTTAGTAAATTCCTGTGTTGTTCTTACTGCTTGTGTTAACATTCCGCATTAACATCAAGTATACATTGTTCTTAAGAGTTTCTCATATAAATACTTTTGATTTATTCAATGTGTTTATTGTCTTACAAAGGCTACTTAGATCCAGAACTTTTGACCTACATGTTTAAGTACAAACTTTCCCGACTTGCTGAATGTTCAACGACTAAGTTTGATTCGAGGAGTAAATGTTCTCCCCTAGGTTACAAAGCCTAGGTTATCAGTTGTATTGGAGCTAACAACTTCTTCTTGCTTACTGGTAAAATTAAAGTAAAGCATTATTGTATATACAAAAGGTTCATTTGATTTCACATTACATTACATGATACAAAAGATGATCAAATGTAAAACTAGCTACTGCTTTAGGGTAGGGATGATTCTTGGGTGGATCATCATCTCTCATCCTCTTTCTTGCTAGTTTGTTCAATTCCATTATAAGATCCTAATCCTTTAGCGATACACCTGATTTGATGTCTGGTAAGGCCTCCATAGCATGAATCTCATCCAACTTTGCTTTAACTGCATCAGTGACTTGAGTCAAGTGTTTTCCTTCCTTATGATCTGTGCATTCCAACATTTCCTTCCATTTATGTGCTAGGCTCGAGTGAGACGGTGTTGTTTTCTTGACACGTTCATAATTTTTCAAGTGTAACGGCGTCTAGACTTCGTGAAGTACCTTCGAATGGTCGTCTCTTTATACCGAATCAAGTCTGGAAGGTGTCTCGTTGTAAGAGGTCATTCGGTTGAACCTAGACGGCGTTTGACTTCACGTCCAAACTTGAAATCTTCATTTCTTTCCTTTTTTTGGCCAATTTCGAGCATAACTTCACTTTCACATCCATAATCCTTAACAACCTGCGTTTATCAACATTTGGGCAAGTAAACTAAGATAACAATTGGGAAACCTTATAAAAATAGTTATAAAATACCCTGAAAATTAGTGCATTTTTGGCCTCGTCATTGTTACGTTTCTTTCTTCCACATCATGCATATCTTTTCTATTGTTAATGTACATGATTTATAAGTTGTTCAGCCACCAATGTCTTTTTATTAAGAAATTATTTCTTGGCTTTTTTTTCTTGTCAAGTTAAAGGAGCGCACGATGTTGATATTTAATTCAAGACTTTATATATGATCTCTCCGCATTTAGTATTACACTGATATAAACAAAACTATATGCAATTTTTATAGAGTACTAGTCGAAACCCTTGCATAGTTGCAACAATATATAGTAGTGTCAATATGTACGTGTGTATTTATTTGTTAAGTAAGTGAAATTGTGAAAGTTTGTGGGTTAAATTGTAATTAATAATTAATAGATTGTGTTGACTTTTTAGAGGTAATGGTATTTTAGCTAAATAACATTACTCGTTTTTTAGGCCTGTAAGAGTTTTATGCAAAGACCGGTATAGATTAGGCATCTAATTATTTTTACGATAGTTATCCTCATTCATTCACTTGCTTAGAAAGTTAGCACTTTTTCCTAAACTATTGTTTGTGTGCTTCATACTTAAATGATATTATGAATTTTGATGGAATATCTATTGATCGATCACTTCAAGTCCATTATCTTTATGTTAGTTTTACTAATGCACAATTTTTTTTTATTTGATGATTATATTAGCATACCATTTTGTTGTGATGCTTTGTTCAAAAAAGTTTGTTGTGATGGTAAAAGCAAAAAAACTAGAAGTACCTTCGCTATATTGAGTGAGGTTTAGATCAAACTTCTCATGGATATTCCTACTGGTTGATTTAAAAAGTGTGGTTTTGTATTATTTTTCCTTGTGGTGTCTAGTGGATTCTTTTGAAGAAGCCACCGAGCTAGATGCGACGCTTTCATTTTCTCGTGACTCTTAGTTAGTGTTCGATAACAACTTAAAGCGTCTTAATTAAAAAATAGGTAAATTAATTAAGTCACCAAATTGATGTCTGTTTAGTGCTTAAAATTAATATGTGACCGCCTAGAAAAAGTCAGGGAGATAAGGGACTCCAAATTAAGTCCATCCATTTTATCCTAATTTTACATATTTACCCTCCCACTTCTTAACCTCTAATCCCACTTATTTCAAATAAAAGGGTATAAAAGTTTGTTTTTTTTTTTTTTTTTTTTTTTTTTTTTTTTTTAATTCAGACACTTTATTCAGCACACAAAATAAACAACTATTTTTTCATCTACAAACAAACAACATATATTTAGACAGACACTTTAATTTAAGGACTTAACAAAAAAAAAAAAAACTAAACAAACAGGCCTTTAGTCATCTATATTCTTTTCACTTTAAAATGTTCGATTGGGGGATAACTTCTTTGTTGACTTCAATTGATACCGGCCAATAACTCAATCTCTTAATCTCATAACTAATTGTCTATGTAGTAGTCACTTTTTACTTTGATGAGTTAAGTGAAATGCCAATGTGGCTTATTACATTATTTTGTATTATTTTTGGGTTTCACAACATGAGTTAGCAGTTTGATTGGCAACATGAGTTCGTTGAACAATGAAACCCCGTGGGTTATCATTATTATTCATGCACATTAAATAGAGATTACATGAGTAAACCATAATGGACCCCAAGCCTACATACCAGGCTTGGGTCGATTATCCTTCAGAGTTAAGAGCTTGGTAGTGTTTGGGTGACTATATTAGTTAGTGTCTTTCATTGTTTGTACCATAAGTCTTATTAGTTGTATCTTTAATTAGTATTTTATTAGTTACATTAAGGGTATGTTTGGTAAAATGGGCTGGGGCTGGAGCTGAGGCTGGGGCTTTATTTTCAAGCGATAATATTATTTTTATTTTCATAAACTTGTTTGGAAATTGGTTTAAGTTGGAGTTTATTATTGTAAAAGTAATAAAAATGACATATAATTAAATTAACATATGTATATATTAGATATTTTTGTAGGTAACTAAGTAATTTAACATATTAGAAGCCCCGTCTAAAAATTTTAGCCTCATTTTCGGGGCTGGGGCTTATTTTTGGGCTGGAGCTTATAATTTCAAAAGTTTCCCTATAAGCCTTTACGCCAAACGAGACTTATTTTTGAGCTGGGGCTAATTTTTAAAATTTAAGCCCCGTATAATCCCTTCCCAAATACACCCTAATTTTAAGAATTGAATATAGGTGGTTGTGTATAAATTAATTATATATATAACTTTAATATATGTAGTTGCTTAAAATGTCTATTAGAAAATTCTTAAATAAATAAATAAATAAAATCTAAGAGAGACGATTTATGACTAGGTGCAATGGTCACCCTTCAACACCACTCCATCTCCTTCTATCTCAGAATCACATCACGATTCAGTATATTACCTTTTCCCTCACCTTTCATATGCAATAGTCACCACTCCACATCTTTCATTTAAATAAGCACTTTATACAAACATACTCTACAAAATAGTCACACTTACTCACATATCAAATAGATGATAATAAACTTAGTTGGAGGGTCCACTTTTTTCACAATGTCCGAATGATGAGATGCAACACCTTTCGTCTGTTTCTTGACCTAGTCTCACACGTGAATCGAAAGGGTGCAACGATGGTGGCTCGTGAGGATGGAGAGAAAGGTGAATCATCACCACCATGATCATACCTTCAGTTAGGGGTATAAATGAGCCGAGTCGAGCTGAGTACTGCCAAGCTCGAGCTCAACTCGAGCTCGGTCGAGTTTTATAGTTTGAGCTCGAGCTCGACTCGTCATATAAAACTTGAGCTTGAAACTCGACTCGAGCTCGTTTATTTCTACATTCCATGCTCGAACTCAATAAATATTAGGTATATCAAGCTCAGCTCGACTCGATTTGTATAAAAATTAAGTAAATATATGTATATAAAAGGGTAAAAGAGTAATGTAATCGAAGCTCGTTAAGGCTCGCGAGCCTCACGAGCCAACTATTTTTGGAGCTCGAGCTTACTTGAGTAGCTTGAACTCAAGCTCGATTCAATTTCGAGTAGTTTATGAGTCAATCTCGAATAACTCACGAGCAATCTCCTCTCGTTTACCCCTCTACATGTAGTAAGATAATAAGATAAGGGAGGTGATTTGCACACCAGCATTTTTTATTCTTGCACCACACTTCATGCATTACAATGTTGTACTGTGTACTTTTTGTGCATTACAGTATTGTATAAAATAGTGTGTTTATAAAAAAAATTGATGTGCGAATCAATCCCCATAAGATAAATATAACATTAGTAAAGAAACCTAGCTAGACTAAAGGGCTATTTCATTTTTTTAGTATTAAGTTATTTTTGTAAAATGTGTCTGTTTGTAGAATTGTTACTTGTTTGTAGCCGGTGCCATATGTGAAAATGTTGTTTCTTTTTTGTGCTTAATATATTTTCTTAATTGATGTGAATGACCAAGTTACCCCTGTGTATAATATTTGAATAGAAGAAAGTTTCGACTGAATTTTAGATCTGGGAAACAAACCAAAAATTTGTAGTCATGAATCTTGATAGCCATTTGTTATTTGAGTTGACTGGTTTAACAAATAAACAAGATATGGTTGACTTCTAAACCATTAAATATTCCGATATTAAATAAACAATATATGGTTACATCTTCCCATAACCTCTCAAGATTAACACCAAAATGATGAATACATTCCAGTAGTATTTATGAACTCAATGCCTAAATTGAATTTTTGAATACCTTAACATATTATACTCCAGCGTGCGATGGCGATAGAGGGAGAAACATCATAGCAGGTAAAGGATGACAGGGGCAATAACATCACAGTGGACGGAGGTGTTGGAGGAGGTAAGGTCGCGGTTTGACGGTTGGAACGAAGACTGGAGGCGGAGGTCAGACCGGCGAATCGGGGTTGATGAACTTGTGGAGAAATGGAAGATTGTTTTGATGAAGAAGAAGAAGGTAGGGATGAGAGAGAAATGTGTAGAATGGGGGTACGATAGTCAACTTGGTTATATGTGATATCCTGGATAGGAAGTGGTGGGTTTTTAACACCCTTTTACAAAAAGACAAACCTCTTGCAATAATTAAAAAAGAAACAACAATGTTTAACTTTTTCTATAAAAAAATTCCCATTAAGCTATTACGCCAAAAAAAAAAAAAAAAAAAAAAAAAAAAAAAAAAAAAAAACCCTAAACGTTATTAGAATTTTTGTGATAAAAAGTTCAAATAAGACAGTTTGGCCGAGTGGTCTAAGGCGCCAGATTTAGGCTCTGGTCCGAAAGGGCGTGGGTTCAAATCCCACAGCTGTCACATAATTTTTATTTTACTTTTTACTAAAATAAAGTTAAATACGAGTAGTTTTTTTTTCTTAAAACCCAATTTTAATAAAATAAAAATACACGAATCGGACCTTCTCCTGATCCATTAACCCGAAGCACTCCCCCCTTCTCCGTTCCCGATCTCCACTTGAACGACCGTCAAAACCCACCACAAGTTTTCATCTATCAACACTATACATATATAATCAGGTACCTTATTTAATTTATTTATACATCATTTTATTTCATACCACTTGATTAATCTAATCCAGCATTTTTTTACTTTATTTTTTTAAATCTCATTGTCACTTGATTTATATGCTAATAAGAAATTAATCAAAACTCATATATCACTGTTTTAATTTCTGGTTTTATGTTTGGTGATCCTTAATATTATTGCAATTTAATAAAACCTAGTTATTTAATTTTTTTTTTTAAGGATTAACATGGTTTGTTTTATGTAAGGTATTGAATACTCGGGTTTTGAAGAGATATGTCTGCTGCCTCTAATGAGAATACCAACTCTGATCATACTCAGGTTTCTTCACTTTTCAAATTGTGCTTTTTCTCTTTTGTAATCTGGATGTCGTAAAGAATGGCGTAAGAACATTTCATCGTTAAGGAGCCTAATCTAGAAGATTAGCATTTATAAGACAATTTGGCTGCTAAGAATGGTACGAAATGAAATGAACCTGCTAGTTTTCTAATCATTAGAAGCAATTCACATATTAGAGCAGTCTTCTACTAGTTTATCTTCTTGTTTTATCGCAATAACATTTGCAGCTTTGGTTGAGGGGGTGTTTGCATTGTGTTTTGAATGTTATTATCTGGCTGTTGCGTTTAAACTCCAACATATTCAGTTTCTAGTGTTTACCATTTGTGTATAGTAAAACTTAGTACGGATTATATGAGGTCATATACTTAGTATTGGATAACCAGTCTCGGAGAAGCTGATGCGACAAAACAGGTTCTAGTATTTACATGTACGTTCTTCTGTTTTTTTTGGTTTAACACTTAAACAACTTGATTATCACAGCTTTATACAGCATAGCACATTGAAAATCTATCTCCTGCAGCATGTTCTGTTATAAAGCTTGTAATCTGATTCTTGTTATTCCGTATTACATAATCACTTAATAGACACACTGCCAAATACCCCTTCAGTCATTGTTTCATCATTTGGATTCAGGAAGGCTTGACATTGCTTTTTAAAATAGACTAATAGATTATCACGTTTTCAAGTCGCAAGGCCATGTATTTCTAGTGTTTGTTTATAGTGAAAGTGGTGAAACTAATTATGGTTACACTAGGTTTATGGTATAGTGTTTGCCACTGCATTGTGTGAGTGGTCATGAAATGCGTCTTATTGTTTGATTGTAATTCAACTTATTTACTGGTGGAGTTCTGCTTCTACAGCTTGCATCCTATTTCTTTGATGAACTTATAGACTCTATGATCATGGATGTTGCATCAGAGTCTCACCGAATAGCAAGACTGGGACTTGACCGTAATCTAGATGATGAAGAAGAAGAACTGAGGTTGTCGGCACAAGCGAGGGCCAGGGTAGCAGATCCAAGCCATAGTGAAGCAAATAGTAAATATGTGGTTGACATTTTTGGTCAAACACATCCTCCTGTAGCCAGTGAAATATTTGATTGCATGAACTGTGGTCGATCAATTGTCGCTGGAAGATTTGCTCCTCATTTGGAGAAATGCATGGGGAAGGTACTACTTTACCCTGGTTCCAAATTAATTCAGGTTGAATCAACTGAATCATGTAGACATTGTATAAAAATATTCACATTTCCTAGATTATTTGAAATGTCTCATTATTTTCATCAAATCAAGTGAACAGATTCTCTCATAATATGCGTGTTTCTTTTGGCATTATTGAAAGGACCCTGTAACTAATTACTATGTTATAGATTAAAAAAAAAATAAGAAAAAAATGATATTGTTTTGGTGTTTTATAGGGAAGGAAGGCCCGTGTTAAATCAACAAGAAGTAGTACAGCTGCGGCTGCTCAGAACCGGTACACATGGGAATCCCTTTTTGCATATTTATATAACTTAGGGGGTGTTTGGGATTGCTTATACGAACTGCTTATCTTCTCATTGTGCTTTGATACAGAGGATAAGCAGTTTGAAGTTTTTGATTGCTTATCCAAGCTGCTTATTTCATTATCTTGTGAACAAAGTTGTTTTAAACAAAACAACTTGAAACTGCTTATTTAATACACTTTATTTAAAAAAGCAGTTAGCAGATCAGCAGTTTTTCTTAAGCAATACAAACTCCAAAGCGCCTCCTTGGTTTATTTAAATACTACAAATAGCATTAGATCTTGATTAAGTGCAAATTCATGTGTTGCAGGTGATGTCCACTATCAAAGGCACTTCACCTCTTTGAACCAC
Source organism: Artemisia argyi (assembly GCA_030686995.1). NCBI lineage: Eukaryota > Viridiplantae > Streptophyta > Magnoliopsida > Asterales > Asteraceae > Artemisia > Artemisia argyi. The sequence continues at coordinate 66,329,038 of CM060706.1, forward strand.
TTGTGATTCTGATCACTCTACTTGTGGAACGATATACTTCAAAGTTACTACTAACTAAGCACATTTTGTTCCCAGTATTTTGGTTTTATAATCAAGTAGAATATAAAGCGTCTTACATAGATACAATTTCGTTTGATATATCTGGTTTACATTGTTGATCTTTTCCGGCTTAATACATTTCCCAGCAGAAAGTTACAACTCTGGAATAACTAGTAGAATATAAAGATACAAGTGTTAAGGTAATTCAGCACAAGTGTGTTTGATGTGCATTATGCCATTATGAGATTGATTATTAGGACCTCGTGTTCCGATAGCTAGATTCTAGTGTTTGGGTATACTGATTCCAGTTCCGATTATTTAAGGGTTAATCAGTTTTTCACTGTCTCCACCAAAACTGTTTGAATTGTCGGTGTTAAACTTTCAAAGCTGCAATCTAACAACGATTTCTAATATTCCAACAACATATGACTTGTGGTAATAAGGAACCTCAAAGCCACCTTCATCTTCATTGCCACCTCGGCTTTTTCTCTCTTAGGCTACCTCATGACCAACTTGGTGTAATAAGGCGGCACACACCACAAAAAAACATACCCCACAAAAATACACATAAAATAAAAAATCATACATACAAACATGCATACAAGTAGGTCATAGCCGACCAACTTTTTGCCTAGGCGACAGAGTTGTGTACCACAAGTGTAATAAGGGGGACTAGTCTCTTTGAGTGTCATATGGGCAAGGACTCGTCAAGTGAAGGGAAGCCCTATTACATCCAGTTTAATATAACTGCGCCTTTTATCAAGTGAAGGGAAGACTCTTAACAATTTTTACTAAACTTTATTGTCTTACTTTTTAGAAGTTACTAAACTTTATTGTCTTGCTTTTTAGAAGTTAGTATCACCTAACAATTTCTGATTAGCACATGCATGCACCTCCCTTGAGCAATTAGTACCTTTTAATTGATCTAAAACTTAGAAGTCTTGTATAACAGTACGACTCTCAGTTACAAGACAAATTAATAAAGCTGATTGATCACATCATGTTCATGTTTTTCAAATCTTTAGGTTGTCCCAAAACCATAAACAAAAATGGACTTGCCACATGATATCACACTCTAAAAGTGGTAGCATGTCATCAGTGCCATAGTAGTTTTCACATGTGGTAACCTCAATATTCCGTAACTTCCAAAACCTTCAGATGAGATTAAGCTCATATGTCATTCTTACCATAATTAGCACTTCATAACTTCATGACATCTTCATCGTATATTGATCTATCAGAATTATAAAATTGGTATGTTATGGACGACATAAGCTATGATCGTCGAGCATTGAAGATATAAACAAGTTACGTTTTATGCATTCGAAGATGGCTTCCACGCAGGTGAGGGTTCTTCCGTTGATTTAACCTTTGGAGGTTTAGATATTTATTATTGTCTAACCAATTATTTTAATGATCATGTCTTTCTGTTTAACATTAGGCTAAAGTAGCACATAACACAACTTAGTCTTTGCGACTATTTTTTAAGGTACAAAGATACTTTCTGATACGCGTGGGCCCGAACCCATGGCCTATTTAGGTCTTAGGGTTTTACTCTTATAAATACACTTGTAATCCTTTATTATAATCAATCAAGTTTAAGATCAATAATTCTCTAATTCTTCATCTTTAATTCTTAAAGAGCCCGCGCCCGCTTGAAGTGGTGCCCTATCTCAATACAACCCCTAACCGGGTCGTATCAATTGGTGCTTTCATTGAGAGCTCTCGTTGAGAGGGTTTTTAATTAGGGTTACAATTAAAATTTAAAAAAAAAAAAAAAAAAAAAAAAAAAAAAAAAAACTGTTCATCGGCACTATTCATCGAAGGTATTGTTCACCAGAACACTGGTCATCGAAGGTACTGTTCATCGCACTGTTCATTTGGTACTGTTCATCGTGGTACTATTCATCAAGAAAAAAAGAATTTTTTTTTGACTTATTAATCGCTTGAGTATTATTCATGACATCCGGCGGCAGCGATCGGAACGTGGAATACGCACTCTCTAAGCTCTTGCAAATGGGTACGGTGGCTGAATATGAGAGTGAGTTTGTGGTACTTGCAAATCGAGTAACAAGGATCTCTGAATCTTTACTTATATCGTTTTATATCTCCGGACTTAAACTTGATCTACAATGTTTACTCTTACGGTCAAATCCCAAAACTTTAGAAGAAGCTTTTTCATTGACCCGTGCAGCGGAAACACGCTTCGCAAACCTAGATATTTGGGAATTTTTGAGGTCCAATCCTTTAACTTTGGGAGAAGACTTCTTCAAAGCTCGTATTACCGAGGTTTGTTTTGAGATAATTGCAAGGGAAGAGAAAGAGCATATCGTTGAAAAGAAAATAGATGTCATTCTACCATTAGAGGGTGAATTTGCTTCACCTAAGGCGACTGAAGAGTCATTTAATGCTGATGAGTATATTGGAGTTGTAGAGGTTGTGGGTGGTGGCGAAGTGCTTAAGGTTGTCGAGGATGAGTTGAGTAGAGTGATATCGACACTTAAGGATGGAGGTGGTGAATTTGATAGTCGTTTGGATGAAATAAATTTGAATTTAATCGAGGAATTAGCGGACTCTCAATCTGCATATTTTTCGTATCACCTTGAGGGCAATGTGATTTTTGAAGGAGTGGAGAGTGTTATGGCATGTGTAGCGGAAGACGGAAAAATGATGTTGTGTTATGTCCAAGGCAAAGGAATACGAAAGGAGGAAAAGTTGAAGGCTGCAATTCAAAGAAGATTATGGGATCCCGGATTACGCCAATGTTGCAGGAGGACGGACTGCACAAACGACTCAAAGAAGTCCAAACGTATGGCATAAAGATTATGTCATAAAGATTATCTTTATTTACATGTCTTTGTTTTGGATTATTTTCATGTTTCTTTAGGAAAGTCAGATAAGAATGTTTTAAGACTACACCTTGAGGGCAAGGTGGTTTTGAAGGAGTGATGAATGATACGCCTGGGCCCGAACCCATGGCCTATTTAGGTCTTAGGGTTTTACTCTTATAAATACACTTGTAATCCTTTATTATAATCAATCAAGTTTAAGATCAATAATTCTCTAGTTCTTCATCTTTAATTCTTAAGGAGCCCGCGCCCGCTTGAAGTGGTGCCCTATCTCAATACAACCCCTAACCGGATCGTATCACTTTCACTACTAAAAAAAGTGACATAAAGCCCGGTTGAAAGAGGGCATAAAGTCCGGTTTTGGTGACGGGTTCAAAGGGGTAGGAACTCTATGCGAAAAGCAAATAGTGCCTAGTTTTAAAAATGGGCTCTATATCACAATCTCTAGTAGTGTTTTATCATATGATCAATTAGCTCACTAAGAAATTTCATACAAAGATCAACCATTTTATTTTTTAATTTGATTTCTGTAGGTTTTTTTTTTTTTTTTTTTTTTTTTTCTTTTGTGAAAATGTCACACTCGTTGTTTAGAAGAGAATAATTTTTCCAAACTAATTTGAAAAAGACGATGTGTACATACATCTAGATGTATCGTATTTATAAACTATATGGAGATTATATATGGTGTGCAATGTAACGATGCCACACTTCAAGCAAGAAATATTCTATCAACTTTATGAAAAGAGAATAACAATAAACTGTTAATGATATATTTAGAAGAAAAGGGTGATTTGGACCATAGAAGCATTAATGATTGGATAGGATGAAGTGGGCTACTTCCTTTTCTTGTAAATCTTTTGCTTTAGTTGCCCACTTCTTAGTTTCTCCACAACAAAATATCTAGAGTAAAACTACATTAACTGTTTGTTGATTATTACGGGTTCAATTTTTTTTTTTTTTTTTTTTTTTTTTTTTTTTGTTCTCATTTCGAATCTAGCAACTGTGGTAGTGTGGTTCTCACCCGTTTTGGATCCAATCCAATTTACCCAACTCTCTTACTCTGACTTAGTTTGACCGTTAATATAAGGGTAGTTTGTCTTTTCATTTATTTCATTAATAAAGACATAAATTCACACCTTGACAACCAACACAAACACCTATTTTTTTCTTGAGGTATGCTACATCCACAAATTTTTACAAAATTATGTGACATGCATTCATAAGAAGATGATAAATTAAAAGTAAAAAAATTGAGTTGATTAAAATGATTTCTATTGGTGACAAGTCATTTTGTGAAAGAATCTTTGTTTTGAGAAGTATCGTTTGTTTCTCGATCACACCCTCTCTCAAAATATCCTGCCAGCAACTGTCATCGGTCCCCACCACCATTTACAGTTCGCCACCATACCATCATCGTCACCATCTACAAAGCACACCACACCCCTAGATCACTATACCACCACCACCATCTGACAGCATCACAACATCACCACCACATACCGACTACCACCACCCACCATAAACATCAATAACACACCTCCACACCCATCACCATATACACCTGTCACCACATATTGTTGGCCTATCGTGATTACCATCCAATCGTACCAAGAATTCACCATCAAGCAATACTACCACCACAGCCTCTCACTCGCACACCCCAAAGATCTGGCCTCTTATTTTTATGTAAAACAATTAATTTGATTTATGAAATGATGAAATGGACAATTCAAAGTATTTCTAAACTATGGTTTAGAAACTGTACTCAAATATTTTGATCAATAAGCATTTTAATTTGGTATATTAACAAAATGGACTATTTAGGGCATGTTTGGCATGAGGGAAAGGAAACTTAAGAAAGGAAATAATTTCTCGTGTTTGTTACTCACGGAGAGTGGAAACATGGGTAGAGCACTTCATTCTTACTTTTGGATTTTCATTCTTCAAAAAAAAGTAAAGAAATGTGGAGAATTAAAACAGATCATTCTTTTTTAAAGTTCATTATCTTTCTTTGTTATTCCATTCTTTACTGCTATTAATGATTCAGTCATACAAAACATCTCCTTATAGTGGACAAGATTAATGAGAAAAAGGTCGTTAACTAAATTTTAGTTTGGTGTGTGCAAATTTATGCGTGTGGGCTTTTGTGTCTTCTTTAATAAAACAAGATAACATCTAAAAGTAATATTACAAGGATGAAGGTGAAGGTATTTCAATCATTTCACTTGACTTAACAACATATATAAATGGAGATAGGTAAAATGGATTGGATCCATAATGAGTCGAAAACATGATGACTAGACCTGAGACGTAAAAGAAAAATGGACTGAATCCGTAACACTTGACAAACTAATTTACTCAAATATTTAATCACTTGTTTAGGTTATACATTTGCTTATAAAACTTTACAATTAAATTAACATTTAATCTGAATAACTAAAAAGTTCAATTAATATTAAATTTTATATCTTTAGATTAGATAGTACGTTAACCACTAGTTATAGTTAATACTTAGGGCCCGACATCCCTGCTGTAAAAATCATTGCAGTTACCTGTTGTGCACTTTTAAAGTGATTTTAATATTTTCACTCTGCAACCCTTAACTTTTACAATTGTACATCATTAGTCCCTGGTTTATGCACTACAGCAGAGAACATTCCCTGTAGTTCACTGCAGGGATTATTTCCCCTAATACTTAATAGCCAGTTTTATATCTGAGCTTTCTGATAATTAAAAGTTGTTGTGACTTTAACCTTTGACGTTACAAGGTGTTTAGGTACTAGGGTATCAACTATGGTAAACTTTTTTAAAGGTTTATAATTGTTTTATAACATTAATTTAAAATCCTTTTGTTTTATAAACATATCCCAACTATGTATAAACCTTCTCAAGTTTTATGAACATCTTACATAATTTAAATGCATTAAATTATGAAAAGATTCAATATCCTATACTTTTTCATTACACATAAGCTTGAAATAGATGTTCACTATTGTTTACAAGTTTTTAAACCTCTTCGTAATTTTGTAAACCTTTTAATAAACCACCATAGTGGATGCCCATAGGATAATATTTTCTAGAGTAAACTGCAAAAAATGTCCCTGAACTTTGCGAAAAATGCAAAAAATGTCCTCGAAAAAAAACTTCAAAAAATGTCCCTAACGTTTTGATTTTCTGCAAGAATGGCCCGTGTAGAGTTACTGTAGTTGTAAATAGTTTTGTGGCTAACACTCGTTTGGAAATCCCGTTAGTTAGTCCTCACGTGCATTGCACGTGAGGGTAATTTCGTCAATCCACTTTTCCTGTTAGTCAATCCACTTTCTCAGGCACGAATATCGACGAGGACATTTTTTGTAAATAACCTAAGTCATGTATAACACATTAACAATATCAAATCACACACACAAACACATTCTATCTCTTTTCATCCGATCAAATCACACACCCACAAACACAGACCATTGGAACTTAGCAGGCGTGCATAATCAAACAACACACATACTAGGTAACAATATTTACTGATTTTTACTTCATTCAAACGTTATTTGTGTTAATCTTAATCGTTAATGAAGTAAAAATGTATGGGAATCAATTTAATCTGTGGACAATCCTGAACATGTTTTGGATGAGTTTGTAAGTTAACACCATGTATGAATTATCTGTTATTTTTCTAAGAAACTATTTTTTAAGAAATTGACAATGCTTAAAAATTAATTTTGATATACAGGAACTGCATAATTCTAAGTTTTGTACATTTTGCAATAGTCTATACCATCAAGACTTGTGAAGAAGTACAATTTGTATGTGAAGAAGCTAGGGTTTACGATGCACGACTTTAGGTGTCATATTCTGTAAATTCCTCATGCACTTGATGAAGTCTCAGATTTATTACCCGTACTTGATGATGTTTCAGGATCATCACAACTGCAATGCGTGCTTTTCTTCGCCACCTGACATTCTACAATAAATTGTATATGCCAATTAACTTTTCTTTTTGTGAACTTCAAGGCACATAATAAAAGTTAAGATGAATGAAATAACAATCTATAAAATATAGATACCTCTTTCTATTTTCGAGATCTTTAGGTCACGAATATACTTGAAGCAATTTCCAATCTTATGCCGAAGCTTTTGGAAATAATATCACTTGAAGCCACCCTCTTTCTGGTTATTGGCTCAAAGAAGAACCCGTCATTCCTTCTAGTAATCAGCTCATCATTCACCTCATCAGCCTTTCGCTTCCTAATTTTATCATATTTGACCCTGAGGTCATCCTCAACTTTACATACCAGCTCGTAAAGCTTCATCAGCGTAGGCTCTTCACAAGTCAAGAGAAGAACACAAGGTTTCAAGAAGACACAAAGTGTTAGAGTCTTTGAGTAGTGCACTTGCATTACCAATTTTTAGCTTGATTGTATCTTGATATACATCAAGTGTTTGTAATTTTGTAGTTACTATCTTGTGTGGATCATTGTAATCGTGTTGAGATCTTGGGGATCTCTTATAGCTAGTGTATTTGTGTGTTGATCAAGTGGATCAAGGTAGATTGAAGAGTGTGTAGATTGTGTGAGGATCTTGTGAAAGGTTAGGATCGTGTCGATCGTGTGATTAGTTTGGATCGTGTGGATCATGGTAGATTGGTACTAGCTAAGATTAGTACTAGACATCTAGCTTAGTGTCAGAAAATAGCGTAAGTGACGTTGTACGGTTTTCTCCGCCTGAATGGAGGTTGTTGACATAGTGCTTATAACTCTCGAGTTGGGTATTCGGGGAGTGGAGTAGGGCGAAGAAGAGCTTCGTGACCGAACCACTATAAATATCTTGTCTCAGTTTGATGTTTCCATCTCTATCTCTTTACATATTTCTATTAATTGTTAGTAATAGCTTAAAGTTGTGTTCATATTGGTGTTGGTTGATTTCATCTACATACGAATCAAAGTTTTTCACAAAGTAAATATTTATAATTAAACGAAAAGTCGGTAAACTATTCAACCCCCCTTCTAGTTTCCCACAATTGGCATTAGAGCCACGTCTGGAAAGCTTTTAAAGTAAACTGCATTTTAAAACTTAAATCGATCAATGGATTTCAAAAAATATCAAGAAGGGCAATCTCCTCAAAGACCACCACTTTTTGAAACTGGTTGTTTTATTTATTGGAAAACATTATTCGAAACGTATGTCAAATCAAAGGACATTGAACTTTGGCATGTTATTACCGATGGTGACTTTCAACCTGTTGAAAAGGATCCTATTACTAAAAAGGATAAAATTATTCCTTATTATCAACAAAGCGATGATCTTAAAAGAAAACTAGCCAAAAATGATGAGGCTAAAATGGTAATTTATAATGCTTAGACGAAAAAGGAATTTGAAATAATTTTTATGTGTAATACGGCAAAAGATATTTGGAAAACTTTGTTGGTCACACATCAAGGTAATAATCAAGTCAAAGAAAACAAGATTGATCTTCTTGTTCAACAATATGAACAATTTTCCACTCCGGAAGATGAAACCATAGATAGTGCATTTGCTAGATTTAATACTATTATTATTAGTCTTAAAGCTCTTGATGAAGGTTATTCTAGCAAGAACTATGTTAGGAAGTTCCTTAAGGCTCTACATCCTAAATGGAGAGCAAAAGTCACCGCCATTGAAGAATCAAAGAACTTGGCGACATTATCACTTGATGAACTAATAGGAAACTTGAAAGTTCATGAAATGATAATCAAGAAAGACTCCGATATTGTTAGAAGTAAAGGAGAAAGAGTTAGATCTCTAGCTTTGAAAGCCAAGAAGGAATCTAGTGATGAGGAGAGTTCGTATTCCGATAGTGAAGACGAAGAGTATGCCTTGGCGATTAGAGACTTTAAGAAATTCTTTAGAAGAAGAGGTAGATTTGTGATACAACCTCATGATGAAAATAAATCTTTTTCAAAGAACCGAGAAGACAAGAGTGGAAAGAGTGATAGGAAGTGTTTTAGATGTGGAGACCCAAGTCATTTTATTAGTAAATGTCCTAAACCACCAAGAAACAACAATCAAAGAGCCTTCATAGGAGATGCTTGGAGTGATAGTGGTGAAGAAGAAAAGGAAGAGAAGCCCAATGACGAAACGTGTCTCATAGCTCAAGCATCTAATGAGGTACATTCCGACTCTTCTTATTATAGTGATGGTAATTCGTCAATAGATGATAATAGGCTATATGATGAATATAATAAACTATGTGAGGTAAGCACTAAAATTATATCTAGAAACAAAACATTAAAAGTAACCTTGCATGAACTTGAAGTACAAGTCTTAGAATTAAAAGACCAACTAAAAAAGACTCGAGAAAAACAAGCAAATAGATGTTGGTTGTAAGTCATGTATAAATCTTCAAGTAGAAAATGAAGAACTCAAAGAAAACTCCATTAAAGTCATTAAGTTTGAAAAAGGAACACAAGCACTTAATGACATGCTTGAAAACATTAGGTATAGTGAACATGCTGGAGTGGGTCTTGGATTTGACCCAAATAAGGCATCTACTAGTGAAACTAAACAAGTGAAATTTGTAAAATCAAAGGAAACTTGTTTAGCAACTAACGACACCACTAAAGGTGGTAACAACACCACTAAATTTAGTGGTACCATGGATCCGTCATCTATTAGAGTCAAAACAAGGTCAATCTTAAAAAATAATCTAAGTCCCAAACCAACTCACATAGTAGTTAATAATGTTGAAATACCTATGGCTAGTAAAAAGGTTCTACAAACCTGTGTCGTCTCCTAAACCTAGTCTTAGTAAAGTTGATCGTAGATCAAACACTCCTCCTCTTTCTAAAAGAACTAATACTCCCAAACCTCGGGATAGAACTCCTCTACCGAGAGGTAACTTTAGAAGACAAAGTTATCCAAGTAACTACCCCATCACTTGGAACAACTCTCGATAACAAAATTATCTACCATGGGAAATTTTTCCTTCATCTCAACATCCAAACCAAATGCATCAAATGCATGAGATGTTTGACACTATCCACTTTGGACCCATGAAATACTGGGGACCATTTGTTTGAGTTTTTCTTGGTTTTAGAATAGGATAGGCTTGGAAATCAACTTGAAGTCTGATTAATGAGCGGTGGTATTGGATGCCATTATCCCGTGGTTACTACTCATGATTCAACTTTGTTTTACCAAGCTTATAAGGATTATTACTTCAAAATTAAATTACATTGTGATACATCATAGGCCAAGGTACGCTCTCTCAAAACATCCTTGTTATGCGGTAAATTAAACAAGTAGTAAGCTTAGAATATAGATTAGTATGCTCTAACATAATCACTATGAAAAGTGCATCCCCAAATGGTCTTATCAGCAAGGAGGAATATGTAGTACAATCTCTAGGATTTGTTGATTTTTAAAGACCATATCATGTGTATCAACCTAAGAAAGCCCTCTTGATCTTAATCAAGTCTTCAACTTGGTATGACAAATCAAAAGGGTCTTCCACATGAACATGATTATATCATGTGAGTGGTTGATAACACACTTTTCATAGAATAACTAAATTCACAATTTATTATTGCTCAAACATATGATAATGATAATTATTTCAAACTCAACTTGTCCTAAAATGTACAATGATTACTCAAAGATCATGCGTGACAAGTTTAAGATGAGATTGATAGACGAACTAAAATACATATATACTTATATATATAGTCATAACATGTCTAATATAAATTAATGAAATATTTAATTGCGCAACTATGAAACTCGCATGAGAAGATGAAGGTGAGTGTGCAAGTCACACTAGGCATTGAAGCACGATAGACTGTTTGCTCTACCTAACAGAAAGTAGGCCGGATGTCGTGTTTAGTGCTTGCTCTTGAGCCCGTGTGTAAGAAGATACCAAAATCTCTTACTCTAAAGCGGTTAAGTGTGTCATCCGATACACTAAAAGGCACTGTACATTTGGAATTGTATTTTCAAAGGGAATTGATATAGAATTAAATATCTATTTCAGCCCTGACAATGCGGGAGAGAAAGTGGATTGAAAAGGCATGAATAGCGTTTGTGCCATCACAGGCTATTATTAAAACTTCTTGGGTCACCTTGAAACAAACGACTCATGATACCTCCATGACCAAAGCCAAATGTGTAAGCGCCAGAAAGGCATGACAATAAGCACTATGGATGAGACAAGCTCTAATTGACTACGGTATTTATCTCAATGACATCCTGATGATACGCTAAAACTATGATGCGATTGACTTGACCAAGAACCCAATTTGACGCTCAAGCACGACACTTGTTGAAACTCGTTCTCTGATGAGTGTCTAAATACTCATCATTTTATACTAATCTGAGCTGCCAAAACATACAAAAACACTCAAATATGCATCAAAATACTCAAAATATCTTAGAAGTGTGTTTTATATGTTTCAAATGCAAAATATGCAAAAACAGATGAAAAACGTACAAAGTTTGCATAATTGGCAGTTTCAGTCCCTCAAATTTCATAAATTGTCAAAACTAGTCCCTAAAGGTTTCAAATAGAATAAAAGTCAACTTAAGTCCTTGGGAATCCAAAAATGTTCACAAAACATCCCTGGATAAAAGTTTACACAAACTGGCAACTTTTACCCCTCAAGTTACAAAATTGGCAAAATTAGTCCCTGGGTATTTAAAATAGAATTTTATCACAAAATACCCTTGTACTATTAATAACTTACAAATTGGAACACTTTTGATAACTTTCGGGAAATTACACTTTTACCCCCTTAAAATCCAAAAATTACACAAAAGGTCCTTTAAAGTTTTAAAAATGGAAAAATATAACTTTGGTCCTTGTTTTATTGTATAATGGCAGGTTTGGTCCTTGAAAGAAAGTTTGGGAAGTTTACATATTCAGTCCTTCAAGAATTCAGAATTGACAACATTGGTCCTTGGGCTTTGTACTACTAAAACCATCCGGACCCTTAAATTAATACCAAATCCAAATCCATAAACACAAACCAGCCCACCACTTAGGCCCAAAAATACCACCAGCCCACACCCTTTAATATTAAACCTGGGCGTTGACCCTTTGACCCCGCCCAAAACCCCCTTCACTGTTCATCTCCTCTCCCACACCACTGAGTCACAAAACCAGGTGGTTTTGTGCCACCTTCACCCTCCACCTGTCTACCCCAGCTCACCACCTACTCCCCTACACCACCTCACCTCAACCTACAGAGTAATAAATGCTTCCCCACCACCTTTTACCTTCAACCATTCCCCCTTGCCCTGTTTTCACTCCAACTTGACCCCCAAGCTCAAAAAGTCACCCTAACTTATCCCTTACACCTCCACAACCCTCCAAAGATCCTTAATTAATCTCAAACCGCCTCAAGCTGTCATAAAGACTTTTGGCGCCAAATGTCAATTCAAACGGTTGAGATGAATTATGAAGATTCAAGGGTCAAGATTGAAGATGGAAACTTTTGAGTGATCACCAAGGAGTTTAGAGACTATAAAAGAAGCAAGAAGCAGAGGAAATAAATACTTTTGGAATAGCCATTTGTCATAGTGTAATTTAAATTTACAATTGCTTTCGTAGTGTAAACCATTTACTGTTTTCTTAGTGTAAATGTTGTTTTCAACTTTCCAGTAGTGTAATGAACCTTTTGATTCCAGTTTAATGCAAGTTTCTTTAAAATTCATGTTTTAGTTTAATCTCATTTAATTTTCAAGTCAGTTCCTGTTCTTAGTGGGTTATAGTTGATCATTTGGACTCAATAAGCTCAATTAAGCTCCTGACAAAGCTAAATTAGCTTTTAGATACATATAATCAGCAATGATTTTTTAAAGTTCTAAAATTAGATTAAAATCTTAAAAAAATGAAAAATTCCAAAAAAGAAAATGATCTGGATGGAATCTGTGGATACAAGGTGAATCTTGGAATGCTTCTGGTTTAGAGTTTCATGGGAAACCTTAAGTAGTGAGTAAATCCGTGGTCCTTTGGTTTTCAGCTGGATTCATTTGTAAGTTTAACTTTTCCATTTTTGCATTTTTCCTTTCAAGTGTATAATCTGCTATGATCTTTATGTTTTCCTGTTTATTTGTTGTCATTTAGTGTAACTTTGAGTTTGGAATCTGGTTTGCATGCATCTTCATTGAAAACTTTAAAATTCACTTGACAAATGAAAATTTAAAGGACTGTTTGGTTGTGGTGTGATTTAGGGTACTGAGGGTGTTTGAGGTGTCTATTCCTGTTCTTGTATGATCATTGGGCTATTAGAGGGCTTGACAACCCTTTAGGCTCAAGGGTCATGTCTTTTACAATAATGTTCATTCTCAAATTTCTCTCAGTGCCCACTTTTTGATTGCTGTACAATCTGTGATATTGGGTGCTAGTGGTACCGTTCTTGTTTGATTGTGTATTGCTAATGGTTCAATAGCTCAGCTCAGTTGTCAATTCCATGCTTTGTTTTAGTGAAAGTCAAAATAGTTTTAAATCTTTTCTATTTTCTTTTCTGTTTTAATTTACTTGTTGATTTTCATTTCACTAGTGTAAAAATAGTTAATTTTTGTTTATCTATCTTTGTTACAGCTTATTATAGCATAATCAATCCATAGATTAGCTTTTAAATTTGTTTTGGTCAAACTTTTGATTTCTTGTAAAATAGTCAAAATTCAGATTTTCTAGTTTTTGAATAAATAGAATAATTTCTTGTGCTTTTATTTTTATGTTTCTGGTTAAATCCTTTTAGGGTAATTTAGATATGTTGCTAATATATCTGTTGAATTTTTGTTAATTTTTAATTTGCTTATTTAAGTGCTTATTTGAGTATTTGTTTGAGCCTGTTTTTGCCCTGTCTCACTGGAATGCAGTCAAACTCATAAGCTTGCACAAGCTTATGGATTTGACCCATTCTAGTGAGTTTGGCATTTTTGTATTGCCCTAGTGGCATTTGTTTAGTTTGTGTCTTATTTTCCTTTTATAGCTTTTAGAGTAGCTTATTCACCTTACAACGTTTTGTTACTCACCACTCATCACACTGAAGCAAACAGTGTGATGAGTTGATCTTCATAAGCTTTAAAAAGTCTCCCCATTAAGCTTGAGCTTGTGATCCTTGGCCTTATGAGAGGCAAGCTATCCAAATCAATACCTCAGTGTAGGTTGAGCATTTAACAGCTTATTAGATAAGTTTTGAGAGCTTTTGTTTGCCCACTCACAACAGTCCACTTGTGGACTTGCACCATTTCCTTAAGCTCTCATTAAGCACTTTAGTGATCTAGGGTTTGTGTAATTTGGTTTTCCTTGAAGCCAGACCACCAAACTTCATGATCCCATTCCTTATATTCAAATTGTAGCTCATTAAGTAGGGCTGCAATAAGCTTTAACTTATCCCTATCCTGAGTATACTGTTCACCAATATTTACTCAGGAACTTAATAGCATCTTCATAAGCTTGCATAAAGCTTATTCCTTGGCCTTAGCTTATGATTTTTGGTTCCTTATGAAGCTGATCAACCAAACTTTAAGGTCCTAGGTTTAATTTTCATGTTGTAGCCTATTTACTAGGGCTGCAACAAGCTTGTAACTTGTCCCAATTTTGAAGAGTGCACTGTTCATTAGCACACTCACACTTACTCACTAAACTTCATAAGCTCACAAAAAGGCTTATGGCTAGGACTTAGCTTGTAAAATTGGTTTTTTATAGAAGCTAACCAATCAGTTAATAAGTCCAAAGGCTTTAATTACATTTTGCAGCTTATTAATAAAGGCTGCTTATGACTTTTTGTGTGTCCCATTTTGATGTGTACTGACCTTCCACCATACTCAGTCAAATGGGAGACTTTTCATAAGCTTTTTACAAGCTCACTAGTGGACCCCACTAGGTGAGCTTGGGCTTTTTAGAAAGCCAACCAGCATAACTTGCAACCTCAATTCACAATTTGGGTTTTTAAGATCATTTACTGAGCTTAATTGTGCCAACTAAAAGGTTGCAGGGGGTGTTTGGGACTGCAGTTTACTGGATTAGCTTATTTGCTTATTTGAGCTTATTGTCTTATCTCAGTGAACATGCTTGTTTAAATATGTTAAATAAACTTGTACAAATCCTGTTTTTACTTTGTTTTCATGTATGGAGCTTATACCAAGCTCATTGAGCTTTCACTCAATCCAAGTCAAGCCTTAGGCTTGACTGTCTAAACCTTAAGCCCATACTAATAAGCACTATCAAGTGCTTATTCTTGTATAAATATACCTATTATACTTGTACATATACCCTTTTTACTTTTATTTTCACTGAATAGCTTTTTTAGAGCTTATTCCAAGCTTATAAGTCCACTGTGAGCCATAAGGCTTGACTGAATGACTCATAAGCCACAAATTGCTTATTTATTAGTTTGTAAAGCTTATAATTCCTTATACTTATATAAGTACTGTATATATATAGTTTTATAAACAGAAAAAGCCAAAACCAAGCTTTAACCACAAGTGATAGCTTCTATTTAGGAGTTTAAGCTTATTTGGCAATCTGAGTTGGAAATAAGCTCTGTGTATTTCCAAGTTTTGTAAAAGTTGGTTTTTATAAAGTTGCTTATTTTTACTTAATATAAAGTTTTGCAAAAAGAAAATCACAAAAATAAAATAAAATGGCAAAAATGGGTGTGTGTGGGATTCGAACTCAGGACCTCAAGGATAGTAACATGCTTATGTACACACACCCCTTCCATTAGCTCGGGGGCACCAGTTCCGTCATATGCTCCACAATAAATATACATAAGGGTGTTTTTGAGAAATAAGCTTAAATAAGCTGTTTTGCTTATTACAGCTTATTTGGATAAGCTGTTGGTCCAAGCTCATTTTTCTTAAGCTTTTCATTACTTAACATACTTACTGAAATTTTTTCATAATTTTAACTTTTCAAATAATAATTATTTTAATTAATCCTAGTTTAATTAATAATTAGGTAATATTAGGTAATTAAATAGTTTTAATAATTTTTAGTTAATAACAATATCTTTTTATATTTTTTAAAAGTCTTATAGACCATTAGGTATTTGTTAAAAATAATTTCCTAATTGTTACTGTTCATTCCCTATTTTCCTTAATTAAATTTAGTTAGTTAGATCTTAAATAATAAGTAAGTAATTAATTAGTAAAATAGCTTATTTATAATTTTTATAAACTTTTTATATTTTTTATGGATTCCTGAGATGGTTAGGAAGTTCTATAAAAAGTTTCATAATTTTATAAATCAGTTTAGTATGTATAATAATTAAATTAGTATTAATTAGTTTAATTAAGTAATATTAGTTTTTAATTAAGTTTTCTTATTTTTTGTTAATAATATATAGTTTTTATATTTTTCTTAGCTTCTTATAATTAGTTTAGAATTATGTAAAAAGTTTTAGATTCTTGTTTAGTCATTTAGTATTTTTAATAATTTAATAATAGTATTAATAATTAGATAATAATAAATAATTAATAAATAGAATAATTGTATAATAAATATATTTTTAATTTAAAAATTTCTTTTATAGTATTTTAAAATTTTCTAAGTTTTAATTTTATATTTCTAAGCATTTTTTAGATTTTCTTATTTAGATAATTAATAAATAAGTAAATAAATAGTTTTTTTTATAACATAACACTTGTAAATATTATTTTAAATAAGTTTTAATTATAAGTAAATATTTTATTTAATTTGCATTTAAGCCGTTAAGGCATGCACATTCCCTCTTTGGGAATGTTTTGTTTTATTCGTTACGTTTATGTTTATTTAAACCTAAACGTACGTTTGTAAATACTTTATCATTTTAGGGTTTCTGATTGTACGTTTTTATTGACGTAGCTGTGACAGAGCTATTACTATTCACATTCCAGTGTTAGTCATTCAGATTCCCATTTTTCTATATACATATTATTTCAACACATTACAAGTCATTGTACTATCACGCACACCTCGTTAGGACATAACGACCCGGGGATGTACTTTTCTGTACTCACGTACTTTTTCTGTACTTAACTCCCACGAATTAACTTTGCTTTTCCTCCCGGGCTCCATTTAGATATTACGGTTAATCATTCACAAGTGGTTAGCTTGTGTGATAAATAAGTGATGGTTCGGGAGGAATCATTCTCCTATTTCCCTTTTATGACTATTTATTTCACTGTAAATATTTAAATCATTTCGTGCGTCTCTTTTCATAACTCCCATAATATTTCTCTAAAAATATTTCATCATCCGTATTATTTAACTAATGACTGTCTACGTATTTCACTGGAAATACAAAAGTCATTAACTCATGTCCACACTCATATCACGTCTATTCCCTAAAAGATCTCATGACTCTTTGAATATTTCACTGGAAATATTAAAGTCATTTCTCTCTTCTCGTCCCACTCAATGACTTTCGACGTGTTTCATTGGAAATATAAAAAGTCATTAACTTTCGTCTTAAATCATCTATACTTTTCAAGTATCTCATCTAAGAAATTGAAGTCATTTCTCGTGCCCACTCTATGACTATCTTTGAGTCATCACTTCCTCATCTAGTTTAGGTTCTCTTGTCACAAGAATTTATTAGGTATAAATTCTCTCCTTGCGTCAAAAAGTCTTGCTAAATAAGTAAGATACATTTGTCAAAAATCAAAATAAGACGAAAAACTGTCTCAGCAATGCGCGACACCACTAAATTTAGTGGTACCATGTATCTGAGACAACCCGTTTTCTTCTTTCATTTCCCTCACTATTCACATTCAAACAAACCATTTCTCTCCAAAACACTGCCATAACCAAACCCTCAATCCAAAACTCAATTACACACTTGTTAATCAAGATCAAGGCATTGGAATTAAAGTCAATTAACCACTACATCTTTCTTAACATCATTTGTAAGTCAATTTGCTTTAATTTCTTTCAATTCGAACCTAGGGTTTGTTCATGAACATCATAATTGAATTGGGGCTTTTTAATTTCGATTGAATTTTCATACAATTAGGACTAGGAATAGACAATGTACAGCAAACACGATTCCTTAAACATAGGATTTATGCATAATTAAGTCAGCCTATATTTTAGGTCCGAATTTTACAACTTTGATTAGGAATGGATTAGTTGTCTTTAGTGGAATCATGTCTAGGATACTTGAAAATGAATTAGGAATGATCACAACAAAATATCCTCAACTTTGAAAAAAATTTGGCGCCAAATTGACGCATTTGCCAAACACCCCAATTCCAATATTTTTGAAAAACATCACTAAACTAGGATCATGAAATATTTTTCGTGCATCGTTGATGCAAATTAAAAACGTTTTTGCATGCATACATGATCTCACAAATGTTAGACAAGTTACATAACTAATATGTAAACTTATACACATTTTCTTGAGCAAAAGTAAAGTTAGGAGCGTTTGGGTAATCTCATTATCACCTTAAGAGTCGAGATTACCGAACCTCCGCATTGTTTACATATAGGCATACATTAGAAAAATGATCATCATCAATAACGTAAAAATAAATGAGCATATATACTTATGTAAAATTATTTTCTTTTATAGGTAACAATGCCTCGTAATGATTATCAAGATACCAAATGTTACATTCCTCTTTTACTCCAAGATCCCACCATTCTCGAAGAGCAAAAACTCATCTTCGCAAGGTTCAACATCGATATATACACGAGGGATGTGTAGTCGATGATCTCTTCATTCCTCTAGATGGCATTAACATATGCTTTCTGATGCGTGAGAATTGCACCAGGCTTTACCTCTCGAGGGATCTCGAGAAGCTTACAACCCCCACCAGGCAGTGTACCTAATCGTTGTAGTATACTATAGTGACAATTACCGGGGGATTGATCGTTCAACTAAGGAATAGTGTCGCTAGGATTAGAAAGCCTAAAAACAAGGTCTAGAGGTGAGGGATGATTCTTTTTGTATTTTTATGTTTTTATGAAAGCAAGTAAAATTTCAAGTTTTGGAAGAGTGGGCGGAATTAGTTGATAGTCAACTAACCCAATAACTAAGATGCAATCAAAATAAAATAACAGAAATGTAAATAAACTAAATTAAACTAGTGGTGTGAACAATAAATGGGAGAATTGTGTTTACTTAGATTTCACTACTCCCTAGATATCTTTTACAGGTTAATTGTTTGTTACAGTTGCGTGGATGACGGGTTATATTCCTTAATACCAATTGTGGGGTGGCGTACGTACTTCCCCAACTCTATAAGCTCCTACTTCACTCCTATGTCGAGCCTGCAAGAAGCTCCTAACATGGGATCACTAGAATTCGCTCATGCATTAAATACAACCCTAAAAACCTAGTACGCATTGGTTCATGTTTCTTAAGACGTTCAAGCAAGTTACACAATGGAGATTTGCCAGTTTTCTTAAGCCTAACATCGAAATCATTCATCCATTACAACTATAAACAAGCAATCAACCTATAATCAACATCTAGGTTTCATTACATCTAAGCAAACACACAAAAGATCTAGCCTAACATGTTAAAATCAAGACAAGCGTAAGATATATTCAAACAACACATAGACATATTGAATGAATTGAAAGGATACTTATCTCAATTGAACATGAAGGGTTTCAAAGGGCGAAAACCTTTGAAAATACTGTAAAAGTCGTGCTAGGGTTTATTAAGTTCGACCCTAAAATTCTCCACACTTTAGAATGAAAATTAAAAAGAGTATATATAGATTTCCTAAGGTGACGGCGTCAAGAAGAAAGTTCTGACGTCGTCATCTCGCCGCCACTAAAATTCTCGGACTGCCTAGATCCAGATCTGACGCCGTCATGTGTATTTCTCTTCTGGGTCATCACCACTTTTACTCTTGACGGCCTTGCTTTGACGCCGTCATGATTTCTCTGGGCCGTCATCATTTTTGCTCTTGAAGCCGTCATAAAATTGCTCTTGACGCCGTCAGGTACTGTTCCCAGCCAGAAAAATTAAGACTTTGCCGTTTTCTTCACTTTTATGCTCCAAAAACGTCAAAAATGCTTCCTTTTCCAGAATTCACTCCCAAAGTACCTAAAATCACAAAAGGAACGATTTAGGGCAATATTTGATCAAATAAATTCCAATTCCGGCTTAAATGACCCCCTAAAAACGGATCATTTTTCGCCTCATCATATACCCTTACACTTGAGATTTACTTGTCCTCAAGCAAATGCGCTTTTATTCTAATCAAAATAAAAGTTAGGGGTCATTTAACACTAATATAAAAGTAATTACAACAAATAATCGTTCCACTAAAGACCAAAGACAAATACGGAGGTCATACACTAGCACCTCACAAATAGTGTTTAGATACCCACATCTCTCGGGTGTAATAAAGTATATATCACAATATGTAAATGGAAAACATCTCGCACTACCTGTCATAGCAAAATAGATTACCATAGGCTTGGGAAAGGATCGAACTTCCACAACATGGCGAAAGCACCTAGGATAAACTATTAAAGAGGTCTTTTTAAAGGGTTATAACGTTAGGTGTAGGGATATGGAATACACGATTTTGTTGGATATAGGCAATCTTTACTGGTAGCGAGTTAATAATCTTGGTTAATTGCATGTACAATGTGGCATTGCTAAGCCAAGACTAGACTCGACTTAAGCTAATAAATCAAAAATAACAAAAACATAAAACAAACATAGAATGAAACGGGATGGTAGTCTGT
This sequence comes from Artemisia argyi, assembly GCA_030686995.1. Taxonomy (NCBI): domain Eukaryota; kingdom Viridiplantae; phylum Streptophyta; class Magnoliopsida; order Asterales; family Asteraceae; genus Artemisia; species Artemisia argyi. Next base: position 66,349,597 of record CM060706.1, read on the forward strand.
ATGTTTTTTTTCTCTCTTTTTTTAATATCTTTTTTCTCTTTTTCTTGATTTTTTCGATTTCCGTTTTTTTTGCATACACTTTAAACTAATCTATTGACTCGAATCAAGATAATCAAAACACTTGGAGTACTTTTAAGATTAACGCAAACATGGGAGTAATATATATGATGTTCTTCCCCATTACTACATAACATAAGTACTTTACCCATGAGTCCCAATCGTCTCAAAATAATATGTACAAGGATATGACTCGACTTAGCAACCATGTAATCAATTAGATAATTAACTAAGGGTTTAACAAATAACAATAATGCACTAAAGATGAGTGCATACACAGAAGGCTAAGGCGATTTGGTTGTACATTTAAGTGAGGTGTAACAAATTCTTCCTTTAAGTACTTAAAGGTAGAAACGAGAAGATAGGCTCGGAGGGGTGTACTAGGGGTTTCGTGTACTAAAAATGAGTACAACGCTAAGGGTGTGGGAAAAATTAATTGACTTAACTAGCCAAGTAATATGACTTAAATTGTCAAGTAATTATGATACGGGTTTAACACAAGGGTGATCCTAATGCCTCTTATCATGTAGTAAATCCTACTACACGAATGTAGTCTCACTAGCGGTCTCGGAATGAATCACTAACGCAAGTTCTAGAATCTAAATGCTACCGGTACACTCATAAGCACTAATAGTAAATGCTTTTCCTATCAAATCTAAAGGCGAACCTCACATATTTGGGTGGAAAATTTTTCTGAATAGTACGGTTTTGTGTTAGTCATACAATCTCCTATCCATGAGACGCTTGCTATGGCTAAAGTTTCACTCCTAAATGTTGTAAAAATTTTAAATTTGGCGCTAAAATTACACTAACAAGTATTTCTCTTAGTTTTATTACACACCTACCATCAAACAAACAAACTCAAGTGAAAGTGTATCCTATAAGGTATCATCATTTACCCTCCCCTTACACTTAGGATGAACATTGTCCCCAATGTTCAATTAAAGTTGTAAAAGTAAAACAGGTAAAAGAATGAAATCAAATACTCCTCTAATTCGCTCGGTATAGATAGTGTGGTAATAAGGTTAGATCTTCCTCCAAGAATCAAAGCTTCCCTTCCAGAATATAAATCATCTTCTTGTCAAACATAACCTGTTAAACTTGAGAAAACAAACAAGGCAACCTCGCGTAAAATCGGCGGTAATCTATATATGCTAACAAATCCTAGAAAGCAAAGTAAGATATAATGCTTGTGGAATGAATGTTTGCAGATTTCCTGGAGATTATAAAACTAAAGATTCGACAAAAACTTTAAGACTCCGTTAGAAAAACAAAACTGGTAAAATTTCCAGATTTTTACACGTGACGCCGTCAGGAATTTCTTCCTGACGCAGTCAGAAGTGACCTGCAGAAATCTTTATGTTAAGTTTCCAGAAAATTTATGGAAAAACTTTGTCCTACTTCCTGGAAAATCCTGCAAAACATCATTATAACTCGATACAAGCATTTGACTCTAACAAATACTAATACACATGTCCATTTAATATTGTGGAAAAACATGATCGGTTTTGTTTCTTAAAAACATATTTGGGGTTTCCCCTTACACTTATCTTTTGCAAAATACCTTTGGATGAAGTTAAGACTAAGCCAAACGACAAAATAAAGTATTTTCACCATTTAGTTTTGAAACATGATCTACCAACAATAAAAATAAAACATGCATACGGAAACAAATAACAATCAAACAAAATAAAAAGCACACAAAGCATGGGTCGCCTCCCAAGAAGCGTTTTTCTTTATTTACGAGTCTTGTAGCTAGACTCAAGGTCATAGGTTATCACGTGACCTCATCCTTGGTTTCACTCTCTAGGTCATCCCCTATATTAGTTTTGTATTCCGGACCTAGTTGCAAGCATTCTTTGTAGAAACCAAGTATCCTATTCATAACATATTCAACTCCTCTACGTCTATCCTCATCATTCCTATAGTAAACCGCTTGTTTGTGTTCCTTTTCTATGTTCGATAGGAGGCGGTATTGTTCAATCTTATAGGGCATTTGGTAAGCAATCTCATGATTCTCTTTCTTGAACCAAACTATCCCTAGAGTCGGATCATAACTCATCTTAGAGGTCTCAACGAATGGTTTTCCGAACACTACTTGACTTAGGCAATCATCTATCACCGAACGAGTATCCTCCACTATCACAAAGTCAATCTCATAAGTGAAGTTCCCAACAATCACACGCAATCCTTTCACTCTTCCTACAACATTACTTATCAGATTCTTATTGGGCATCATCCTATAACCAAGTTGTTTCTTCATTACCCAATTATAATAAGTCCAAGTCATGATGTTTATAGGAGACCTAGGATCGATATAAGCTTTCCATACATGCATATGCCCAATGTTGCATGGTATGTTGATGTTAGAGGGATCACCTACTTTAATACAGGGTGAACCAAGGATATATGGTGTCTCGGGATCATTGAATAAATCCTTGTGATATTCCCGTTCTTTGGTGGGCAACTTATCAAAGTACTCTTCTACGTTTTCTACTTCCTCTAACTTCTCTCCCTTATCAACCTCAACTTCCTCAATTTCATCCCTAGTCTCGGTTTCTACTCCAACTTCATCCTTGTCACTTTCTTCTATATCCTTATCCATTGGCTTAATGGTGACAACATTGACAAAGTGTACGTGTTTGGATGACGAGGGGTCCTTAGTTTGGATTCCGCTATTGGCGTCCCTAGTGTCCTTCCTAGGTGTAGTTAACGCTTGGTTGTTGAGGGCTTTCAACAAGTTGTCAATCTTATTGGTCATCTCCGTTTGTTGTTGATTGAAGTCGGTTTCAAACTTAGCTATGCGAGCTTCTTGAGATGCCATAAACTTGGACATCAACCCTTCAAGATTGTTGGTACTACCATAGTTATTAGAAGGATTGTTGTTGAAAGTACGGTTAGAGGGTGGACCGTTTGGTTGGTAACGATTAGGCGGATTTGAAGAATTGTTTTGGTTTTGTTTCCACCTAAGGTTCGGGTGATTTTTCCAAGAGGGGTTGTAGGAATCACCGTAAGGGTTTGGCTTGGGCTTGAAAGTGTACCACTTATCTCCCGCTTCGTTGGTACGCGAGGATGCGTAGTCCGCAAAAGCTGTTCCGGGGAATTCCACGCAATCACGAGTGTCATGGGGACCAATACATAATTCGCATGAAGAAGTGATTTTGTTCACTTGGCTTGAAGGCTTAGGAGCTTCGTAAGATTTCATGAGAAACTTGACTTGGTCCTCAAGTTCCATGATCCTACGGTCGGGAGTGCTAGAGTTGTTCGAAGGCAAAGATATTGCCTTGACCGTTTTGTTCAAATCACGGGGATCATTCCAACTTTCGTTGTCATAGAGAGCAAGATCTTCTATGAGTTCCCATGATTCTTCCGCACTTAGATCACGTAGCTTGCCACCAGCCGATTGGTCAATGGTTCGCCTTGTGGAGAGATCGATATGGTAATAGAAGATTTGGACTTGGAGCCAAAGATGTAAGCCATGATGAGGGACTTTTTGGAGTAAGTCCTTGAAACGAGTCCATGCTTCATATAGAGTTTCACCTTGACGTTGTTGGAACATCAAGATATCATTTCTAAGCTTGGTAGTTCTCCCCGGTGGGAAAAATTGAGCAAGGAAACGAGTGGTGAGATCATCCCATGAGGTGATGGATCTCGCGGGTAAACGTTCAAGCCATTGACTAGCTTGATCACGTAGAGAGAATTGGAATAGGCGTAATCGAGTTGTCTCTCTAGTTGTAACATCAAGGTCTATGGAATCTACGATTTTAAGGAAGTCCTTGAGATGTTGATTAGGATCTTCGGAACGAAGTCCATGGAATGCACATCCGCTTTGCACCAACCAGATGGTGTCGGATCACAAGGGAGACACATTGGCTCCTTGGGTGAGCTCAATAGTGATTCGATAGCCTTGGTGGCTAGGTCGGGAATACTCTCCTAGGGTTCGGGGCCTAAGAGGTTTGTTTGCTAGTGGTGGGTTTTGTAGGTGGTCTTGTTGTGGTGGGTTGATAAGTTCAAAGATGTTACCACCTTCCATGATGTCGGATGGTAAGAGATACGAACAAAGGCACGAAGAAATAGATAGACTAAAGAAAACCTAAAAATAAAAATAAAATCTTAATAGAAAGGAATCTAGCAAGTAGACCTAATAAAAAGAAATTCTAACCTAGACAATAACTATTCCCGGGCTGCGGCGCCAAAAATTTGATGCGTGGGAATTGCACCAGGCTTTACCTCTCGAGGGATCTCGAGAAGCTTACAATCCTCACCAGGCAGTGTACCTGATAGTTGTAGTATAGTATAGTGACAAGTACCGGGGGATTGATCGTTCAACTCAGGAATAGTGTCGCTAGGATTAGAAAGCCTAAAAACAAGGTCAAGAGGTGAGGGATGATTCTTTTCGTATTTTTATGTTTTTATGAAAGAAAGTAAAATTTCGGGTTTTGGAAGAATGGGCGGAATCTGTTGCTAGTCAACTAACCCAATAACTAAGATGCAATCAAAATAAAATAACAGAAATGTAAATAAACTAAATTAAACTAGTGGTGTGAACAATAAATGGGAGAATTGTGTTTACTTAGATTTCACTACTCCCTAGATATCTTTTACAGGTTAATTGTTTGTTACAGTTGCGTGGATGACGGGTTATATTCCTTAATACCAATTGTGGGGTGGCGTACGTACTTCCCCAACTCTTTAAGCTCCTACTTCACTCTTATGTCGAGCCTGCAAGAAGCTCTTAACATGGGATCACTAGAATTCGCTCATGCATTAAATACAACCATAAAAACCTAGTACGCATTGGTTCATGTTTCTTAAGACGTTCAAGCAAGTTACACAATGGAGATCTGCCAGTTTTCTTAAGCCTAACATCGAAATCATTCATCCATTACAACTATAAACAGGCAATCAACCTATAATCAACATCTAGGTTTCATTACATCTAAGCAAACACACAAAAGATCTAGCCTAGCATGTTAAAATCAAGACAAGCGTAAGATATATTCAAACAACACATAGACATATTGAATGAATTGAAAGGATACTTATCTCAATTGAACATGAAGGGTTTCAAAGGGTGAAAACCCTTGAAAATACTATAAAAGTCGTGCTAGGGTTTATTAAGTTCGACCCTAAAATTCTCCACACTTTAGAATGAAAATTACAAAGAGTACATATAGATTTCCTAAGGTGACGGCGTCAAGAAGAAAGTTCTGACGCCGTCATCTCGCCGCCAATAAAATTCTCGGACTGCCTAGATCTAGATCTGACGCCGCCATGTGTATTTCTGTTCTGAGCCGTCACCATTTTTACTCTTGACGGCCTTGCTTTGACGCCGTCACGATTTCTCTGGGCCGTCATCATTTTTGCTCCTGACGCCGTCATAAAATTGCTCTTGACGCCGTTAGGTAATGTTCCAGCCAGGAAAATTAAGACTTTGCCGTTTTCTTCACTTTTATGCTCCAAAAACGTCCAAAATGCTTCCTTTTCCAGAATTCACTCCCAAAGTACCTAAAATCACGAAAGGAACGATTTAGTGCAATATTTGATCAAATAAATTCCAATTCCGGCTTAAATGACCCCTTAAAAACGGATCATTTTTCGCCTCATCACTTTCCAACAATTCGTTTTGATTGTTTATACCACATAAATGATCTAATATGTCCTCGCTTCATTCTTGAATTTTACCGTTGCGTTCGTACCTTCAATGATACTGAAGGCAATGTCTTCCTTGATTTTTGGATTAGAAATCAAAATATCACTCTATCCAGCACTGATTTTGGTGACATTCTAGGTGTTCCTTCTGTTGGTCAATGTACCTACACAGAAGACCATTTGTTGGACTCTCTGTATCATAATCTGGAGAGTCACGGTCCTTACCTCACCGAAATTCCTGATCCACAAGTCATTAAACAACATGTGTCAATCCGTCGAGTCTCCAAGACGCATCAAAAGCGTGATGGTTCAATAGTCTATCTTGATCCAAATCGTATTTATCTCAAGGAAATCCTTCCCGACCTCAAAAATTGGAAACTCCTTCTGCGTGAAAACATCTTGTCTCTAGCATGAAACAGGGATCATGTACCTGCTAGTCTAGCCCATATGCTTTATTGCATTACTATCGAGGAACCTTACAACATTGCATACTATATGGCAAAAAGAATGGCAAACATTCATGGTCGAATCGATAAGCTCATGCTATACGTAATGTTGCTTACTCGTCTCTATCATTGGTTTGCAGCCTCTTATCCTCATCTTGATAGTAATGATTAATATTTTGTCGATCCCATCATGAAACCTCTCGGTGGACCACAACGTCGCACAAAGCAACGTAGTGACAAGGGGTCATCACGTGGTCGTAAATCCACTTTCGACGCTACTTTCTCGTCCTCTTCCTTTCATCATGGGTCATCATCTCATCCTATGGATGAGGATGATGATGACATGAATGAAGAAAGAACTTCTCGTGCTCGTATTCCTTCTCTCGACACATACTTTCGTGATCTTAATACATCCGACTTCAGAACGACATCCGATCTTGGCTTCAGAGAAACTAGTTTAACTAGTATCATGCAAAGGCAGACTTTGATGATGAATAGACAAGTGTCGATGCACGAGCAAACTATCGGAGGTTTAAGTCGATTAGAAAGGCGATTAAAGGCATTGGGAACAAGTTGAAGAAATTAGGGAGGTCAAGGAGATAAAAACAATATTTAACTAGTACTAAATAGTACTTAATCTAACTATTCAAAGATTTTGATTATGGCTCTACAATATTAACCTTACATGAACTATTTTGGGTGTGTCCTATTGTTTTACCACCCAAAATTATTGTTTAAATTGTGATATATTCTTGGTTGATGATTCTTTTGTGTTTTATTAAAAAACAATTTGGTGTCCTTTACATGCACTTCATGTTTGATGATTGTATTTATCTAGTTAAATCCTCCCACATGCTAGCTTATTGATGCCTACATGCATGCTCAATAAGTAGACAATCACATGAATTTTTTTGTTGCTAGTTGAGGCTATGGTTAGGAAATTCATGCTAATGACTCTTTAGTGATTTAAGGTAGTGGGATTTGCTGCAAATAGTACTCCTAGAATCACCCATTTAGGAAGCCTAAAACCTGAAGAACTAAGAAAATCGCCACTAACAGGCCATGACACCTATAAATAAGGGACGACACCACTAATTTTAGTGGTACCGTGGGTCATTTAGTAGTACCATACCCTGGGAAAACGATTTTAACTATTATCTCTCTCCTTTTGACCCTATTTCCCTTGAATCCTACAAACAAAACCTGCTTCCCATGCTCACAATTCCCAATACCATCCCTCTTGATGTGGTTATTTAATCAATTATCATGCATTGATCCTTCTCACAAACCATCACTCTATCAAAAACTCACCAAACCAAAAACATGTCTTCCACATTAGCAATAATCACTCACAATAAACCAAGACTTAACAGCAAACCATCACAAGAGATCATCCTCATTGATCTAACACTTGATGATGATAAAGACATTTACACACCATTGAACTCTTCCAACTCAAACTCATCCATCTCTACACCACTTGCTCTTTCCAAAACTACTTCCACTAGGCCAAACTCATCAACCTCATCCATAATTAGGACAAAAACACTCTCATTACCACCTAGTCCACCTCAACCATTGGCTTTGACACTCACATTATCACCAACAACCCCACTTGAGCTTGTTCACTCATCACCATCGTCTTCCGCATCTCCACCATTAAAACCATTAATGGGCCATCCCATTCTTTACCCACTTGAACCACATAGCCTTAGTTGTTTATGTTGTCATCACAACCAAGAGCTTATATTTCATCTTAGAGATGATTTGGGTCAAATGTTCTCTTATCTTGAACTTGACACCACCTCAAGGGCCCATCATACCATCTCCTCCACCAAGCACCAACCCAAACAACTAAACATTATATGTTTAGTAATCATGAATAAAACACCTTAGGACCCTTTTGTGCACCTTGAAGCAAATCTTAGGACCTCTATGTCACTAAAGAATGTTATGTGCTTCTTTAAGTAGTCTTATCTTTCTTGTTAACTAGTTTAGTTCTTGTAATCATAATTCAAGTATGATATTCTCATTTATGAATGAAGGCATGAGTTTATGTTTTGTTTGTGGTTGGATTATTTTTCTTTGTACTTTTGGTTGGATATTTGTCTTGAATGCTACATGTTAGATATTGAATTTGTGTCATCTAACCTTGTTTTGTATCATCTACCACTGCTCGATTCCTTGGTATGCTCCAAATGAGGGGGAGTTGATGAGGCAAAAAGTGTTACGCTTTTAGGGGGTCATTTAAGCCCTAAGGTGGTTATTTGATCAAATATTGCCTCAAATCGTTCCTTTTGTCATTTTAGGTACTTTGAAGAAGAAATCTGGAAAATGAAGCATTTTTGACGTTTTTGGAGCGAAAAGTGAAGAAAACGACAAAGTCTCCAAAATCAAGCTGGAAACAGTACCTAACGGCGTCACGTTCTATAGGTGACAGCGTCACGTATTGGCAAGGAGGTGGATATGAAGTTTACACGAGACATGCCAGAAAGTTTTTGGGATTTAAAGAATGACGGCGTCACTCTTTGTGACGCCTAGGCCGTCACGTACAATCTATAAGGTGACGGCCAGTGAAGAATATAAGGTGACGGTGTCAGATCTGGATCTAGGCAATCCGAGGAAAGCATTGATGGCGAGTTGACAGCGTCACATGTATAACATGACGCCGTCATATTGTATTCTCTATATATAGTTTTCTAATTTTCATTCATTAGAGAGAGAACTTTTGGAGGAACTTCACCATAAACCCTAGGACGAATTTTAGCTTTTTTGTAAGGGTTTCAAACCCTTCTTTCATCCATGATTAATTAAAGATAAGTCTTCCAATAATCATTAAATATGTCTAAGTGTTGTTTGATTCTATCTTATGCTTGTCTTTACATTAACATGCTAGGCTAGGTTTATTTGTTGTTAATTGTTGTTGGATGAATGATTTCGATGTTAGGCTTAAGAAAACTGGCTAATCTCTAGATGGTAACATGTTTGAACGTCTTAAAGATGTGTACTATGATTTTAATGGTTATATTTAATGCATAAGTGACTACTAAGGAGGCCATGTTAGGAGCTAGTTGTCGGCTCGACATAGGAAGAGGTAGAAGCTTATAGAGTTGGGGAAGATCGTACACGGCCCCACGAATGGTATTAAGGAATATAACCCGTCATCCACGCAATTGTAACAAACTAATCAATTAATGAAAGATAGCTAGGGAGTAGTGAAATCTAGTAAACACGTTTCTCTCCATATAAGGTTTTTCTCACATTTATTTTCTTGTTATTTTATTTTTATTGCATTTGTAGTTATTTGGGTTAGTTGACTAGCAGCTAATTCCGCCCACTCTTCCAATACCCAAGATTTTTACTTGCTTTCCATAAACATAAAAATACAAAAAGAATCATCCCTCACCTTTAGACCTAGTTAGATTAAGTTTCAATCCTAACGAACACCCCAAGTAGAACGATGAATCCCTCGGTACTTGCCACTACACTATACTACATCGGTCAGGTACACTGCCCGGTGAGGATTGCAAGCTTCTCGAGATCCCTCGAGAGGTAAAACCTTTTGCAAGGTTGCAAAACCACGCATCAGGAGTATACAACAAGGGGGAGCCTTAGTATTCTTTTTGCTTCGACAAAAAGGGGGAGAAGTAGGATATAAACTCATGTTAAAAACTTGTCAAAGTTAATCTTTCACCTAAAATGAGTTTATGTTTTGTCATCATAAACAATGGGGAGATTGTTGAAGCAAATAATGACTAAAAACATTATTTCTATCATTCGATAACTCTATGTTTTGATGATAACAAAATGCGAAAACAATTTACGTCAAAATTAACGTAAACAAGTTTTTAATCGAAATATCTGATTTCTACGCAAATCACTCTAGGTATGAACAAACAAAGTGATTAATTGACAAGTGTTCTAAGAAGTGAATTTGTGTTTTAAACTCTACATTTGTGAGGTGACAAAACATTCTTTTCAAAAATATATTTTACAAATTATTTTTGAATTATAAAGAAATGTTTTATTTAGGAAAATCTTTTAAAAAATCCCAACAACTAGTCCCCCCCCCCCCCCCCCCCCCCCCCCCAAATAAGCTCTTAACTTCCCAAAATAAGCCTTCACCACTAAAAACAAAAATGAAAGTGTTTTTGTCTGGCACGGTACCATGGAACCACTAAATTTAGTGGTACAGTGTAAACTTTAGTGGTGTCGTCCCTCCATAACGGCTAAATTTTCATTTCCTATAAATAACACTTCACTTCTTAGATTTTGGCTATCCTTTTTCACACATAACTTTCTGGTTTCTATCCTCCTTTTCTCTCTACACTTCTTAGATCATTAGTTAGTTTTCTTTCTTTTAAAGAGTGATTCTTTCATCCAACCAAAGATCACCTACATTCCTTTATTAGTCAAGAGAAGAATACAAGGTGTCAAGAAGACACAAAGTGTTAGAGTCTTTGAGTAGTGCACTTGCATTACCAATTGTTAGCTTGATTGTATCTTGATATACATCAAGTGTTTGTAATTTTGTAGTTACTATCTTGTGTGGATCATTGTGATCGTGTTGAGATCTTGGGGATCTCTTGTAGCTAGTGTGTTTGTGTGTTGATCAAGTGGATCAAGGTAGATTGAAGAGTGTGCAGATTGTGTGAGGATCTTGTTGATTGTGTGAAATGTTAGGATCGTGTAGATCGTGTGATTAGTTTGGATCGTGTGGATCATGGTAGATTGGTACTAACTAAGATTAGTACTCGACATCTAGCTTAGTGTCGGAAAATAACGTAAGCGACGTGTACGGTTTTCTCCGCCTGAAGGGAGGTTGTTGACGTAGTGCTTATAACTCCCGAGTTGGGTACTCGGAGAGTGGAGTAGGGCGAAGAAGAGATTCGTGACCGAACCACTATAAATCTCTTGTCTCGGTTTGATCTTTCCATCTCTATCTCTTTACATATTTCTATTAATTGTTAGTAGTAGCTTAAGGTTGTGTTCATATTGGTGTTGTTTGATTCATCTACATACGAATCAAAGTTTTTCACAAAGTAAACTTTTATAATTAAACGAAAATTCGGTAAACTATTCAACCCCCTTCTAGTTTCTCACAATTTTCTTACCTCCTGAGATGATTGAGAAATCCTTCAATGACATAGAAATGAATCCTTGCGAATGTGCTAGGTCGCATGTGATAATTACTTACCTATGTTGGTATTGTGTATGCTTGTCGAAATATACAAACTTATATTAGTCATTATTTATGAGACCTAAGGGTCACACGCATATAGTACGAGTATCCTGAATAGTATATATCTATTGTATGTATATATTAGAGACATGGACGGAGACAGGGGGTTCCCACGGGTGCCCGTGCACTCTTATGGATTTTTTCCATGTAGTGTTAATTTTTTTTAAAAAAAAACATCGATTTTTCCTACAGTCATCTTAAATGCACCCGGTCAATCAAAATATGTTTCTAATATTAGTGTTCAATTTTTTTGTGCACACCGGTTATATTTAGTCCTATTTCCATCCCTGATTAGAGAGATGCCTCAAAAAATTTACTTCTTAAAATACTCTTGTTCAACTTGTGCGACTATTAAAAATTTGACACGTGTCTCCGTGCGACTTGTGTGATTGTCAATATTTAGTGACACTTTGTTAAATTTTTAGTAGATTCGTGCAAGTCACACCGAGATAAATACAGAGGTAATTTTTTTAGGTATTCCTTTAATCAATGTTTTGGTTTTGCGAGAAAAATGAAATTTGCTCTTTAAGAAAAGAGATAATTTCAAAAGTGTCTCGGTTGCCCAAGGCGTGAGATTATATAAACGGAATCTTTTGTGTTTGCTTTTCTAAACCAGGGTAATCAGTACTTTTTTGGGCAACTAAAAGCTGCAAGTGATAAGTGTGATTTTACGGGTTACAAGGTAGGGCAACTTGTATACTTTTGAGCAACTGGTGTAATTTTTGGGCAACTGGCGGCCTCATGTCAGAGTCGGACAAGTGGCAGCACATGGTTGGATAAATTCGAGTTGCCAAAATAACTTGTTTAGAAAAGCAAACACAAAAGATTTCGTCTAAATAATCTCATGTGTTTGGCAACCAGAGCATTTTTAGAATTATCTCATAAGAAAATCACTATATTCGGACGTTCAATTTAATAGATCGTTTTTTTTTTTTTTTCACTGAAACCCCACGTGTCCTTTCTTTTAGTTCCTTTTTTATTTCGGCCCGCTTTTTTTTTTTTTTTTTTTTTTTTTTTTTTTTTTTTTTTTTTTTTTTTTGTCGTAGGGGAGAGATTGACCTTTCTAACGCATATTCAGTGGTACCCAGCATGGCCCCACTGATTTCTTTTCGATCGGAGCATCCAGCAGCGCAACCCGGTTCTACTTGACTAAGCCCATGCTCGTCCAAGGAGGGAGTTTGCTTTACCCAACCCCCTTTTTGATAACAAGGCAGAAAGCCCCGACCTGACATTCATTAGTTTCGAATGAAGAGTGCCCTGCCGCACCTACTCCTATCAAAAAGCGAGACTTTACTAAACAAGAAAAGCCCCTTCTATCTTATTAGTAAAGCGCTAACGCGCGCCCTGCAATCAAACTAAAGTTTCGCCTTGATCGATACGACAACCTTACTAATAGAAAGGGTCAAAATGCGCTCAAGCAAGTTTTGTTTTTTTTTTTTTTTTTAAATAATGCTCTCATCGTCAGCTCCACATTACAAAATCAGTAGAACCTATCCAGGCATATTCGTCATATAAACTTGCTTATATTTCATTTTCTTAAGCTATAATCACAAATTCACATTTTTAAAATCGGTATTTGCATTAACATGGCCTAATATGAGGCGAATGTTTGTAGGGTAATTAGGTAATCTAATTTTAAAATATCATCGTTAACGTCACAAACGATATGCTTTCCAATGTTTGTGTTATGCATGTTATGTAATCTTGCTTGCGTGCTTTGTAAACAGATAGACTTTGGCCATGTTAATTACTTGATTGGCATTCGAGTAATATGTATCTTATATTTTTGGATATTCAAAATTTTGAATCAAATTTTGGTTACACGGATCGATCGATCATGATGAAAAATAAAGCTCAATATGATCATGATAAAAAAAACAAGAATAAACAAAATAATGCAGGCAAAGAAAAACACAAAATACACGAAGAAGAAACTACTCAAGGGTGGCCTAGTAGCAAAAGGACTTATGACTATCATTCTAAAATATGTTCAATTTTTGCTAGGTGCAAATAAACTTGAAGTGGTCACGTCAACCTCCTAAAAAGAGAGTGATTTACCTGATTTGAATCTGTGTGACGGTTAGTTCAAACCCGATGAATTAGTCGGCCAAAAAGTCAAAAAACATGGTTACTAAAAGAAAGAAGAAGATAAACAAAGAAGCACTTTGCACTATAGAGCACATTGGCCTTCAACACAAATGATTAGAAACTGCAAAGATCCATGGTCATCGTGTTGGTGGGTGGGTGGGACCATGGTTTAGCCATTGGAGTGTGCATGGTGCTTACTCCTTTGGCTAAATGCCTAAATGGTTTGTTTGATTAGTTGCCATTAAAAAGCTTAGTGGTCCAAAGTTCAACCAATAAACATTGAAGCCTTGAAGGACCATTTGAAATATGATCATTGCATGTCTTTAGTTGCCAATGATTAGGCCATGAATTTATCCACCTGCAAGTTTCTTACATGGGCGGTTTTGGGCTGGCGCACCATCAGCAACCGAGCTGGGCCCAACCTAATAAGGGGCACTAAAATTTTTTATACTCATTATATGTATTAGGCACAACCCACTATAAATATTATAATATAGGGGCACTTTTTATTTTTTCATGCCGGGCCTAATTTTTTTTTGACGTTCTCGGCACCGCCCCTGGTTTCTTAACATATTTATCATTCAAAATTAACTTGTTCGAAACAATTCAATGGTGTATGAATGCACATCAAAGTTCATAATAAAATAGAGATACGTACGCTATTTTTTTTTTTTTTTTTCTTTTTTTTTCATTAAAAAAAAAGGCAGTTTTATATCTTCACTTTTTAAATTTAGAAATTTCATATATACCTACAACATGTTTTAAAATTATTATACAGTATGCATTCAACCACTTTTAGTATATATGAAATTAATCCTTATAAAAAGACTCTTAATAACTTTTTAGTCTAACTCAGTTAATTTTTTTATTTTTTTTTTTATATTTTTTTTAAGACTAAGAGGTTGTGGGGTCCACCCCCATCTAAGCCTCTTAGGGTGTTGGCAACCGAAGAATCATGGGAGCGTCTTGGGTTGGAGGACGCCGGTGAACACCGCCGCCAACCCCCAAGACTCTAGAATCATGGGTTTCGGAAGCCCAGTGAAAACTCTGAATCATGGGAAGAGACAAAAGAGTGTTGGGTTAATAAAGAAAAAAATTGAGACATGATTCCGAATCCTCCATAATCCTCCCATTGCCAACAGCTTTGTATTAAGAATCCTCCAGAATCCTCCTGTCACATGGCACTATGTGATTGGTTAGTGAAAATCCTCTCATGACTCCGAGTGTTGGGTTGCCAACACCCTTAATGGGGAATACTAAGCTTTTGATGGTCTTTGGCATATAGAGGATTTAACAAAAATATATATTATTGTATTACTTGGGTCCATCACTCTTAACATTAAGACATTCTAAATATAAAAAGAAACACCCCCTCAGTCAGATTAAGTAAGAGGTGTGTACCAAAAAGTGTGTTTTTGTTTCTCTGCCATTAAAAGACTATATGAGGTGGTTAAGATTTAGAGTTGTTTGTATTTTTCTATTTATTAAAAGTCAATAAGAGGCTAAAAACTCTTATTGAACTAGATGTTGAAATGGTGTCTTAACATCCTTAATGCAACACATTTTTTTTTAATTATGCCTTTTTTTGTTCTTGTTTCAACTTTTTGATTCGTATAGAAAGTACCTTTAAAGAAAATCACAACATAGGTTTTTTATTTTTTTTCTATTATTATTATTATTAAATAAAAATGTATAAGATTATAAAAGTTATGGGTGACAATTCGTATTGAAACGTATAACATAATCAAGCACATTTTGACGAGTTAAGAATTTCAACGCAAACATGAACTCCTTATTAAAAAAGTTACCAATGTCGACCACCGATGTAACCACAACCATAATCTGTTTTATTGTTGTGTCGATGTCAAGTCGTGTTTTGTGATGGGTAAAAAAATCAAGATAATCTAACAAATTATGACAATTTTTTACAAAAACAAAAATACTTTAAATGGGGCAGATTTAGATTTGTGAACTTCTTATTCACATTAAGATTGGATTAGATTCATATATTTCAGCAACAAATTCAGATTTAGATATGCAAATTAGATTCATATTTCAAACCTCTTAATAAACAAACAATACCTTAGTGATAACAAACAAAAGTCAATAACATAACTTAAAAAAAGAAGGGTTGTGTTATACAAACCATCCCTATATTGTTATATCAGATAGTTTGGTCAAACAGTATAATCTACGATGTACACCGTATAAACCGACGATGCGTGCAATAATTGAAAACCGTCCCTATGGGTCCAAATAACTTGCTCCAAAAAAGAATAGCAAGCAAAGTTGAGAGGATATATGCCATCATCCATTTTCAAACACATCATGTTCCATACCAGAAACAAAAGGTAAGGAAGTTGAAAGGGTACCATATCAATTATCCTAAGTCAATTATCTCAATTAGAACTCATAATTAATCATTGAATGGGTTAACGACAACTCAGGTCGACAAAATCCATATCGTATAATTACATACCTGCAAATCATAACCTAACAAAAGTTGTCATTCATCGGATTTTGTGGATACATTTTGTCATCAAATCCTAGCTATTTATTGGTGGATGTGTCCCATAATCAAATTTTGATTTTCGCTCAAATAATGATCATATAGACAACTTTAGTAGATGTCATTTTCCATGGACTGCAGTTTTATAATGACAATATACAAAACTCACTTAGACCATCTGTGGTTATGGATGGATGCATAACGAGTGAAACCCCACTATGCCCTCCCTCCACGCGCAATCAGCTATTTTTGAGATGTTTTGATCACCAGCTTGACCCAAACTTCTTTTTTTGTTTGTGTCTCTATGTAAGTGTATTATTTGTTACTAGTAGGGTATCCGCGCGATGCGGCGGCGGGTACCTTGCGACTATATTTTCTGACAACGTGATCTTATGCGGCCATACTTTTATTAAAAAAATAATCTATAAATAACAATAACTTTAGTTAAGAAAGTGATATCTATTAACAGAAATTACCACAAACAAAATCTTGATTTTTTCCTTCATCACAATCATCCTTCGTCAATAAATTTTGTTATTGTTATTAAGCTGAAAAAGTAAGCAAAGGCCGAAATATACTATGCAAAATATTTGAAACCGCGCGTTGCTGCGGGAAGTTTTGCGTTTTCATACAAAATATTAACACATATTGAAAACCTGTTTGATTCGGTATGCGTGACCTGGTTCTAATTGACTTCAGTCACAGTAAACGCGTGCACTATTCCTTTATCGATCACCCACAACTTAGAAAGCATGAAACGAATCGAATTTGCAAAATAAATTAACTTTGAGCAAGTTATGTGTCTTTACAATCATTTTTATTGGAAAAATTATTTCGAGAAAAATGGTGAAAGTTTCATAATGCTTCGAGTCCGTTTGGTATGTCGAATGAGTCCCGGAGCGTGTTTACTAAAATTTTTGCTACTTGTCCCTTCTAGTCCCTCCACCCTATTTTAATAATAACCTTGGGAGTTTTTATTGTACACATTTGATCCCTCAAATTTTTATATAACCAATTTCTTATTCATAATATCTCTCCCACTCTCTCACTAAAAACACACCAACACACACTCTCTTTCTCACTTCGCCCGGCACCCCTCTACCTCCGCCAACTGCCGTCATCTCCAGCTACCACCGTCGTCGGAAAATTTTCCGGCGAGGTCTTTTTTCTACCAAATCGTTAGATCGGCTCACCTACTTTCTTTCTGGAGCTTCTCGGCCTGTGACTTGTCCCGTATCACCACTCACGCGCCACCCATCACCACTGTCACTTCCACAGTCATCCCCCTCTTTTTCTCTCGACGGTAACACCACTCACGCGCCCCCTTCCCCTTCTTTTTTACTTTTAATCGAAACCCTTTATAATGGTATTTATTTTCCTTTGTTAGTAAATTTTGAAAAACCACCATTGGTCGCCGTCTTCATATCGTAATATGTGCACCGAGTCCATCACCGTCTTCAGTTTCATGATTTTTTTTCACAAGACTCTTAACTCCCTAAGCCACCTTTTAACATTATGCTATTCACTTTTGTACATGTATATTTTTGTCTCTCTTTACCTTCTGGGATATTCACTAAAAAGCATCATACTATCTTATTATAAGAATTGAAATTAAGATGACAAAGTATAATTTTATTTATCATGAATTTAGATTTTCAGATATGGCATGAGATGAATGGCCCAATAACACAATTTAGATGGGCAGTCGTGCACAAAGCATCGAGCGACTCTCGTAATATTGCTGGAAGGTTTGGGAAAATTTGAAGGATTTATTGTTAATTTCTTGATTACATAATTTGTTATCTAAAGATGAAAAGTAAAGTTGATTATGGAGGGCTGTACATTATGTTTAAGTAATTGTAATAATAGGTCTAGGGGTGTTTTTAATGCTATTTAATGTATAATTGTAATATTTTGGTCTGAATTTCGAGTTATGCTTGTTTTCATTGTACACAATGCTTTGCTTGTTGTAATTCTGAAAAATTCTTACTTTAAAATGTTGTAAATATTGCATATTTTTTTGTACATTTGAATTTTTTTGGAGAGAGAGTCATTTGTCTATTATATGTAATATAGATATTTGTATTTAGTGGGATATGTTTGTGTTTAAAGTGAGGTATATTTGTGTAGTGGATTTGGTGGTTGTCTAGCTAATTAATTTAGTGAAAGGGCTGAATGATGATGTATGTGGAATTGAGGTGCCGATGATATCTATATGTAGTCACCATTACATTCGGTCTTGAATATATAAAAATTTAAACTATATTATTTTGAAGTGCAAATACCAAAAAAAATGCACTATACTTGTCAAAAATAGTACTTTTGTGTATCGAATTTTTTTTTCCTCATTTGTGTACTAAACTTGCGTTTTTTGCCTCTTTTATGCATTTTCGTACAATTTTATGACATATTTGCTCCTGGATTTTCAAAGATTTGAGGGGCAAAATTGTCCCAAAGTGCGTAAAAGTGGCAAAAAATTTAAAGTTTAGTACACAAATGAGGAAAAAAAAATTCGATACATAAAAGTACTATTTTTGACAAGTATAGTAATTTTTTTGGTATTTACCCTATTTAATGAATAACTAATTATACTATTTTCAAATAGAAATGAATACACTGGTCTGTTAAATATCTAATACACAACTGACAAAAGTTTAACTAACATCATTATGACTGAAAATTAATCACATGATATCTAACGATCAATTAATATGCAAGACAACTAGCTGTCACGAGAATACGGCTTACCAAGGGCTGTTGAGTTATATTTTGGAAAAGAAAATAATAACCAACACTAGCAATCATATTGTATGGAAAACTATCTATTAAGAGTAATATATTGATTTTTTTTTTTTTTTTTTCGTCGTGAAATCACAATATATAACCAGTAACTGTTTAGATAAAAATTCCAAAACGATAGATCCTAGACGCATTTTACTTAAAGCCTTCTCATCATTTCTATACATAGATTCAAATAATGACATTTAATGTGGTATGTTATATACTAAAAGATAAAGTAGTCTTATAAATGTAAGTGGTTATAATAAATATCTTATGAATTGAAAGTGAAAAGTGGATGCTTCATTTGTTAGTACATTGATTTAATAGTCATGCATAGCCATAAGTATATAGGAGATGAAGTGTTTGGTGTCATGAATGCATAAATTAAACACACCAATTAGTGGTTAGTATTTTTACCTTCTCGTACATGAGTTACAAATATTTTATCAACTATATAATGTATTAAAAATCGCACACAACAAACCTAACTTCCTCCACACCGTGTGCACATTGGGCTACAACTTATTATGGTGGTAAAGTAAGCATCATATCGTCTTACTTATTTAGCATATTGATTTATATTGTTTCATGTAAATTTCACGTGTATTTTGTGTGTGTAACAATGTAGGACATAAAGATTGCGCTTAGGAGGTTTGGTAGTAACATCATCTGTGGACGTATGGTCCGGATTGGGCCAGGAATGGGTCAGGCCCGGCAGACAGAGGCTCACTCTACGCCTAAACCATAATCCATGCCTTATAAATATAGAGCTGAGATTCTCTTCTTGACACAACACAACAGGTTACTCTAAACCTAACCCTTGTATGCTATATCGCACCAATACTGACTTGACCGTCGGAGGTGGATCCCGGGGCTACGGCCTCGGGTCCACTCCTAACGGGTTCTCTTTGTTGACAGGTCTACTCAGGGCTTGAGAAGACGACGAACGGCCCAGGGAGAGTCGTCAAATCCAGCCCGCGCCAGATTATGCATCAACAAGTTGGCGCCATCCGTGGGACATGAATAAAACGCTCGTCCTACCTCGGTTGAACATCAACTTGATAGATATCCTTCACGTTATGTAGGAATCTGCAACGATGTTTGCCCCAACTTCGATTCACACACACGGTTATTAGACCTCGAATCTTTCTTTGTACGAGATAACTGTCTATCTTGAACACAAACGAACAACAATGGCGGATCTACAGCCACATGTTCCTATCCTGTGTTCTCGTTCTAACCAAAAAAGGCAAATAATGACGAATTTGGAATCTCAAATTCGGTTTTCATCCATCCTTGTTCTCTGCTTGATTATTGAATTGCCATGAAACTTCTATTATTAAAAAAAAAAAAAAAAAAAAAAAAAAAAAAAAAAAATATACGACAACTATTTTGTGAACAAATTTGAGAGAAACCATTACTAGTTGATAAACGTACTAATGATGAAACTAGTATACCCTACTTCTCTGTACGTATGCATGCTATTAGATATTATACGATGCAAT
This sequence comes from Artemisia argyi, assembly GCA_030686995.1. Classification (NCBI taxonomy): domain Eukaryota; kingdom Viridiplantae; phylum Streptophyta; class Magnoliopsida; order Asterales; family Asteraceae; genus Artemisia; species Artemisia argyi. The sequence goes on from CM060706.1 coordinate 66,369,877, forward strand.
TTTTGTTAGAATTTTATCATGTAGGCATGCATATATGTGAATAGCTGGTTGATTAGACATCCCACTGATAACTTCATTATAAATGTGAATTTGGTCATGATATATTGCTAAAGATATATCACAATCGCAATATTTTCTATAATTTAAAAAGATATCCCAAAAATTTTTGCGCATGTCTTTTAAATCGGTAAGATATGTTATCTTTTAAATATTCAGAAGATTTTATGTAAATCTTTTAACTTGGTAAACACGATTTTACCTATAGCCGCACTAAGTCCGCACGATCGGACCTACTTTATCTTTTAGCCGCGAATTAATTCGCGCATATAATGTTTTTTCGGTTGGTATGCCTGTTCGTGCTAGTTTTCGTGTTCGAACAACGCAGTCACGATTATCTACCCGCGTTAGGCCGTGCGTTCGGACATCTTCGCAGATTAGCGCCATGAGCACACTGTCACGTACAGGCACCACGATGCTAGTCAATCGCCATGAGCGCACTGGACAAAAGCCGTGGTCATCTGTGATCATTCACAAACGTTCGAGTCTATGCGGTCACGATACGTCAATCTGCGTTTGTGCGTGCGATTGAAATTATTAGTCGCGGTCACGGTGCGTCCATCCGGGTCTTTTTTTATTAAAAAAAACAATTAATTATATCTGCTATGTGCTATATATTGCTTCACGCTAATCTTTTACTTCATTACGTTTTATATGTTGCGATTCGCGGCATATACTTTTAATATTTGCATTAAATGTTTTTCAGGATTTGAATAACTAAGTTTAATGCTCCTACAAGAGTAGCACTATCAAACTTGGGGGGCTACCAGTGTATATAGTACTACTGTTTCCGTACGCGTCACTCAGGTATATTTGGAAGCAGATCGTATGTAAGAGGTATTGCAAGCCTAGTACAAAGACGAATTTAAATATTTGCACCATCTTGCCGCAGGGGAGACGTCCTATGTCGGTTGTAAAGACGAATGTAATGTTCGCACACAGCGCGCACCTCTGTCGCGAACAGCGCGCACCCTTGTCGCGTACAGCGCGCATCCTTGTCGTGCACAACGCGCACTTCTGCCACAGAAGTACGTCTTCTGTCGCACCATGTTGCATCGCTACTGGTACGAAAGGTACGCCCTTACCCAGGATGCAACATACGAGATCCACCTTCACAATTGTGAGACAATCACAATCGCAATCCCAGTGCGCACTGTCTCATGTGGGCTGCGCAGTATGGTCCGTCCCATGTGCACAAAAGTTGTGCACACATGGGCCATGCCGTCATGGTTGATTGGGCCTACGCGGCCATGAAAAGAACTTAAGTCTAGCCTAACATAGCCATGCACTATGTCACACTAGACTTGGGGGCTTGTGGACGTATGGTCCGGACTGGGCCAGGAATGGGTCAGGCCCGGCAGACAGCGGCCCACTCTATGCCTAAACCCTAATCCATGCCTTATAAATATAGGGCTGGGATTCTCTTTTTGACACAACACAACAGGTTACTCTAAACCTAACCCTTGTATGGTATATCGCACCAATACTGACTTGACCGTCGGAGGTGGATCCCGAGGCTACGGCCTCGGGTCCACTCCTAACGGGTTCTCTTTGTTGACAGGTCTACTCAGGGCTTGAGAAGACGACGAACGGCCCAGGGAGAGTCGTCAAATCCAGCCCGCGCCAGATATGCATCAACATCATCTTCTCTAATGGTTTATGAGATCCTACACATCGTTGTCTTATTAATTAAGTGAAACATGCACGGACATTTTTACTTTGATCGAAAATGCACTAAATTTATTAATTGTATTTAAGTTACTAACAATCAACTATATCTAATTGTTTTTTGTAGCACGTCAAGAATCATTAAAGAAAGAGATCGAGAAGTCACAAAAATTGCATCAAGAACAAAACATGCAAAAGGTCAATGAACAACAACGACAAAGACAACAACAACAAGAACAACAACAAAAACAAGAACAACGCCACGACCATCGGTGGAATGAATACTTAGCATTCATATTAATTGTACGTAACAAATTAAACATATAATATTTTACTTAATGTAATACCGATAAACGGGCTAATACTATTGATTCGTTAACAAGTAAGTTTCTTGAAAATAATGTGACGAGCATTCAATTTTTAATCAACAATTATTACTACACTTTGTTGGTGCATTTTAATATTTTTGCTCTTAATGTAGTTTTTTGTCTTGCGGTGTGTTAATATCACTATGATTTTAGATTCATTTGTAAAATGCCAAACAAATTTGGCAAAATGAAATTGTTATATTAGTTACTAAGAGTAGAAAAATTATATGTTGAGATTGATGTCTTCAAATATATTTATATATGCAATATGCTACAAATTAAATATACTAACAATATTGGACCAATTTTCACAACAATAAAAAAATATTGAAACTTAAATGGTTTTTGTGGATAAAATAAAGTTCGAATAACTAAGCATAGTAATTTCGAGTTACCGTATTTGATATGATAAACCAAAAGGATAATTCATTGTCACAAGTTAGATCTCAAAATATAGAGAATATCACTTTGTTATGATTTTATATAAGCTTTACATTTATTTTGAAAGAACCGTATTCGTTTAACCTCTCTTTGACATTTAGCATGTAACTTATCCATATTAAAAAATTACATGTGAAGAGACTCTTTTAAATATAACATCTTGAAAAAAATCTCTTCACATATACTATTTTAATGTCAATAAACTATTTAAATGCGTGTCATGCTTAGAAAATGTGTGAGAACATCACAACTTAGATATATAATGACTCGGTCTAAATATAAAAGTCACCAAACAACTAATTAAACTCATTCATAAACTCATGTGATGCTTACAAAAGTTGTGATACCATCACAACTTACAAACGTAATGACGAAAATAAATACCACACATTATACTATGACCAATTAGATAGAGCCCGTGTGCAACGCACGGGTCTGAATAACTAGTATAATATAATTTACAACTTAACAGACTTGGTTATATGAAACAGATATAGTAATTATTATTACCATTTCGTCATTTTAATATCACCTCATATACATACGGAGTGATTAACCCGTTTTAGACAAATACATAAATACGGATTATAAGCTAGGGTTGCAATCAAGTCAAGCTTTTAGCAAGTAACTCGAGTTCAAGCTCGACCTCAATCTTGACTCGATCAAGCCAAGCTTTTATCAAGCTAAAACCCAAGCTCAAGCCCAAAAATTAGGTCAAAACATTTAAGGAGTTAAGCTCAAGCTTTTGATAGCTCGGCTCGAGCTCTTATCAAGCTTTAATATATATTTTTTCATAATAAATTTATATAAGTATTTAAGGGCTAAGTCGAGTATTACCCTAATTTTTTTTGAACATATATTTCATAAATAATGTAATTTAGAAGGACTTTTCACCCCAAGTAATCTAACGATCTTTATTCTAGCGTCTCTTGTCTCTTCTCCGATCATTCAACAACCAAGCAAGCTTATCTTTTTAATTTTTCCAAAAATTTTTTAAGTTTACTTATCAACGATTTTTATTTGATAATGTTAAGTGTTAACATCAACAAAAGCTAATCATATTTATAGTCTAATCGATATTTATACTACATGTTGAATATCGTCTATATAAAGAAAAAAACCATTTATACAACATATAGATTTAAAAGATGCACTACTGTAACGAGTTCCATCTTTTAAATCCGTATTTTATGCTATTACACTTTATAAATATATTGATGAGTTTGGCTACTAAACACAATATTTTTGTATACATTCAAGCTTTTCAAGCTAAGCTTAAGCTTTGTTCGAAACCTACTCAAGCCAAGCTCAAACCTGGATGATTAAAACTTAACGAGCTATCAAGCCAAGCCTAAGCCTACTGTTTTTGTTTTAAGCTAAGCTCAAGCCTTGTCAAGCTCGAGCTCAGCTTGACTCGATTGCAGCCCTAGCTAAGCTACTCATTTCGTCTAGTTCGAGTTCTTAAATAGAACAATGCAACTCTCAAAGTACATGTTGGGGCAAAGAAGTATATATATTCTTTTCACTTTGAATTAATGGATTAAACGTAAAACTTTAGAGTTAAATAAGCATGTTAGTCGAGAACAAATTAGTTAAGTGAGCATATATATATAATTAAAGTTAATGATGAGATATGGTCCTATTATATATGATTTAGAGCACTTGGCCGACTAATTGTTGGGTGGTACGGACGATGGGTGCTCTCGACGGCTTGCTTCTCCATCATTTCTACACCACCACTTACTAAAAAATTAAAAGTTGCGTACTCCAACTTTCTTGTGATATTACCACCTTTTTATTTATTCTTAATTATTTTTATGAATCATCTAGAAAATAACTCCAAAAAGGGTAAATCAAAATATTTAGAAGGATTGTTCTTTGAATTGTTACACGTACACCAAATAAATAGCATAATAGTGACACTTTAGAGTGATCATACTCCCCCAACATGAAGTATTCTTACAAGGGCAGACCTAGGGGCTTATGGAGGTTTACGGGACCCATGAATTTTTCCACGTAGTGTAAGTTTTGATAAAAGCTCTTGATTATTTACGGCGTGACTTTTTAATTCATCTATGTTTGTTCAAATATTACGTTACAGTTTATTTTGTGCAACTGGTGACTTCAATTCCAAAGTCCGCCCATGTATTCATATACAACGTGGATAACCAGCAAGGGTTTCAGTGAGTACTTAACACTTCGGGTGATGATAATGTAACGTGCTATACAAAGCATATGAGTATAGGTCGCAAGATGCACCAGAATCTTAATTTTGGTCACAAAGTATATGAAATTTTAAGTCCCAACTGCAACTTGTAGGCAAAACGGACAGCAAAACAATGTTGATCGACCAAGTTGTTATAATAATAATCAATGCGTTTGGCAAAACTATATATGACTTGTATTACAAGGTCGAGTTAGAGCTAATATAACTTGATTATTTTGTAGCTAGTGTGTTATCGTTCTGTGGCATGTTACGAACGATTTAAGTGTCATTCAAACGCTTGCTTGAGGTTAATGTGATACTTGAGCCAATGTTGCAAAAATCATGAATCGGTTCTGAGGTGGTGGAGGGCCGAGTTGCGTTTTTTAGCCGATTAATCAGCCCAAAACCTTGTAATCGCCGATTAATCGGCCGACTTCCTTGTAAATGTATCCAAGTTCTAGGGCCTTGTAGCTTGGAATCGGCGATTACAAGGCCTTGTAGGCCGTTTTTTGCAACATTGACTTGAGCCATATTTTATTGTACTTAACTTTTTTGTGATTAATATACTTTACCGGGTAAACCTTTACCCAAAAAATATACTCGTATATTATAAGCGTAACTTGAAGCTCATTTAGAACTACTTGGAGCGGCTTTAATATTAAAAGCTTATTACTAAAACATATATTTACCAGGAAGTGTTAGTCCAAAACACTGTAGCAAAAGCTACAGTAATTTATACTCACATGACACATCGCTACAGTAGAATGTACAGTAAATAACGGTCGTTAAGTACTTAACGGCCGTTAAGTACTAACGACCGTTAACTTTGATTTTTTTTTTTAAATTGCGCCTGCAATTGGTCATTCGTCTTACAGTTTTGTTACAAATTTAGTCCTTATGTTCGTTGCAAATTTAGTCCTTATAACTAATGGTCGTTAAATGCACTAACTACTTTGGCAAAACACACCGCGACAACGCGCAGGTGATCCACCTCGTTATTTTACAAAGTTCTACTAATAAACTTTGCCATCCAAATTTAAACTTTTTAGTTATATAAAATTAACGTCAAACAAAGGTATTAGATTATATTTATATTAAAACATGACATAATATAAAGGTATGAACGTGTCAAAGGGGGAGAGGTTATCTTAACTAGTGGTGCCTCTGATTATATTTATGTTGTTTTCTAGTATTGGGCTAAAGACAAACAAACATGCACCATAATTATTCACCTTTTGTCTACCACCTTTCTTTTCACTACGCTTTTAAAGTAGTTATACATGTGGAGGTGAGAATTGCGTCACAAACTACTTAGCATAATACACGATTTTGTGTATGGTTTCAAATATTTGTTTAAGCTTTAAATAAACCATGTATTAAGATTTTGTCGTTTCCAGCATAAGGTTTATTATCAATTTATAATTCTTTTTGAAATTTTGAGACTCCAATACTACTTTATACTGTTAATTATTGCTAGTCTTTTACACCCACCATTGTTAGATATTTTAGGAAGGATTATAAAGTTATTATTGACGTGATTATTGACACCACTACATACGTCATTTGGAAAATTAGGATTAAATTTAGCTTCGCCGTGAATCCTTAATAAGAATTAAAATATAATCCTAATTGGTTGGATTAGTTAGTAATTTAAAAATTGCTTGAACAAATTTATTGTAATCTCTTTTCTCTAGTTACTAATTTGCTAGATTGACTTGTACGTACATATCCTGCCCCTAAAAAAATGAAATAAAAGAAGTTTTGTTTAGTTCGTTCAACGATTACTTGTTAGTCACTTACTTCTTTTATTGGAAAGTGTTGGGAGTATGAACTCGTTGGGCTTGTCTTAATCATGGCTTGTCTTAATCATAGTCGGGTGTTGTACGTTATTCCGAGCATGAAAGTGTGTTGCAGTATATAGTTCCGAGAACCACCATCCCATGGTCAAGACAGAGCTTCATACATAGAAGATTTGTATGTGTATGGGTAGTATGTATGAATAGCATAAGCTTCGGTCTAATTGACGTGGATGATGATTGACTTGGTACATCATCAAGAACTAACGCACACATGCGTGAGTATGTTTTGTGCAAATTAAACGCAGCCGTAGTTTATAATATGTAATAGATTAAAAAAAACGTATGTACCACATATTTTAGTAAATGAATGGATTTGTACACTCCGGTTTTTTTATTAGGACACTCCAATCTGTGCATTAAATTGTTGAATAATGTTTATAGAGTGCTCGGATTGTTTGTAATGTCCCAATCAAAATAAAGAATGTACAAATCATCTCTCTTTAATAATAATATTTCACTAATACTAGTTATAACATAAAAATACATTTATTAATTTAGTATAAGTCAAATTTATTTTGCAATGACAATGCCTATTAAAAACAGTCGCAATATCCTTGTATTTGGCTATTTCTACAATTCCAAACACCCCTATAATTAGCAATTGAAATAGTCTCAAACACCCTTGAATTCAGCTATCAAGGCAGTTTCCAGCACCTATCAATTCAGCTATTAAAAACAGTCTCATACACCTTGAATTCTGCAATTAAAAATGTCATTAAAACCCTTTAATAACTATTAAGACAACCATTAAAACAATCCTAATCACCACTGAATCTAATTATTAAGACGGTCCCAAAACCATTTAAAAACTTACTATAATTAGTAAAGAAAGTACTACTTTAATAAACCGGCTCATTTTTTTCGCATCAGATTTTCAAGTGAATGAAACACATTAGTTATATCTCTTGCTAGATCATCATTATTCTATATTACAACAAATTCAAAAGCAATTAACTCATCAAATACTTGTGAGATTTTTTTTTTTTTTTTTTTTTTTTTGGTTGCAACTTTGGAATAAGGTTAATGCAACACATATCAGTGTCTGAGATAAAGGCATTTATATAACGTTAACTTGGGATTATGTGAGTTAGCCGTTTAAGTATATGAAAATTCAAGAGACAACTTGATTTTAAAATTCAATAAACACATGTACCATATAAGCAAATTATTATATCAAATATATGTTCTAAGTAACCTTCAAAGTAAATCCGTAGTTGATGCATTACGTGTAGTGTAGGGGGTTTTTATGTTTCCTACTTTAACATACTTGGTGATGAACTTGTATTCCCAGTCTCTTAATGTGTCAAGTTCGAATAAACAACGGATAAGGACCAACTGGTATATAAAACATCCTGAAAGAAACATCAATCAGCTAATACTCAAACTATTGACACAAAACGTACACTTTTTTTCTTCATTTCTTTCAGACTTAACAACACGCACAATACACTTTCTGCTAAAGTAATAAAAAAATAGAAGGTGCAGCCTAATAGAGCATATCACTTGTCAAAATGAGTAAATTAGATTTGTATAACGTTTTTAACTGATAGACATGCTGAGGTTGATGCTGATGTTATTATTTAACTTTAACTATTGATATCATGTTGTACAAAATGTGCGAGTTTAGTAGCACATAATGAGTGTTAATGAAGTTAAAATATGCTCCGTAAAGTTTTTAAAATGTTTTTATAGATATTCATATATAAGTATTAAATAACAATTTCATTAGTCGTTCTTATAAGTAGAATCACGTATATTTATTTTCATATCCAAGTAACTCGTGCTTACCATTTGATATTTATATTCCCGTTACTAATAATTTAGCCGTATTTAATATTCAAACTCGTGTATACATAAATTAAACTTTTAAATAGAATAACACGAGTCATTATTTAAAAAAATATTATAATAGATGAAAGTCTAAAACAAACGATATTAAAACTAATTCGCATATTTACCAAATTTTGTAATTTTAATGGATGAAAGTCTAAAAATTAAGACTAATACTCATGTAATTTTAAACAAACTTAATATTATAAAGTATACGGGGTATAAAGTGTAAGGGGTTATTTGTGTTTTTTTATAAAGTTACTAAAAAACATGGAAACTTATAATTTTACACTTAGCTCTATATAATTTATTTAAAATTCAACCACTAAATTTTATTAATTACTTTATCTTTTTTTTTTTTTTTTAAGTTTTTGATTTTATAAATTTGACAACTATATTTTTATGCATTTTTTTTCTTAACCAAATTTCTCCACCAAATTTATTAAGTTTGACCAAAATCAATTTAATTTTGACTTTTTATTGACCAATCATATTGCTCGATTTCACATACGTGGCAAAATCGAGCTCTCATATTGGTCTAATTTTTTCAATGAGAAGAGTTTTACAAAAATACTTCGAAATGATGTAATTCTTTTATTATATAAAAGATTAAAACCACCGGTTATCTACAGTATAATTTTTAAAAGGTCAAAAATGCCCCTTCAAGTTTTCATAAAATAAAAATAGCCTTTAACCCTTTTCAAAAAGTCTAAAATGCGTCTTAGGTATACCAAACATGGGTAAGGATCCAGTGAGAAGAAAACTTATAATGAGAAGGATGAGAAATAACTATAACTACATATTTGAGATGCGTCGACTTGAATTAGATGCATCTCTATTCATTTAGATGCATCCCAATTAGTTTCGAAAGTAATTTTGAAGTAAAAACGATGCAAAGTAGTACTTGCAACAAATTTGACCCGCAGAGGACGAAAAATACATAGGATTTTCATAACTAGCTAAAATGCATCTAATATATGTATATGCATCTAATTTTTAGCTAGAAAATATATTATGATGCATCTAAAAGATTAGGAATGCATCTAATTCAAGTCGATGCATCTCTAAAATGTGATTATAGTTATTTCTCATCCTTCTCATTTTAAGAGTTCTTCTCATTTGATCCTAAGTCTACCAAACATACAAAATAACCTTTAAAGTTTAAACACATAAAGCTTTACATTTGTACAATCTAATATCTAAAAATACCTCATAATTTTACAGACAATACATAAGAGCACCTAAGTTAATTAATCTTCATACTTTAATACAACTTAAGTTTACTAATAACACAAATTAGCTCATTAAACCAATTAACCTTATATTTACATACCCACTGGGTATGTTTGGCACACGAGATTAAAAAAAAATAATTATGGAGGCTTAAGATTATTTTTTTGGAAAATAGGCTTTGGTCAAAAAAAAATAACAAACTACCCAAAGCCTTTGATCTAGGGGTATGTGAGTTGTCCACTAATCTAGAAGTTGTTTGTTCAAACCTTACTGAAGGCATTTGTGCGATATATATTGTGAGATAGGTGGTATATAGTGTGAAAAAATTGTCATTAAAAGAAAAGTATTCTGCAGTAACAAATTATCCCTTAAAGCCATTAAAATCAACATTTTTACACTTTTGTATCATTTTCTTTATTATTATTAGCACTTTTTGATAAACAAACACATTATTGTTAAACTTAATTTCCTAGCTATATTATGTGTATTTGTGTGTCTGTTGCAACGTTGCGAGGCAACAAATATCTCGTTAACATCTAAACACAAAAATGAAGTTGATAGAAATTAAGGTTCAAGTATCAAAGAAGATGAATGTAGTATTACATACTTTATCAATCATAATTAGGTCTACTTTGAAACATTTAAATAGAAAAAAGTATATAAAACTTTAGGCTTATGGTTTGATGGTGATGGCTTAAAGAATGCATACTCCCACATCTTATAAGTCAATACCCCTTTACCCTATTTGATTTCAAGACACTTGTACTTGTATTTGCTAAAACTCATAACCTCCAAAATCATCAATATTTTTTAATCACTAGTTTGGTCACCTTTTGATTCTAGCTCAGAATTTACAAAAATACGTTATGCTACATATATGAGTATATAAAGATATTATTTTATATGTTTTATGAGTACATTGCACAAATGGCATTTGAGGAGTTTAAGGTAAGACGTTATGATGGAGGCCCTGATAGAGCAAGACTTGAACTACTTGAAAGAAGATGTGAAGTAGGACCATCACAACATGTACTTCTATTCAGTGATACCATGGGTGACCCCATTTCAAGAATCCGAAATAGTCCCATGTACATCATGCTGGTAAACTTACACATTCAACTTTGATCTAATATTTATTTCACCATCTTAATTATGCTTTGTGACAACATGTAGGTTGCTGAGTTGAACCATGAGCTAGTTGGTGCCATTCAAGGTTCAATCAAAGTGGTCACAATGAAAGAGTTGGCTAAAGTGGGCTACATCTTGGGACTAAGGGTCTCACCACTTCATCGTCGTAAAGGCATTGGTTTGAGTCTTGTGCAGCATTTAGAAGAATGGTTCGTTAGGCACCAAGTTGACTACGCGTACATGGCAACTGAAAAAGATAACAATGCTTCAGTTGATCTCTTTGCAAATAAACTTCAGTATGTTAAATTTAGGACGCCTGCAATCCTCGTTCATCCAGTAAGAACCCGACCCCTCAAGTTGTCATCCAAGATCGAGATTTTTAAGATCAATGAAGAAAATGCAGAGTATTTGTATCGTAGGTTTATGGGTTTGACCGAGTTTTTTCCCTCAGACATTGATAAGGTGCTTAGTAACAAGCTAAGTTTAGGCACGTGGGTGGCTTGCGACCAAGGAGAACGTTATCAGTTTGGGCATAATGGTTATTTTCCCACAAATTGGGCAATGTTAAGTGTTTGGAATAGTGGAGGTTTATTCAAAATGCGAATAGGGAAAGCTCCAATTTCGTGTATGATGTACTCCAAGGCGTCAAAAGTGATTAACAAAGCATTTGCATGCTTTACCATGCCAGCATTGTTAAGCAACATTTTTGAGCCATTCGGGTTCTATTTCTTGTATGGTGTCCACCATGAGGGTCCAACGTCCGGAAAGATGGTTCGAGCTCTTTGTAAATATGTGCACAACATGGCTCGGGTGGCGGAGGATTGCAAGATGGTGGTGACTGAGGTGGGGAGTTATGATGATAGAGTAAGACCTCACATCCCACATTGGAGGTTGCTTTCATGCCCTGAGGATTTGTGGTACATAAAGGCCTTAAAAAGTGAAGGGCGAGAAAGTTTTAATGAATTGACAAGAATCCCACGAACAAGACCTCTTTTTGTAGATCCAAGAGAGGTGTGAATGTGACTATGCCAACTAATTATTTGTTATATATAAGTTTTTATCTTGCTTTTTATTTTTATTTTTTTATCTGGGTTTTCGACTCTAGATTGCGAACCGACTAATCTCAGGACAACTACCTTTCTGGATAGCTCGGAGTCGGCGCAATTAAACCTTTGTGGCCACAAAGGGACTGATTTCTTCTCATTGGATTTGAACTCTTAACCTCCGCAAGTAAACCTCTGGACCACCCTTTGTGGTTGTGTTTTTATATTGTTCATATATACTAATAATGCATATTTCACTTATTTGATATATGCCTTTGTGGATGAGTATCAAAAGCTTAAATGCATGACATTGATCATTAGGAACATGGATATATCACTTCCATTTGGTCTATCCATCATTTTCATTGCATGGACTGTCGTCTGGCTAATGCCCAAAATCACTTAAAATTTTGGTGATCGGCTTGAATCGTTGATCATAGTCATGAGCCTGTAGAATGAATGACCACAATATATTTGTATGCTAATTCGAACTTTAAGTCTATATTATGTTAGAAGGGCAGAAAATTTATGATCTTTATATTTTTTTTTAACGGCCTTCATGACAGCATGCAACTTATGATCTGTATATATATGTCGGTTATCCGAGTTAAATTAACAATAGTCTTCAGTCGTCAAATGTAAGTACTTAAGACATATAGCCAGGGGCGGACCTATGCTTTAGTTTCGGGGGGGCGGTGCCCTCCACGACTCGCCGAAAAAGTTCATATTTTAGTGTAAAAAAAATTTTTTTAGGACCATTTTATTAAAGTGCACCCCTCCAAAAAATCAAATTGCCCCCCACCTTGAAGCCAAAAATGTAAAAACCTTAGTTTTTAGTGTTAAAAAAAAATTTATGACCTTTTTATTAAAGTTTATCACAAATTTTATCAAAAAAAAAATTTTTTTGCCCCCCGCCTTTGAAAATCCTGGGTCCGCCACTGCATATAGCTAGTGTATAGAGGTTCCGTAATGAGATGTTTTTTTGCCTCTACGAAACCCAACAAACATCTCATTCTAGATGATATCAAGCTCGCTTCTTTTACTTTCGCACATAAGATGTGCAAGTACAGGGGAAGAGAAGCAAGCTAGCCCCGCCTACCTCCCAGCTATATCTATAGGCGGCAATGGATCTTTAGTAGACAAAAAAGGTTTTCTCCCAAGTGGATTGAATGGGTTTGAAACCCGCTTACTGCTTTCAATTTTTTATTGTAACTTCCTACCGGCTCCTTGCTAGTTTTCTTTTTGATATATTTCTCGATGGCCGTTAAGAAAAAAATAAGGGTATGCGCTACCTCCAAGTATAATTCAGCATCATGTCACCTGTGTTAAACATAATATTCATTCATTCATTATTGAGATTACATTTCACTCAATATTTATGTTAATCACTAAACATAATACTTGAGGTTGGACTTAAACCAATACTAACACAAATATAAGTCTAACACAAATACAATTTCACTAACATCCCCCGCATTTAGAATGAGAGTAAAACGAACACTCAAAATGTCTCGAAACTCAAATAACAAAGCAGAAGGAGAAGCCGAATAGGTCGTATCACTTGGTAAAAATTGTATGTTGCTTAGAGTTGAGGCGCATCTCTTCAGTTTTAATCATGGAGCGAACCGTAGCTAGATCGGGAAAAGGATCCCGATGAGCAATTATATCGGCAACATGAACGAAATTATCACTCAAGCCATTAATAGCATAGTAACAACATCACCGTTACTCAACGGAGAGCCAAGAGCATTCAATAACGTAACAATGGAAAGTTCACCTCTTCAACTTTTTTCCTGTCTTGCTCCTTCAAATTGCCAAGGCAGTAACATGGCTCACGTAGAGACATGCTCTCAAGAATTATAATTTTACAAGAATACATAAAACTGTGCATCTTCATGAACGATAAGCATCTAGTTATCATACTATAAACTTAGCATCATCAATAACAACTTAAATCTCATTTCAGTATTTCACCAACTGCTCTTTTCATAGACAACTAATAATCCAACGTACCGTTGACTACATCTTCTTTCTTGTGTATAGAAGGATCCAATATGGAAATATTTTTTTCTTGCAATGCCTAAAAGTCTTACACATAACGAATTTTATGACAATAACAACTATGAAAGGATCGAAATTTGATGTCGAGGGTTTGTTCATGAACCACGCTTAGATTAATCTGTCTGACAAGATGGTTAATGAAAAAATAAGGTCTTGTCACAAATATTGTTGATAGTGTGAGAAATTGGAACACGTCACTCATCCATGGCATGAAAAGATAGACCAGTACGTGTGGTCAAAATTAGCTGTTTGGTGAAGATATTTTAATTTTCATTAAGATATGGACATTACTTTTTTTTTTTTTTTTTTTTTTTTTTTTGAAAATTAACTTTCATTGGGGAAATCCAAGTCCAATTTGAAACCCGATGGGGGGAAAACCTTCAACTTAAGCCGCCCGAAGGCACGACACTTAAATTGAAGTAAACCCTGCCTTCTCCAGATTCGAACCCTTGTGGGTTGAAACCTTCATTGAAGGACTTTGAAATCGTACCGACAGGGCAGTGATCCACAAGGGAGGACTTCTCGGTTTGGTCACCCAAACCGGTACTACTCTCCACTAGGCACGCTTAACTGAATAAGACATGCCCAGTGGACCACAAGCCCATTGGTAGATATGGACATTACTTGTGGAATAAATTTCGTGTCCATGATTATGCTATCATTTGTGACAAACCTAATGTCTTGTCTTTGTAGTCATTTGTCTTAACTAAAATCAAATCTTTAGCAAAAGTTTTAGGACGCAAGGACAAAGTTTGGACAAAGTCAATTGTCTTGATCAGTAGATTGACCAACTTGTAGACCCATTTTACTATTTTTGCTATTCACTCTTTTGTTAGTGATATGTACCCATACTCTTGTTATTAATAATAGAAGCCCAATACATATAGTGGGTTTCAAAGTTCCTACTTGCTCTTAAGATAAATAGTGGGTTTAGCAGGTTTTAAAAGCTAACAAAGGCCCATTATAACTTTTCATATGTTACAAAACTAATTTAATATACATTTTCTCATAACAAAACTTGAGAAAAAGATACTAACAACCAACACCATACACTCGACATTCCTAACAAAGAACAAGACCAGACAAAACTTGCCGAGTTGCAAAACAATCTTCGGGTGTTGATCGATTCGGTTATTGGTTGTTTGGTTTATTTTGTTGATTTTTTTTTGGTTAAAACAAAACTGAGCTGAATTCAAATCAGATTAAACTGAACCAAAAACCGAATTTAAATTCAGTTTCAGTTTTCGGATTAACCTAAATTATTATTATTATTATTATTATTATTATTATTATTATTATTATTATTATTATTATTATTATTATTATTATTATTTACTTATATATAGTTGAGTTATTTTAGATCAATCTATTTCTTACATTTTGAGGGACTCATCTCAACTATCCAAAATATTTGATCCAAGGGACCAGATCAAACATTAAATACATTAACTACCACATAATCTTTTTTCATTAAAACCCACTTTCACCCATCTTTTTAAAAATTACATATTTCAAAAACCGTAAACTGTTAACCTAAAAAAATTACACCATTTATCTTTCAATAGAGGTTCACTTTCATAACTATCGACAAAATTTTTTTTCTCGGTGCAATATTTTGCTTGGTTATCGCTTATGATATAAAACTAATATGTAAGTTTGAACACTAAACATGAAATTTTAAATTAGAATAAGTATTTGTGTATAGCTTTAAATGATTCACCATTTTTTCCATTTAAAAATTCATATTCATAACTTTTCAACTATTATCACATATAATTTTTGAACTTTCAAATCATTACAGTTTATTCATAGAAGTTAAAAAATATTTGAATTGTTTTTATATTCAAACTTGCTTGGTATATCTCATGGGATATAAAAATTTTAAATTCGAAAACAAAAGATATTGACATAGATGTAAAAAATGGTGAATCTTTGGAGTTGTATACAAAAATATTTATGCTCATTTTACAACAACAAGTTTATTGTTTAACTTATATATTAGTGTTATATAACAAGTGGTATATCAAACGAGTTTGAATATCAATTTTTTCTATTTTCAACAACTGCTATGAATTAACCGTATTGATTTAGAGGTTAAAATATTATATGAGATATATGGTTAGAAAGCTTAGAATGTGTATTTTTCAATACAAAAAATGGTGAATTTTTTAGAGTTCTATACTAATACTCATACACTACGACAGCATATTGAGCGTTAGAATTACATATTAGTGATATATCACATGTGATACATCAAGCGAGTTTGACTTCAAAAAAAATCTTCTATAACTTCTATGAATAAACTGCATTACATTGGATGTTCACAAATTATGTTTGATATATAGTTGGAAAGCTAACGATGTGTGTGGAATACTAGGGGTTGAATAGTTTTTTCGGTTTTTCGTTAATTATAAAAGTTTACTTGTGAAAAACTTTGATTTAATTGTTTGTGAAATCAACCAACAACAATATGAATACTAAACTACACTAATAAGCATAAACTATAAAAGTAAAGGGTAAGAGATGGAAAGATTAACCCGAGGCAAAGAGATTTATAGTGGTTCGGTAACGAAGCTCATTTTCGCCCTACTCCACTCCTCGAGTACCCAGCTTGAGAGTTCTAAGCACTATGTCGACAAACTCCCTTCAGGCGGAGAAACCATACAACGTCGCTTATCCCTATGTCCGACACTAAGCTAAATGTCGAGTACTAATTTAGCTAGTACCAATCTCACTCACGATCCTTACTTCTCAAACGATCCTCACTTATCACATGATCTATATGATCCTCACAATCTACTTTTGATCCACTTGATCAACACCCTATCACACAAGCTACAAAAGATCTCCAAGATCTCAACAAGATCACAATGATCCTTACACACAAGCTAAACAAGAGATGGACAACTTGATGTATGCCTAGATACAACAAGTATGTAACAAATGTTACAAGTGCACTACTCTAACACTACAACACCTTGTATCTTCTTGATACTTTGTGTTCTTCTATTGCACTAGTAGAGGAATTAAGGTGATAACTTGGTTGGATGAAAGGATCACTCTGTAAACAAAAGAAAACTAACTAAATGATCAAAGGAAAGTGTATGTGATAGAGGATTTGAACTCAGAAAATTTTGTGTGAAAAAGGATATCCAAAAACTGTGAAATGGACTGTTATTTATAGGCAAAGAAAATCTTACTGTTACAAATGGACGATACCACAAAATGTCAGATGGTACCACTAAATTTAGTGGTACCGTGCCAGACAAGGACACTCCATTTTTGGGTTTTAGTGGTGAAAGTTTATTTGAGGAAGTTTGGAGTTGATTTGGGGGAAAAACAAGTTGTTGTTAATTTTAAACTTATTTTCAAATTAAAACATTTCTTTTTAATTCAAAATAATTTGTAAAATGTATTTTTGAAAAAAAAAATATTTTGTCACATTAAAAATGTGAAGTTTGAAACACAAATTCACTTCTTTGATCATTTGTCAAGTTGCAAATTTTTTTGTTCTTACCTAGAGTGATTTACGTAGAAACAGGATATTTCGACTAACAACCTGTTTACGTTAATTTTTACGTAACGTGTTTTTATATTTTGTTATCATCAAAACTTAAAGGTATCGAAAAATAGAAATCACTTTTTCAAACATTATTTGTATCAACAATGTGTATTTTTAATGCTAAAAGATTAATCATGTTAAGTTTTACACAAATACTTATGCTCTTTTTATGACATCATGTTGAGTGTTCAAACTTACATATTAATGATATCTCACATGTGATAAATCAAGCAGATTTGACTTTAAAAAATGAATGCTTGAGGCAATAATGTTTCTTGTCCTGAAGATCCTCTGATAGATGATGTAGACATATGTCAGGCCTGAAAAGCGTGATGTAGTGGATGAGAAGTAGAAGTGATGAGATTTGGATTGTCACACAAAAGTTTTACTTCTCAAGGGATCTTGAGAAGCTTACAATCCCCGCCAGGCAAGTGTACCTGACCGATGTAGTATAGTGTAGTGGTAAGAACCAGGGAATTGATCGTTCTCCACAGGGAATTGTGTTCGTTAGGATTGAAAATGATCTAACTAGGTCTAGAGGTGAGGGATGATTCTTTTTGTATTTTTAAATTTTATGGAAAGCAAGTAAAAATCTCGATTTTTTGAAGGAGTGGGTGGAATTAGTTGCTAGTCAACTAACCCAGTTAACTATAAATGCAATAAAAATAAAATAACAAGAAAATAAATGTGTGAAAAACTAACATGGAAAAAACGTGTTTACTTAGGTTTCACTATTCCCTAGCTATCTTTCATTGATTGATAGATTTGTTACAATTGCGTGGATGACGGGTTGTATTCCTTAATACCATTCATGAGGGCGTGTACGTCCTTCCCCAACTCTATAAGATCCTATCTCTTCCTATGACGACACGTTTAGTATCCTATCATGGCCTCATTAATATTCTCTTATGCATTAAACACAACCAATTAATCGTAGTACGCATCCGATTCATGTTTCTTAAGACATCAAGCAAGTTACCAATAGGAGATTAGCAAGTTTTCTTAAGCCTAACATTGATATCATTCATCCAACAACAATTAATAACAAACCATCAATCAATAATCAATAGCTTGGTTTCATTACATCTAAGGAAACACAAACAAACCTACCCTAGCTTGTTAAAAGAAAGATAAGCGTAAGATAGAATCAAACAACACATAGACATATTGAATGATTGATAGAATACTTATCTTCAATTAATCATGGAAGAAAAAAGGTTTAGAAACCTCAAAATAGCTGCAAAAGTTGACTAGGGTTCGTACCCTAAGTTTCTCCAAAGTTCCACACATAATGAATGATAATTAGAAGAGTATATATAGGTTTTACAACTTTGACGGCGTCACCATATGGGACGTGACACCGTCATCTCGCCGTGTTTAGGGTTCCTTGATGGCCTAGATCTACTCTTGACTCCGTCACCTTGTAAAGTTTTCTGGGCCGTCTCCTTTCACTCCAATACGTGATGGCCTTGGTGAATTATAACGTGACGCCGTCACTCTTTAACTTCCAAATTCCTTTCTGGCGTGTCTAGTGTAAAATAATTATCCACCTCTTTGTCAACAAGTGACGCCGTCACCAAGTAATACGTGATGCCGTCAGGTACTGTTTCCAGCATAATTTGAGACTTTGACGTATTCTTTACTTTTGTGCTCCAAAAACATCCAAAATACTTCCTTTTTCATAATTCCTCTCAAAAGTACCTAAAATGACAAAAAGGAATGATTTGAGGCAATATTTGATCATATAATCATGATTTAAGGCTTAAATGACCCCTTAAAAGCGTAACACTTTTCGTCTCTTCAAATACCCTTACACTTGGGATTTGCTTGTCCTCAAGCAAATGACCTTTATTCTAATCAAAATACAAGTTAGAGGTCATTTAACATTAATATAAAAGTAATTACATCAAATGATCGTTCTACCTTAATCAAAATAAGCACGGAAATCATACACTAGCACCTTTCAAATAGTGTTTGGATACTCTCATCTCTCAGGTGTTATAAGCCTATATAACTAACGGAAATAGAAAAATATCACTCACTACCTGTTATAGCAAATAGATTACCATAGGCTTGGGAAAGGATCAAAAACCTCCTCCACTAGGCGTAATAACCTAAGATAAACTATCAAAGAGGGCTTTTCAAGGGTTATAATGTTGGGTGTAGGGATATGGAAAACACGATTTGTTGGATAAAGGATATTTTACTGGTGGCAAGTTAATCATCTAGGTCAATCACATGTACAATTCGGCGTTGCTAAGCCAAGACTCGACTCAACTTAAGCTAATCAAAATCATAAACATAAACATAAATGAAAGAAACGGGATGGTAGTTCGTATGTATTTTTTTTTTTTTTTGAATACACTCTTGCCCTCATCCAAAATAATACATCATAGGGGCCTCGGTTCTCCCCTTACACTTGAACTTTTACATACTTTACATGTAACTAATCCAATGACTCGAATTAAGATAATCAAAACACTTGGAGTACTTTTAAAATGTTTTGCACATATGGGGGTAATAATTGATGTTCTTCCCCGTTACTTCATATCATTAGTACTTTACCCATGAGTCCCAATCGTCCCAAAATAATATGTACAAGATATGACTCGACTTAGCAACTATGTAATCAATTGGATAATTAACTAAGGGTTTACACAAATAACAATAATGCACTAAAGATGAGTGCATACAAGGAAGGCTAAGGCGATTTGGGTGTACATTTGGGATGGATTGTAAATAAATTCTTCCTTTAAGTAATATGCTTAAAGTTAGAAACAAAAAAGATATGCTCTGAGGGGTATACTAGGGGTATCGTGTACTAAAAATGAGTACAACGCAAAGGTGTGGGAAAATTACTTGACTCTATTAGTCAAGTAGCTTGGCTTCATTGGTCAAGTAATTTTAAAACAGGTTTAAAACAAGGGTTATCCTAATGCCTCTTATCATATAGTAAATCTAACTACACGAATGTTTTCTCACTTGTGGTCTCGGAATGAATCACTTACGGAAGTTCTAGAATCTAAGTGCTATCGGTACACTCATAAGCGATAAGGCTTTTCCTAACAAGTCTAGGGGTGAACCTCACCTGTATAAATTTAGTAGATAGCTGGCACGAGTCTTTGACGCTTCCACTAACGGATAGTCACTAGTGCACTTCTTGGATCACTTGCGCGTTATTTGCATAACGGATGGTCACCAAGTCATACACTAGATCGCTGGCACGTTAGTCAATTATTCTAATACCCGGATGGTTACTACATTAAAAAATTGAGTGGTACGGTTTTTGTTCTAGTCATATAACTCCTATCCATGAGACGCTTATTAAGACTAAAGTTTCACTCCTATATGTTGCAAAAAAAATTAAATTTGGTGCTAAAATACCCTAACAAACTTTTCTCTCAGTTTTATTACGCATCTACTATTAAACAAACAAAAATCAAGTGTCATGGTATTCTCTAAGGTATCTTCATTTACCCACCCCCCTTACACTTAAGCTAAACATTGTCCCCAATGTTCAATTAAAAGATGTAAAAGTAAAGAAAATGAAAGAATGAAACAAATACTCCCCTGATTCGTTCGGTGTGGATAATGCGGTAACATGGTTAAATCCTCCTCCAAGAGAATGTAACAACTTCAAGATTAATGCAACGCCAAAAACTTGAGACTTTGATGCTCAAAGAATTGACCATCCATGTACATCTTATTGTCTATATAACCTATTAATCCTGAGAAAACAAACAAGAAAACCTAGCGTAACACCGGCGGTAAAATCTATATAAAATAAAATCCTAAAAAGCAAATAAAGATATAATACTTGTGGAATGAATGTTTGCAGATTCCTGGAGTTTATAAGTTAAAGATTTAACAAAACTTTACAATTCCGGTAGAGAAACAAAACTTACAAAATTTTCCTGAAAATTTGTATCTGACGTCGTCAGGCCTTAATTGCTGACGCCATCTGAATTGATCTGACAGAAATTTTATGTTGAGTTTCCGGAAAATTTTCAGAAAAACCTATACCTTAATTCCTAGAATTCCTGCAAAATATCATTATGACTCGATACAAGCATTTGACTCAAACAAGTACTAATATGTATGTCTATATCTCATTGTTATCATTCATGTTCAATTCGTTCTTTGAAAACAAATTTGAATTTCCCTTACACTTATCTTTTGCAAAATACCTTTATATGTAATTAAGACGAAGTTAAAAACAAAATAAAGCATTTTCACAATTTCATTTGAAACATGAATTATAAACAATAGAAATAAGAACACACATACGGAAGCAAATAAAACAAATAAACAAACAAACAAACAAATAAAAAGCTTAGGTTGCCTCCCAAGAAGCGTTTTTCTTTATTAACGAGTCTTGTAGCTAGACTCAAAGTCACGTCTATTACGTGACCTCATCTCTCAAAATTATGTACCCATTATTGATAGAGCCTTTTCTATTGTTGGGGTAATGTCTCAATCGCTCTACGTTTACAGTCGTCTTTCCACCTGTTTCATTAACTAGAACTACTGTTCCATTTAGAAATAAGCTTTTGACTGTAAATGGTCCATAGCACCAGGATCGTAGTTTATCGGGAGCTAATTTAATCCCCGAATGGCTCAAGAGTACCAAATCTCCTTCTATAAACTTAGTATGATTCTCCCTATGATGATTGCACTCAAATTTAACATGATCTCTATTCTCATCTCCGTATTTCTCAAACTTAGCTTCTCGGTAGTTCTTAATCCTTGCCTCCCATGCAAGGATTCCTTCCTGAACATAATTTCGCAGTGTATCGACATTGTTCCTAAGCTTTCTTTCCATCATGCCCTCTATAACATATCATGGTCATAAGAAAGTGAATCCTTGTTTGCCCGAACTTAAGCTCAATTTCCCCTTTTTCGTACTTAATGACAACCCTTGCTGTGGTAAGGAATGGTGCTCCTAGGATTATCGGCATATACTTGTTTTCTCGATCGTCAATGATCATTAAATCAACGGGATATATGAATCCTGCTACGTTAACCAACACATCTTCTGCAACTCCTAAAGGGTACACGTAAGAGTGACTAGCGAAGGAAAGCCTAACGTGAGTAGTAGCTAGTATTTCTTTAGTTAACTGGGCATAAATGGTTAAGGGCATCAGGTTTACCTCTGACCCTTGATCGGAGAAAGCATCTAAATATTGCCATTTCCCAATGCTAGCTGGTATCTCGAAATTACCATAAGCCATCTGCTTCGTGGCTATTTTTTGCTTAAGTAGCCTCTCGTACATTGGCCCCCCTGGTAATGTATCATACTCGCCTTCTCCTCCTTTTTCCTTTCCAGAGACCTTTTTCGATGAGTAGTTACGTCTGTCGCCCCTTACCCAGTTACTTATGGTTGTCTCATTAACACCATGCTTTAGATAGTACCCTAATGGTTGAGACTTTGGTGGTTCCTCAATGGTCCGTGCTTTAGGGGTTTCCTCCTCCTTATTGCTTTTGCGGACAATGGATACAGAGTTAACAAACTTGGTAGTGGGGGTGTCGCTTTCCTTCCTTACTAACACCTTTTCCGGAGTTTTTATTTTCGTGTACTCCGCCATCTTTTCTTCCATTTTTTCCTTCTGTCTATAGACGGCCTCCTAGAATTTTGCCAATCTTTCGGAGTGTGTTGACATATACTCGCTCATTCGAGCTTCGAATTGTGGACTAAGTTCCTAAGGAGGTGGGTCGGGTCGAGCATGCTTACGAAAGGATTCCACGTTTTCCCTAAGAGGTGATTCGGATAATCGTACGGGTTTTATGTCAGAGATAGAATTAACCGCTGCTCGTTGTGGACTTAAGGGTCTCTTTTGTTTTTCAATTAGATAGTCAACCCTTTTCTCAAGTTCACAAAGGCTTTCTTCGGAGAGCTGAATAGTCTTTTCCGGTGACGAAATTGCTTTGACAGCCGAGTTTACAATATTAGCAGTTTCCCATTGATGTGTGCAATTGCACCCTCGCAAAAGGTTTTACCTCTCAAGGGATCTTGAGAAGCTTGCAATCCCCACCAGGCAGTATACCTGTTCGTCGTATTATAGTATAGTGACAAGTACCGGGGGATTGATCGTTCAACTCTAGGAATAGTGTTCGCTAGGGTTAAAATTCTACTAAACTAGGTCTCGAGGTGAGGGATGATTCTTTTTGTATTTTTATATTTTAAATGAAAGCAAGTAAAATCTTGGGTTTTGAAGGAGTGGGCGGAATTAGTTGCTAGTCAACTAACCCAATTAACTAAAGATGCAATCAAAATAAAATAAAATAAACTTAAACTAAATTGTGGTGTAAACAATAATGAGAGAAAGTGTGTTGACTTAGATTTCATTACTCCTTAGATATCTTTTACCGGTTGATTAGTTTGTTACAATTGCATGGATGACGGGTTATATTCTTTAATACTAGTAGTAGGGCCGTGTACGATCTTCCCTAACTCTATAGGCTTCAACCTCAATCCTATGTCGAGCCGACTAAAAGCTCCTAACATGGTATCCCTGGAAGTTACCTAAGCATTAAATATAACCAAATAATCGTAGTACACCTCCGATCATGTTTCTTAAGACGTTCAAGCAAGTTACCAATTGGAGGTCTGCCAGTTTTCTTAAGCCTAACATCGAATTCATTCATGCACAACAATTATAAACAAACCATCAACCAATAATCAACATCTAGGTTTCATTACATCTAAGCAAACACGAAAGAAACCTAGCCTAGTATGTTAAAGAGAAGACAAGCGTAAGATATAATCAAACAACACATAGACATATTGAATGATTTGGTAAAGTACTTATCTTCAATTGAACATGGAAGAAACAAGGGGTTAAAACCCTTCAAAAGGCTAGAAAATTCGTCTAGGGTTTTATTACCTCAAAGTTGCATACAATGAACGAAAACTATAAAACTATATATAGATTTTACAATCTGACGGCGTCAAGAGTTAAGTCTGACGCCGTCAACTCGCCGCCAAATTAAACTCGTATTGCCTAGATCCACTTCTGACGCCGTCACTCTATACAAGTTCTGGGCCGTCACTCTTTAAGATAACTCTTGATGGCCTTGGAATTTTTGTTCATGACGCCGTCAAACCTCCTTCACAAAACATTCTGGTGCGTCACGTGTATTTGATTTATCCACCCTTTTATCAACTCATGAAGCCGTCACTAATACCTTGTGATGCCGTCAAAGGCAATTTCCAGCATGCTTTTGAGACTTTGTCATTTTCAGCACCTTTTCGCTCCAAAAACGTCCAAAATGCTTCATTTTGTAAAATTCCTCTCAAAAGTACCTAAAATGACAAAATGAATGATTTAGGCCAATATTTGATCAAATAATCTTGACTTTGGCCTTAAATGACCCCCGAAAAGCGGTACACTTTTTGCTTCATCACCCATAGTTCATCATCGTAGAATGCAAGTTCATCGATGATTTCCTATGACTCTTTGGCGTCTTTGTCATGCAATCTGCCCCCGGCGGCTCGATCAATGGTGCGCTTAGTTTGGTAGTCGACATGGCCATATAAGATTTGGATTTGAAGCCAAAGATCTATGCCATGATGAGGGACTTTTTGAAGTAAGTCCTTGAAACGAGTCAATGCTTCGTAAAGAGTTTCGCCTTGACGTTGTTGGAACATCAAGATGTCATTCCTTAACTTCGTGGTTCTTCCCGGTGGGAAAAATTGAGCAACGAAACGAGAAGTGAGATCATCCCAAGGTGTGATGGATCCCGCGGGAAAACTCTCAATCCATTAACTAGCTTGGTCACGTAGAGAGAATTGAAAGAGACGCAGTCGGGTCGTCTCTCGAGTTTCAACATCAAGATCTATGGAATCTACGATTTTAAGAAAATCCTTGAGGTGTTGATTTGGATCTTCGGAATGAAGTCCATGGAATGCACATCTAGTTTGCACCAACCGGATAGTGTCGGATCGCAAGGGAGACACATTGGTTCCTTGAGGGAGCTCAATGGTGTTTCGATAGCCTTGGTGGCTAGGACGGGAGTACTCTCCTAAAGTGCGGGCTCTAGGAGGTTGGTTTGGTTGTGGTGGGTTGGCGGGGTCAAAAATATTACCACCTTCCATGATGTCGGATGGTAACGGTTACGAACAAAGGAACAAAGAAGAAAGATAGACTAAAAAGAACCTATAAAAATAAAAATAAAAATCTCACTAGAAAGGAATCTAATGAGTAGACCTAATAAAAATAAAATTCAACCTAAACAATAACTATTCCCTGGCAACGGCGCCAAAAACTTTGATGCGATTTGGATTGTCACACAAAAGTTTTACTTCTCAAGGGATCTTGAGAAGCTTACAATCCCCGCCAGGCAAGTGTACTTGACCGATGTAGTATAGTGTAGTGGTAAGAACCAGGGAATTGATCGTTCTCCACAGGGAATAGTGTTCGTTAGGATTAAAAATGATCTAAACTAGGTCTAGAGGTGAGGGATAATTCTTTTTGTATTTTTATATTTTATGAAAAGCAAGTAAAAATCTTAGTTTTGTTAAGGAGTGGGTGAAATTAGTTGCTAGTCAACTAACCCAATTAACTACAAATGTAATAAAAATAAAATAACAAGAAAATAAATGTGTGAAAAACTAATATGGAGAAAAACGTGTTTACTTAGGTTTCACTATTCCCTAGCTATCTTTCATTGATTAATAGATTTGTTACAATTGCGTGGATGACGGGTTGTATTCCTTAATACCATTCGTGGGGGCGTGTACGTCCTTCCCCAAGTCTATAAGATCCTATCTCTTCCTATGACGACACGTTTAGTATCCTATCATGGCCTCATTAATATTCTCTTATGCATTAAACACAACCAATTAATCGTAGTACACATCCGATTCATGTCTCTTAAGACATCAAGCAAGTTACCAATAGGAGATTAGCAAGTTTTCTTAAGCCTAACATTGATATCATTCATCCAACAACAATTAATAACAAACAATCAATCAATAATCAATAGCTAGGTTTCATTACATCTAAGCAAACACAAACAAACCTAGCCTAGCATGTTAAAAGAAAGATAAGCGTAAGATAGAATCAAACAACACATAGACATATTGAATGATTGATAGAATACTTATCTTCAATTAATCATGGAAGAAAAAAGGTTTAGAAACCTCAAAATAGCTGCAAAAGTCGACTAGGGTTTGTACCCTAAGTTTCTCCAAAGTTCCACACATAATGAATGATAATTAGAAGAGTATATATAAATTTTACAAATTTGACGGCGACACCATATGGGACGTGACGCCATCACCTCACCATGTTTAGGGTTCCTTGATGGCCTAGATCCACTCTTGACGCCGTCACCTTGTAAATTTTTTTGGGCCATCTCCTTTTACTCCAATACGTGATGGCCTTGGTGAATTATAACGTGACGCCGTCACTCTTTAACTTCCAAATTCCTTTCTGGCGTGTCTAGTGTAAAATAATTATCCACCTCTTTGTCAACAAGTGACGCCATCACCAAGTAATGCGTGACGCCGTCAGGTACCGTTTCAAGCATAATTTGAGACTTTGTCGTATTCTTCACTTTTATGCTCCAAAAACGTCCAAAATGTTTTCTTTTTCATAATTCCTCTCAAAAGTACCTAAAATGACAAAAGGAACGATTTAAGGCAATATTTGATCATATAATCACTATTTAAGACTTAAATGACCCCTTAAAAGCGTAACACTTTTCGTCTCATCAAGGAGCATGCCCAAAGCGCAGTAGACCCGGAGTCTATGAAGCAGGTTGTATGATGGAACGAGTAGCAGGCTGGTGCACAGGACTCGTATATGTGGACAGTCCATGATGAGCTAACAAGTCATTTTGGGCCTTAAGCATAGATAACAATTGGGCTTAATATGTTGTAGTGGACCAAAAATTGGAGCATGCCCAAATCCTGGTGGACCGTGAGTCAGTAAAGCAGGTTGCATGATGGAATGAGTAGCAGGCTGGTGCATAGGACTCGTATATGTGGATAGTCCATGATGGCCTAGCAAGTGATTTTGGGCCTTAAGCATAACACTTGTATATATGTTCTAGGCACGTATAGTCGGATCTTGAAGAGTTATAGCACTGAATGCTTGAGGCAATAACGTTTCTTGTCTCGAAGATCCTCTAACAGATGGTGTAGACATATGTTGGGTCTGAAAAGCGTGTTGTAGTGGGACCAGAAGTAGGAGCATGCCCAAAGCCTGGTGGACTGTGAGTCTGTGAAGCATGTTGTATTATGGAACGAGTAGCAGGCTGGTGTACAGGACTCGTATATGTGGACATTCCATGATGGGCTAACAAGTCATTTTGGGCCTTAAGCATAGCCAACAACTGGGCTTAGGAGAGGTCACGATACTGATTCATTCCAGTTTGTGTATTATTAGTCGTTTGTGACCAGAGAGACTTATTATTCGTACTTGTCTCACGTGAATTAGTAAAGGAAATTAAAACTTATAAGTATTCTCGAACCTACAAAAACCATTAGCAAAGTTGAAACAATGTTATGTTTAACGATTGTCCCTATTATCCTTACAATGAGAGGAGTTGGTGTCGGACAACAGAACCGTCGGGGATAAGGAAGAGGAGTTAGACAAAAAGATTGTGACTTCGACTTTAACCGCATCTCTTCTATGGTAACCATGGACCTTAGCGTGTCAAGATCCTGATAAGCAATAATACCCCTAACTTTTTCATATTTGTCACCTAAGCCATTAATGGCATATGTAACCACATCGTCACTATTTATTGGGGAGCCAAGTTTTCACAAGAGTGTACTAATAGATTCAATTTTCCGAAAGTAAGCTCAACGGAAAAATCACCAATCTGAATCATTTTTAATTCACATTTTAAAGCAACAATTTTGGTTCGTTTAAAGAATATTTTTTCAAGAACATCCCAAGCATCTTTTGGAATTTTGGGATCCACCACAACAAGGCGTTTTTTAAATGCATCAAGGAGGGTTAAAAAAATCCATGACTTTACAATAAAATCGGCCTTTAACCATTCAACAGTTGGTGGCGTAGCAACAGTTTCACTAGATGTTTCACCTTTGATATGTTTAAGAACCTCAAAACCCTTAAATAGGATCTTAAAAAAATAGCTCCAACAGGAATAATTGAGTTTACCAACATCTAATTTTGCGAGAACAGGAGAAGTGATATTATGGACTGTGAGTAATTTATCGGCAGTGGTTAAAGTAGGTATGAGTGTTGGTCCCGTCATTGTAGAACAAGAACAGTAGGCAAATAGGGGCTGGAAAAAATGGGAGAAGAAGTCGACTAAAAATAATTAGAGTTAGATCGTAGGCTGGGATACAATGTTGGAATAATAATTGGATTGCTATTTCATTAATCAATAATTACATTATATAATCATCTAAGATTATTGTTGAACCAAATAAACACAACCAAAACCTACAAACTAAGAGCATCCATTATAGTAAACTTTTGTAAAGGTTTATAATTGTGTTTTGAAATTAACAGTAAAATAGTGTTATTACTAGTAAATTAACCTTTGGAAAACAAACGAAAAAGCTAGCCCAAAATATTTATGCGTATGTTGTGTGTGCATGTCTTTATCGTGTGTGTGCACGTGTATTGTGTGTGCAGTGCGTATGTTTGTATCAGTGACTCAGTGTGCATGTACCTGGTTTGTGTATTAGCTAAATAATAAATTTGGTTTACAAAGAGAAGAAAAATGGATTCAATGCTTACAAATTAGAGACTGTAAAATACTAAAAAACAGAACCTAAAAAATATAATTAGTGATTCTTTTTTCTTTCACAAGTTGAGTTACCATCAAATAATATAGTGCACCTAAAAAGTTTTCAAATAATAATGATAATGATAAATTTTTTTATTTTGCCGATCAACATATAAAACAAAATTTACTTTTTTTCTTATTCATAAATGCATTATAAAATGACATTATTCTAGCGTTTATTTTCACATCTTCAATTATTTCACTTCTTCCACAAGAAATTTATGCACAAGCATCATATATATTTGCCCACAACATGATTACATATGAAAATTTGGGCAATTTACTTTTGCGGAAATATGTAAAACAAGTCTTCAAAAGACAAAGAAATTACGAAATAAAGAAACGGACAACAACCTTTGAGTCCGGTAATTAATCATGTTTTATATATCAACCTATTATATCTTGATTAAAGAAAATATTAAACTATCTTAACTACTACAACATTTTTTCCTAATCTGTAGAGTATCTTTCACATATTGCACATGTGCAACGAATGTCGACATCATCAAGTGAAACGTTGTACATATGTCGTCCAAAATGAGATAGTTGAAACAAAATAAGCATTTACATAAAATATTTCCAAGGTGCATATATACGTGTCATAGCGTAAATGAATAAAGTATTACTATTAAATTCAATACTTAAAGAAAGTACGTAAAAGAGGAAAAAGTAAAATTAAAGAATTGGGACCCAAAAGGCCAAGCGAAAGAGCTAGTCATGGGGCACTGAAACCCCACTTATTAATTGCGTATTTGCGTGTACCAATTCTTAATTAAGGTTCTTTCGAATGACAAATATTGCCCTTGATTTTACGAAAATATCACAATAGGTAATAATGGCCAATTTTAGTAGTTTTACATTGATACGACATAAATTATTTTCTATGTAATTCGACTGCTAGCTAAGCTTAGAAAATTTCCTTAATTTGGTATACTATACACTTCTCTGTAACATCTTATCTTTTACAGGCCAAGTTATAAATAATTTTCTTAATTTGGTTAAACGTAATTAATTTAGTTAATTGAATAAGTTATTATCATTCCATTAACCTATTTGATTGCTATATTGGAATGAAATCAAGCATTTACGCATGTATTTAGTACGATGCAATAAATGTTGAAAATGAATGAAATATGGCAAAATGTGATTATATGTCGTAATAAAATGAAGAAAAACTAAGGGGTAGGCATGTAATGAAATTGGTGGTTACAGACGTACGTAATGGATTGAATCAATGAATAAACCATTCCATTACAAAACTTAAAACAAACAACATTTTTTCTCATAATGATAATTTATTTCATTGCAATTTTGGTTCATGTATACCAAACACTACGTAACTTGTATCACATATTAAAAGAAGTTATCACTTTCTAGTTGTAAATATGCCATCTATATTGTCATTTGTCATGGACTTAACTTGCTTAGATGTCAACAACAAAAAGATACAATCACCTAAACATTTTATACTCAAACAACATTAAAAAAGTAGAATCCTAAAGTGTATCTCAAAAAGCAGCCATAAGAGATATATCTTTTCAAAAATAATTACGTAACTTGATGTTGTAGACGTGAATACAACTTATCGTCTACTCTTAAGCTTTGTTTGAGTTTACAGCCACCCATGGACGACCCATATGGGAGCTTGGTGTAACACCGGTCACAACCGATTTTAAGTCACAAAGTGTAAATTGTTTATAAAATATGTCTTTTTTGGGCACGTCTAACCCTCAATTTTACCTAATAACTTCTTTATAGGACGGCTTTGGTACACAAAATCATTAAAAAAATGGTGCAGCACCCTCTTAAAAATCTTATGTCCGTCTCAGCGGCCACCTAGTTTATTACGTTAGAACTCTAAATGAAGTCTTTTTCTTATCTAAAAATCACATCAACACTTTTGATAAAGTACAAGGTGAGAAGCTATAACTTGTAAAAAATAAAGGGTTTTTTGGTATGCCAACAAAAGTTTGTGGAAGTCATAGTATGATCACTATGTTGTTGGTTGCATAAGCATTTTCCACGCACATTAAAACATGGCCATAATCACGCCAAATATACTTACAACCCCAAGTTATAAGTTACTATAACTCCACTCAACCACAAACAGAAACCCTAAAAAATCCAACAACAAATTATCATCATGTCATCAACTTTGTGCGCCACCGCAGCATCCGCTCACGAACTAGCATGTCGTGACGGGGATGCTGCAGCGACGCTCAAATACATATCAATGTTCATGATATTTTTCACAAGCATCATTGGAATATCAACTCCAGTTATGCTTGCACGCGTATTTCATGGCAAGCCTTCGTACGACAAAGCTATCTTAATAATAAAATGTTTCGCAGCTGGTGTAATATTGTCAACATCATTAGTACATGTCCTTCCTGATGCTTACGACGCGTTGGCTGATTGCCAAGTGTCGTCACAGCATCCGTGGAAGGACTTTCCTTTTTCGGGATTGGTTACGTTGATTGGAGTGTTGACGGCTTTGTTAGTTGACTTAACTGCTACTTCACATGTTGATGGATATAGTCATGGTCATGTTCATGGAAATAAGGAGGCTACGGGGTATTCGAGGATTGATAATGGTGAAGGTGAGGAGTTGAAGAAAACGGTCGTGGAGATAGAGGTTGTGGTGGCACAGGAGGAACGACGACGTTTGAACGAGGAGGAAATGGTGAAAATGAAGCAAAGAATGGTGTCGCAGGTTAGACAGATACATCTAACCTGTATTATTAATTGTCCACCTTACTATTTTAGTATTGTACAAACATATTGTGTATTAAAGAAAATAGATTTTGACTTTATGCCGTGAAAGGTAAAACTGTCATGCTGCACAAAAGTTTTTTTTTTTTTTTTTTTGTCCGTAAACAACTACTTTTGTACAGTGATAATTGGTATTGGACGAAAACATTTGATGTTAACTATACGAATTTGTGTAGGTGTTGGAGATAGGGATTATATTTCATTCAGTGATCATAGGAGTAACGATGGGGATGTCGCAGAATCAATGTACGATTAAGCCGTTAGTTGCAGCGTTAGCCTTTCATCAGATTTTTGAAGGGATGGGGCTTGGTGGTTGCATTGCTCAGGTAACTACGATCTACCAATATTTAGTTTGATATCGACCGTCCATTTGCATTCATATCTGAAGGTTGCAATCGTTTTGGGACCATGTGTCGATTGCATTTTGTCAAGAGATCATGTGATTGTTAGTAAAAGATTACGTGTTTGGAATATTCTTACTTTAAAAAAGTCCTCAAATAAGTGGCTTTTGTAGATGCTTCTAGTAACTAACTGGACACTGACCAAAAACTGATAACAGTGATCCTAATAATAGCAATGTTATCAAGCTCATGTTGTATGATTGGTGATATAATGCAACCTAATTAGCAAGGTTGAAAAAATCGCTAGGTGGTAGCGTGGCAGCCGGGTACCGCCTAGCGATTAATCGGTTAAGTGGATTGTATTTTTTATATATAAAATTAAAAAAAAAAAAAAAAAAAAATTGAAACTATATGCCCGATTTGGTCGATTTAGCCGTTTTTTTCTTGATTTGGCCGATTTTTCCCTGATTTGGCCGATTTTTATCCATAACTGAGTTGGTTGATTTATCCGATTTTTGTCCGATTTGGCCGATTTATGCCCGATTTGGCGGATTTTATCCGATTAATCGGCATGTTGACCGATTTTTGATCAAACCAATTAATAAGGCCGATTAGTGAAAATCGTGACAGTTAATCCCCGCCTAGCGATTAATCGGCCGCCCAGGCCGATTTTTGCAACACTGCTAATTAGTATCATTGATATAAGTAAGCAACTAACCCTTTCTAGAAAATGTATCAAATTAGCTAATGTTAACTTGACGTGTTTGATATACAGGCGGGTTTCAAGTTTGGAACAACGGCTTACATGTGCATCATGTTTTCGGTGACAACACCAATGGGGATTGTTTTGGGGATGGTCTTGTTCTCAATGACTGGATACGACGATAGCAACCCAAACGCATTGATCATGGAAGGACTTTTGGGTTCATTGTCTTCCGGAATACTTATATACATGGGACTGGTGGATCTCATTGCTCTCGATTTCTTTCATAATAAGTTGATGAGTTCTGAAACATGG
This sequence comes from Artemisia argyi, assembly GCA_030686995.1. Taxonomy (NCBI): domain Eukaryota; kingdom Viridiplantae; phylum Streptophyta; class Magnoliopsida; order Asterales; family Asteraceae; genus Artemisia; species Artemisia argyi. The sequence continues at coordinate 66,403,233 of CM060706.1, forward strand.
TTGAAAAAGGCATCTTTTTTGGCCCTTGTTCTTGGCTCTATCTCCATGTCTATTCTTGCTCTCTGGGCTTGAACTTTCATCCCTAAATCAAGTTCTAGTTGTGTGCAAACTGCATACACTTGTGTGAAAGTATCGCGTCTTCTCGTTTAAGAGTGGTTTAGTGTATTGAAAAACCCGTATCAATGCATTTTTCATTGATACAGCGGTACAAAACATGTCAATACATTGTAAATGGCGTCCTTTACTAGAAATGGCAATGGCAATTTCGATTCGCTTACTATTGAATACGGTTTTGTTCACTTGAGTTATTAAACTATTTTGTTGTTCACTTGGGTCTCTAAACTTATAATAAACGACATTAGACCACTATTAAAGAATTCCAGCATTAATACTAGTGACTTAAAGTCTTGAACACACTTTTTTATAAGTTTACTAACATAAAGCGTTTTATAAAATTAGTGATGTGTACATATATTATAAGTTAACCCTCCTGTTTCAAAGGTTCAATAGTGAACAAATTGGCTTTACTTTTGATTGCAAACAACAATCCTAAAAGGCTAAAACCATTTTTAATTCGAAGATTAAATCATCATTGCAATAATATTGTTTTTGTAATCATAATTAACACATTGATTACTAATAAGAAATGTAAAATGAGCATAAAAATTGTTTACAGAGCCATTCGGGAAAAATAAAAGAAACAAAAGTGTCTGCAGATCAGCTCTACTCAGCCTGAGACTAAACCTGATTTCTGCTCATCCGCCTTTTTCTTTTTACATCTTTGGCTTTACTTTTGTGTGTGTGTATGCAACAGAAAAGTGGTCATTCTATTCAAATGTGTGTTCAATACATTTTCGTTTATGACAATTATTCAATGTTCAGTAACCAAATGTTTCCTGTAATGTTTTGTTTCTGAGACTTGGAAGTTCAATGAATCATGTAATCGTAAACGTTTCTTCAATGAAGTGTTAGCAACTTACAAGCAAACAATGTCTCGCCTTTGCGCGGAATCAGATCAATCCATGAGCTTGTATCTTTTCTCTTGGACTCCTGTGACTCCCATTTGTATCTCTATTATTGTATGTAATGGCATCTGCAAATCGCATCATGAAAGTCAGTATTAGACTTGACAAAATGGGTGGTAGGGTAATGTGTCGAAGCATATTTGTCAAAAACTCGTATTTTGGATGCAGGTCAAAAACATATCGTTCTATATAGGTTGGTTCGAAACATTTTAGACCTATCCCGATTATAAATTGTTGGGTATGCTAAACTACATTTATTTTATCAACTTTAAGTAAATGATTTTGGAAAGTCTTGCACATTAATAATACAGTTTGGGTGACTTTCGGCGTTGGACCCATTTGACCCAATTTCCTTTAAGCTATATTGCTATTTTTGCCCATTAGCAATAAAAAGGATAACCCAAACCAACTAGTTCATCAGTAAATGGGCTGAACTTGCCATCTCTAATTAGTATGTGTGGTGATTTTTACCTCTAGGTGTGGAATTTCTTTCAACGGTCTATCAGCAAAATACGCATACAATGCTCTCAAAACAGCCTGCGCAAAAGCAGAAATAATTTAACAGCATTAATATATCATCATATCCCATAAACATGGTATCTTTGTGTTGAAATAAGACTATTGTTCACTTGTCTAAGCAGGGAGGAAAAAGAAGAATCAAAGTGAAAGAGATGAAATACAAATGTTGACCTGGTGAGATACTACTACGACAGGAGCCCGTTGCCGTTCAAGCTCAATGATCACAGGCTCCAACCTACATAAGAAAAACATCTTAGAAGTCTGTTTACATGTATTATAATGGAAACTGAATATTGATTAAGGTTAGTTCTTCAGGTAACTAATGACAAACCTTTGTATCACATCCAAATAAGATTCTCCACGAGGATATCGATACCTCAATTTATCCTTCTTCCGTGACCTTCAATTAATCAAATAAGGATTCTTAAAACAACTAGATAATCGACGACAAAAAACTAATGTACATAACCTTAGGTGGATGTAATTTTGCTAGCAATTAATGGTATTTTGCACATGAGAGAAGATGGAAAAATATGGAAATCAGTAAGTAGGAAAAACGTACTCATATTCATCAGGCATGTTCTTCTTTATTTCTTCATAAGTCATTCCATCACACACACCAGCATTTATTTCATCTAGTGCACGCCATTGTACCTAAGAGAAAAATAAAAAAAACAAATGCAATTATGCGAAGATCGATAGTGTCATAATTCACAAAGAAACCAGAAAATGTCACATTCACACTAACCTTTGGGAATCCGGCAATTGGATTTGCACTCAATATGGTTCTTTGCAATGTGCTTGTCCATATCTACGAATTTGAAGTGAATCACATATTAAAATTCCTTACATAAAAGAGTTGTAGCATAAAACATTTAAATCAACAGAACAAGTGAATCAAGTGGAAATATTACAGAAGCAGCTCGTTCGTTTTGGAATCGCTTCTTCACAAAGTTAGCAAGTTTCTTTGCATAAAGCTCGCCTTTCTCACTGTTAAACAAGTTGAATAGATCGCACAACTAGCTCAAAAATCATAGTTCATACCATAGCTCAGATAAGAAGGGATTAGTTTCATCTATAATGGGTCAAATGGGTAAACAACAACAATACCCAATCCCACCGGACCGGGGTATGGGGGAGGTAGAATGTAGACAGATCATACCCCTACCCCATGTAACGGGTAAATAAAAAAGGCTAGCAAAAAAGGAAGCAGGTTGAATTGGTCAAGGGGTCAACGAGCCGAAAGCGCACAAGTGTGATTTAATACTGAAAGAATATATTTTTGTAATAATATTTGACACAGTAATTATTATTATAAGAATAAAAAACCTCGGAGCCTCTACTCAACCCAACCAGACTCGTGATGCCCCGTGCCTAAAATAACCATTTTAACATGTTACCCAACGTGTCTTTTCCACTTTCAGTTTGGATGGAGGCAATACATGTCTATATCAAGTTATCAATGGATAGAACAAACCTCAAAACAGGGTCACCGCCTATTCTTCCTCTGACATTATCACGACTCTCTCCATGTCTTGTAAGCAAAATCGGACGAGGTGTGAGATGTGCATTCACCTGCAAATCGTCTTATATGTATTACTACATAATTTACCCACGTAATAAGTAGTATAGAAATAGATTATTTGAGATCAATTAGCCTTTTCCTTATCCAGTCTTTTTTTCTAATTCAGTACATGCTTATTGCTTCCTCTACAAGTATTAAAAAGAATACAAGTGTAAATTGATATGGATGTCTATGTTGTGAATAACATACCAGAAAGAATACAATCCGTCCAGGAAGATATCCACCAAGATTATTCACCTGAAAGAAATAGAAAATCTCTATGTGAGTTTAAACAACAAGGATTCATACATTATCCACACTAGAAATGTACGTCATGAAAAAGCAAGTAGACAACTTACTTGTATCTGCCCTCCTTTTCCACTAGCCATATCGATCATTTTAATATAAGAACCTTCATTTACCGGCTCATACATCTTACAACAAGAGGGGAAAAGATTTAGGCTTTATTCACAAATCAGAAAAGGGAGGAAACGGTATATATATTCGCCAAAGGGAAAACTTAAAGAAAGTATAGATGAGAAGATACTTTTTCATAATTATCGAGTCGCATTTTGAAGTCCCGGTATCCGGCTTCAAAATCAGTCCTGCAGATATATATACACTTTAGTCCTATATATACACAAGTTTCTATGTAAATTAATGTGATAGTTTTAGTCAGCAATTTTACTCTTCTGCATAATCAGGACTTTGTTGAATTTTGAGCCGTATGTTTCTTTCAATAATCTGCCGATCATTACATATTGTCTCCAAAAAGATTATCTGTATTCAAAATCATTGAAGAGATCAGAAGTCAATACATACAAGTAATACTATAATGTTCTGTCACTTTGAAAAACAATTATATAAAAAAAACAAATACAACTTGTAAATAGTCCCAGCGCTCCTTGTTGATCAGCAATATACCTTGCATTTGCCTTCAGCCATCTTCATTAGCATATTCCTTCGGTTGCTACTGCTGTTTGTAGCATCAAATATTCCTACCTGCATGCAACCGTAAACCTCTCTCAGCATCCTAACAGGGTATTTACTACATCAATAAATGTTGCTTATATATCTTTTAATGGCTTCAATCCTTTCATACTAAAATACTTTTTAGGTTATACAAGTGCGTGTTCTTTTGCTTCTAGGTAGGTTTTCAAAAGATTTAAGATTATAACAATACTCACTTGGCCACCTTCTTGCATCCACGCTATCATGTCATCCATTGCCAGAGCTGCTACCTAGTAGCACGTGATGTATTAAAACTATTTGCAAAGAAACATGTTAATACAGTATACCCATATAGCGTTTAAATAGTAAATGAATTTTATAGATGCTTAGGTAGATATATTTCTCAGCATGTGGTTTAAAATTTCATGTTGTAAGCAAATTTAAATTCCAATAAATATGAACCATACATGTGATTATTGCAAAAATAAATAAATAAAAATTAAGATTTTTAGCATGAATCAGTGTCAACTAAAGCCCTTTTACACCTCAAAAAAACTTTTTTTTAATGGAAACTCACCTCATTCCGAGCCTCCATACCTTCTGTATTGTCACCTCGGAAAAAATCAGCAGTCTGCATCAATCATAAGGTTCTATCAATATTATTGCTAGAATAGCTACAATCTCACTTTTTCACTTTTTGAGTTGTATCAGAATCAGAAAAAATAAATAGATCTGTAAAGCAAGTCTCCAGAAAATCAGATGTACCAGGTTAGCTCCATGTTTAAGCCGCCGATACTGTTGCAGAAAGAAAAAAACTTATCAGACTATTTCCCTTACTTCCATAGGTTCAAATGGATAGTTGAAACATATAATTTTAGAAAGTAATTACCTTTCCAACATTGAAATGTTTAGTGTCATGACCCAACCAACGGAGATACCTTGTAAGTTTAGCAGCAGTAAAAGTTTTTCCACGAGCTGGCAACCCGACCTACCATTATAACCAAACTTTAGAAATGTTATTCTCATAAAGAAGTGGCTATATTGACTCATATATAGAATTATAGATCGACTAGAGTCATTTTTTGTCTCCAACAGAACAAACAATTTGCTTGTAAAAGTTAACTAAAAACCAAACTTGGCAAAAGTCATTGAATGTGTATTTTTACTGCATTAATTCCCTTAATAATTATGATTATTGAAATGATACAAGATTTTGAATACAAAATTGAGAATTTTAAATAAATAATTTCTTGGATCAACCCAAACCGTACGAAAAGATCACCCATTTTGAATTGGTACCAACCCGCACATTTTGCCACCTCTAGTAGCAAGAATCGAGAAAGGTACTGAACCACAAAAAAATGACAAGATTACCAAGACAATAGCCAGATGCATATCTTCTTTGGGTCCAAGCATTTGATCAGCAACTGCTGCGGCTGCAACAGCTCCAGCAGCAGCCGGCATTGAGTTCTATAAGTTTCACATGTAACAAAGTTAAAAGACGAAAAGTGCCCTAAAAATGTAAGGATATAAAGTTATACAAACCTTGGCTTCTGAATCCGACAAGCAGGTTTCACTAGCGGATTTAACTAATGGAGAAGCTCCCACACCTCTATCTATGTAAATTCTTTTCTCACTGTTGTGCCTCTGTATTGGTGAAGACGTACCCATGGATTTCGACTCAACCATGCCTGGAGTATTGTCTACTTTAGCGGCATCATGCAAGACAACAGTTTCCGTTTCAGGGCTTTCAGCTTCCCGTTCCTGTTCATATAACATAGCCAATTGTGTGGTTAACATCAATATTAGAGAGATGATGTATAACCTGACAAAAACAAAATCATCCTATGCGGTTGAGGTGGCAAGATCCATTTACTTATGATGTCGGCTTTTTATCTCTAACAAATGAAAGGGGTCACAAAAAAATAGCACAAAAGAAATTGGGTCAAAAGGCACCCAAATGTATTTTAATGCATCCCTTAAATCGTTACATAAAAATACTAGATTATAGGCTTGGGCTCAAAAGCAAGAAGCAATGGCTTTTGAGCTTGTTGGAGCTATTAAGCATCTTAGACTATTCCATTCCATTGATCATATTTTGACTCCATCATTGTTTAAATATAAAAAATGGACAAACAGTGTTTCAAGTCATCCAGCCCGTACGAATTACTAAACACGGCCATTTTTCCACCTCTACTAGTACTCAGCGACAGTGACAAAAGCGTGCCCCCCCCCCCCCCCCCCCCCTCCCCTTTTATTTTTTGTAAGTATAGGCCGTTTAAACTTTCCATGTACATGCCTGAACTACTAAATGCTTCCCCTTCATAAATATTTTGGCTCTACTATTATCATCACACATTGCAACTTTACTGAATGTAGGGAGTACCATTCATCAGATATTATAACAATGTCATCTGGTGAAAATTCAGTTAGTTTAGTACCATAAGTCAACCATACCAAATAGAACATTGATCAAGAAATATGGTAGCAAAAGTTGACTTTTTTTAAATAAGTGGGACTGATAACATAGAGTAGAGCTCCAGAAGAACTATCACATGTACACGATTTCATGTTCACAACTACATAAAATATAATATATAATTATAAGAGAAAGAGTAACCTCAATACTTGAAAGCGGGTTGATGAAAACGCTCGCACTACCATCAACACCATTGGTAGACCCGGTGGCATGCTTCATTGAACTTGGATTTTCCGTCAAATTAGCGGCGTATACTACAGAAGTTGGTGGAATAGGGACCAAGTATTGTTCAAGATCAAGATCCAAAGTTGGTGAAGAGCCATTCTGAGTAAAATTATGTACAAACAAAACTTTTATATCATGTTGATAACGAGCATATGAACAGTGATTATGAATTGTTGAGTAATGTAATTAACTACAACAAAACATGGTGCAGGAGAGTGCCTGGGTGTGTTTTTGCTGCTTAAAAGTTGTAATAACCACACTTGATGGTGCATAGGGTTTAGCAAATTCTTATTATCCAAGTAAATAAAAGAAAATATAATGGTTATCCAAACACTAGAAATTGATTACTCTTGCACGAAGTGTAATAATCAGATAATCACTCTCAGAACGCATATATGTGTGCACTATATGAAGTTGTAATAACCACTTTTGATGGTTTAAAATGTTTAAAATTTTCTGATTGTATTATTGAGTTCAAGACAAATTAGGAAATGTAATTAATATTTCTCTACCCTTGGATAAGCATAATCAAAAGTAATTTAACACTTACCAAAATGAAAGACAACTATTGCGGCTTAGAGTATAATAATCAAGTAATCTTTCCAAACACATATATGCATGCTTTAAAAAACATAATACTGCCTTAAGTGTTGTGATAGTCACTTATAAATTTTAATGGTACTAAATATTGGAAAGTTGTGATTGTATAAAAAAGTACTTCGTAATCAATAAACTTTTGGTAGATACATAGTTTTAGTGTATCCTCTAACACTAAGAGAATTTGAAGTGTAATAATCAGATAACTGTTTATTAATATATTATACAAATGTTAAAAACATACCTCGCTATCCTCAGGGAATGTGTTTATGCTAACATCAGGAATCCCACGAACCGTTGAGGGTTCAAGATTTTCTTGATAAGCTCTCCAACTGGCAGCAAGGTCAAAGGGTGAAACTCTATGAGCCTTAATACACACCCTGTACTCAAGAATCTCATCAGCATTTGGCCTAAACAAAGCCAACCTCGTGACTCCTTGCAAGGTCCCACCCATGAACTGCCTGGTTGGACCCTCCTCCACTATGCATGGTTCATTGTTATCCTTCGACTTCAATAAGAACTTAAAGTCCAATGTTTCTAAAAGCATAACAGAAATTAGTAGTTATTAGTAATTTTATTAAGCAACCATCCTCCAATTGCGTAATGAGGCAATGTAAGGGGTTTTGTATTCATGTAAACTGCTTTTGTTTCTGATCAATTTTATTATTTTAGGGTCAAATATGAATATTAATACGGCTCTTTTTTGACAGGTATGTCCTTTTAAGTCATTTAGTCAACTTCTTACATAATCCAACTTGCCAGACAATACAAAGTCTATTATGTGATTCTTAACACTTCAAACAACATAAACACATCCAAACACTATTACAGTGCGCTTTACTACAACTCATTATATGATTCTCTTTATCAACGTGAAATAATAGACACTCACTTTAAACATTTACGTCCAACCACCCCCTTAACTCAACTTCTGTAATTAAAATCGTCATTTCTTATTTCAATTAACATTACACACCATGGTACTTGATACTAGTTGCAAGCGGAAATTGATCAATCAAGTATAAACTTCAATGTTGTTACATATTTTATTATCCGAAAAACATAAATCATAATAACTCACAAGATTGGCAACCACATTGATCTCTGTTTGTGAAACATATCGGCTCTGATGAAGTGATTATTAGGTAATTACAAAAAACAAAATAAAAGGCAGGGAAAGCAAAAAATACCGTGATTTGGAGAGACAACAAAACTCAATTGCCACATTGAGCTTGACTCGCGCTCCAGTGCAAGCTGATGCAAAAAAAATGCAAAATTACGAACATGGTATCAAAGTAGATTATTTGGTTGCTTGGTATTGCTTATACTTTCGGAAATAATGACTAAGCAACTATCAAATTAATTACTCAGAACTGATATATTCACTCATAAACAATGAGATAAGCGGTTTCAGACAATCTTAGACACCCTCAGATATCAAGATGCAGTAAGCGGTTTTAGGGGGTGTTTGGGATTGCTTACCGAAACTTCTAATCTGCTTAATTGATTTTAGAGATAAAGTGTTCAGATCATTCAAAAAAACTTATTTCACTCCCACATATTGAGATAAAGCAGTTCGAATCAGCAGTCCCAAACACCCAAAAACTTGTTTACTATCATTTTATATGTTATATCAAAATGCAATAAGCAATCCCAAACAACCCTTATATATAATCGTAAATGAAGCTAAATGCATGATCAAACAATCAAGAAAAACGCTAAACATAGCCCTAACCCCTAAGACTATGGTTAACACTTAACAGTTTACGTTTTACTGTATCATTTATTATTTAACCGTGACCTAGAAGTCGCAACTATCAAATAAGGTAAAAATATAGTTAACCACTTACTGCGTCATTTAAGGAAAAATGCTAAACATAGCCTAGAAGTCGCGACGATCATTTATGTAAGTATACATTAACCATGACCTAGAAGTCGCGAATATCATCTATGTCAAATATATACTTAACCATTTACTGTTTCATTTATGGGAAAATGCTGAACATGGCAAATATGGTACTTGATATGTCAGGAGTAGACCGCGGACAGGGCCAGTTACGCGAGTGGAAAACACTCAGTTTAAGAATAAACTAACAATAAAGTTGTAATATAAACATAACCCAATAATCAGAATCATAAAACAAGTACAGTACTAAAACAAGGATTAAAAAGAGTGGGGAAAAAAAGGTTATACAGCTTTTTGAGGATCCCAAGAACCAACAAGAGGAACAGAACCATAAACATGAGGAACAAGGTCTCCTTTTATACTATAATCTTCCATCTCTAAACAAACATACAATTGACCACCTGCCACATCATCTTCACTACTTGATGATGATGATGATCCTACAAGGTTTAATGATGACCCAGTTCCCATTATACTACTATTATCTCACTAACTACACCAAAATTTATGATTTTGATTGATGCCCAGATGGAGTTTTATCAAATTACAAGTGGGTTTTTCACGGTTTTGTGTAAAGATTAGTATTTGACATTTTTGGATATTGGAATCAAGAATCAAGAAAAAGGGTGTTTTATGGGTTAGTTTGTGTGTGTTTGTGGGGTCGGGTTATTACACATGGCGTGTGAATGGGATTGGGTCCCAAATGGACCAAGTTGGTGACGTCAGCCTTTGCATCATTATTTGGTTATATCCAAAGGAATAAAATTGGTTTATAGGTTTATTCCAAATGATTTTGGGGTACTCGAAAAAGTGTTTGGTTGAGATTTGTTTTTGTTTTTGAGCTAGAAGTGCGACACCATGGTGTCGAGTCTTTGTTTGAGGTTGCTGATTGATAAGGATAATATAGTAGTAGTTGTAGTGACAACATGATTTCAAGAAGACTAATGATTTGCATACTCACAAAAGTTATTTGCACACTCAAGGTACAAATAATTGAATCACAGTTTTTAATACTGTACAAGTATTTAATGCACAGATGGAGTGTCCCAATCAATTTTCAAAGTGTGCAAATCAATTCCTTTTCAAGAATACGTTTTAACCATTTGTTAAAAATGTTTATTACACAAATGATGAGGGGGATGTGACGAGTGAGCCACACATAGAAAACACACACCCGAACCTAAAACCCGAATCTTACACTGTGTGTATGTGTAGCTAAACGCCGTTATACAAAATGTGGCTCTATACATATTAATTTAAATAGCTTTTAAATAAATAAATAAATATATATATATATATATATATATATATATATATATATATATATATATATATATATATATATATATAGTGAAGCGTTTAAATGAGAAGCCTAAATTTTGTGAGAACGTGAGAAGCAATCCTAGTCACTCATTTTAACTTCCTTTAACTTTAATCTAATGGCTAATATTAGTTAAAAAAAATTTCGAAAATTTTCAAAAAAATTTCGAAAAAAAATTTGAAAATTTAATTTTTTCGAATTTTTTTTTCAAAATTTTTTTTTTCGAAATTTTTTTTTTTTCGAAAAATTTTTTTTTTCGAAAAATTTTTTTTCGAATTTTTTTTTTTTTTTTTTTTTTTTTTAAATTTCGAAAAAAAAATTTTCAAAAAAAAATTTGTTCGAAAATTTTTTTCCAAAAAATTTTTTTTCGAAAAAAAAATTTTGTAAATTTTTTTTTTTTAAAAAATTTTCTATAAATTTTTTTTCGAAAAAAAAAATTTCTAAAAATTTTTTTTCGAAAAAAAAAATTTCTAAAAATTTTTTTTCGAAAAAAAAATTTTCTAAAATTTTTTTTTCTGAATTTTTTTTTTTCGAAAAAAAAAAAATTCCGAATTTTTTTCCGAAAAAATTTATTTCAAAATTTTTTTTTCCGAAATTTTTTTTTTCTGAAATTTTTTTTTTCACTAAATTTTTTTTGTCACGTGTGAAAAAAAAATTCGTCACATGTGAAAAAAAAATTTCGTCGCATGTAAATTTTTTTTTTCGTCACATGTGAAAAAAAAATTTCATCACATGTGAAAAAAAAATTTCGTCACATGTGAGAAACAATTTGGAAATTTTCACGAAATTTTTTTTGTCACGTTTGAAAAAAAAAATCGTCACATGTGAAAAAAAAATTTCGTCGCATGTAAATTTTTTTTTCGTCACATGTGAAAAAAAATCCGTCACATGTGAAAAAAAAATTCGAAAATCTTTTGAAAATTTTTCAAAAAATATTTTGAAAATTTTTCAAAAAAAAATTTTGAATTTTTTTGAAATTTTTTCGAAATTTTTTTGAAAATTTTTTGAAATTTTTCAAAAAAAATAGTTAACTAATAATAGCCATTAGATCAAAGTTTAAAAAGGATAAAATGAGTGGGTAAGATTAGTTCTCGCGTTCTCACAAAAATTAGATTTCTCACATGAATAGCCCCCTATATATATATATATATATATATATATATATATATATATATATATATATATATATATATATATATATATATATATAGGGGGCTTTATTTTCAGAACCCTGTTAAGTGCGGGAACTGCGAGAACTCCAATTTTGCATTAGAAAACATGCATGTTCACATAAAACATTTATATTTTCTTATATACACCTTAATACACATGCCTGCGTATTAAGGTGTATGTAAGAAAACATACATGTTTTATATGAACATGCATGTTTTTTAATGCATAATTGGAGTTTTCGCAGTTCCCGCACTTAATATGGTTCTAAAAATAAAAGCATTTTGCATTGATTTGTTGCACTTAACATGTTTTTATATGAACATGTATGTTATGCATGTATGTGTATTAAGGTGTATGTAAGAAAACATACATGTTTTATATGAACATGCATGTTTTCTAATGCAAAATTAGAGTTCTCGCAGTTCTCGCACTTAACAGGGTTCTGAAAATAAAGATACACTATATATATATATATATATATATATATATATATATATATATATATATATATATATATATATATATATATATATATATATATATATATTATTTAAGTATGTGTTGACTCAACTTGGTCATAAATAAATAAATAAATCTACAAATAGTTGGCGTATGCATTTATTGTTAATCGTATTATTACGTGGATAAGTCCTATACATGTGTGGATAATCACAAATTTATTAGAATTAGCTTGATTAGTGGGCTTACCCTAAATAGCTCTTGTAATGTTTCTATATGTATTATTTCATTTTGTCTGTAATATTCAATCAATCAAATCATTCATATCATATATCTCTTACATGGTAGCAGAGAGCCTTTGTCAACCGATTCTAACAAACCTAAACTCTTTCGTCACCGGCTACACGCCGAAGGTTCGGAGGGCTCCCTTTAAACCTTAACCTCTGTAAGTGTTATAATAAACCCCACCCATGTTTTGATGTTTATTTGTGCGGTAGATCTTTATGTTTTTCTAGGGAAAAACACGGCCCGTTTGTTTGAAAGGTTCTTTGGGGGTTGAAGTTTTAGAACCAACTTTTGTTTTCTCATCTTTTTTTATGTAAGTGCATGAGTTTTAGTTGTAATTTCCTTTGTTTTAGTGTAGGGGATACTTTGGGTTATCCCGTTTGTTTTAGTTGTAGGAGATACTTTGGGTTATCCTGTTTGGTCATGATACTTTGGTTTATCATGTTTGGTAAGAGATACTTTGGTTTATCTCATTTGGTCAGAATACTTTGGTTTATCCTGTTTGGTACAGATACTTTGATTTATCTGGTTTATTGCATGTTTATGTATGTTGCTGCTTGAAGATGCGATTTCGCTTGCTGTCGAATGTCTTTTTCAACAATTATTTGTTAGTTTTACTTTATTATTTATTAGTTTTTATTCTCCAGTCAGAGCTTTCGCCGCTCTGACTGCGAGGGAGTATTAACCGTATATTATGTGGATAAGTTCTGTACATGTATGGATAATTACAAAGTTATTAGGATTAGCTTGATTAGTGGGCTTACCCTAAATAGCTCTTGTAATGTTCGTATATGTACTCTTTCATTTGTCTGTAATATTCAATCAATCAAATCATTCACATCATATACCTCTTACATTTATCACATGTGTACCGGGTATAATCCCTTTACCCGCATTTATCACATGTGTTGTAATCAACTCAAAATTTTGACTTGATTGTATGATGTTGGTATTTAACTATTTGTGTAAATATGTAACTACACAAAATGTTAAAGATCTAATATAATATGGACATAATCAGGATCAGGATCATGATAAAGTCATGAAACGTATAAGTTAGAGTATTTGTATAGCTTAAATTGACCTAAAATTGGTCCATTGAAAATACTTTTTAAGATAACGTTGTTATAATTGTATCAATTTATTTTAAATATTTTTAACATATTGCCTAAGTTTAGCAAGTGGCAAAAGCATCATTCTAAACACGTCGATGGATAGTATTTTTCATGTTTAGATTTACAAGTCTTTGACTAAAATATACATTATTATTAGAACCCGAGAGACTCTCTACAAGGACATTAGTGTATGACGACTTGGACCATTTTGGTGGTGTTTCCAAAAGCATCATATTCTTCTCAAAAATATAATTTATATACAGTTTCGAAGAAGAAATGTCGACATGTATGAATTTTTGTGTTGTATGATAAACATTTTGAACTTTATGGCAGGTAGCCCACAATGTCATAAATTGTTTGTGGATAAGAGGAAATCCAGACACAAGATTGGATGCACTTTTCATAACTTTAAGATGATGTTGATTGACCACTAAAATTATTATTGGTATTGTCTTTATATCAACAAGACCGCATACATATAAAGTAGTGGATAAGTTATGCGATACAGGCATACCCGCATGGCTAATACGGTATGAGATATGTATGTGATGGGCTAGTCTCTTTTTCTTCTTTAGCATATTCCTTCCTCCATGTGATATTCTGAATTATACTTCATCAAGCAGAATGTATATTTGTAACTTTGTATAAGTTAACCAAACACTTATGAGCATTTCGTTTAAACGTGTGTATAAGCTAGTCAACATTACCACTTATGAGCGTTTTGGATGAAGACATAGGACCTTGAGTTACACGTCTTTTAGTTCTTTCTTCATTATCATAATTTTTTTTATCTACAAACAATACAACGAAGATAAAATCTATTCGACACGTAATCGCACATTAGATAAAGATCTAATGATTTAATAAAGAAAATGACTAAAAGTAGTCTTTTGCTAAGCGCATAGGAAAAAAGCATTTCTCTTCTTCAAAATTTCAAAAAAGTCAGTAAGAATGTGCATGTTAATTTAGGGGTGGCAATTTCTGAATTCTGACCCGACACGAAACCCGACCTGAAACCGACACGAAAATTAACAGGTTCGGGTTGAGCTAAATAGATTGTGGGTCAGGTTTGGGTCGACATATCTAACCCGTTTATTAAACAGGTCAGGTTCGGGTTGGGAATAAAATAAACGGGTCGACCCGCCAACCCGTTTAAGTTTTTTTTCTTAATTAAAAATTATTTATATTTAATTATACGGGTTAAATGGGTTAAACGGGTCGACCCACTAACCCGTTTAACCCATTTAACTCGTGTAATGTGCTAACTTTTATATATAAAACGGATTAAATGGGTCAACGCGAAACCGTTTAACATATTCAACTCATGTAACCTATTTAACCTGTCAACCTAAGTATATATACGGGTTAAATGGGTCAGGTTCGGGTTACGTGTAAACAGGTTAGGGTTCGGGTTACGTGTAAACAGGTTAGGGTTGACATAGGTGACCTGATGATTTAAATGGGTCAGGTTCAGGTTGGGGTTTTCTGACCCGCCAACCTGACAACCCGAACCCGCCAACCCGAACCCGACCCGAATTGCCACCCTAATGTTACTGCGCAATTAACTTAAAAATTTGACACATGTAGTACTTTTAAAATAGTTGTTTTAATGTTGCTCGATTAATTGATGTCGTGTTACTCATGCCCACCAACAATATATAACATGTACTACCTTCGTCTCATAATTTAAGTCCAAGACTTTTCTAATCCAACTGTTACTTTAAATATTTTTGTATGTAATACTTAATACAAAATATATAAATAGATTGAGTTTTAAATGTATTTTCATATGATATAATTTTCATCAAATATTATATAATAAAAACATAAATAATTATGGTCAAAGTTGGATTTAAAGTCAATATGGACTTAAATTTTTGGACGGAAGGAGTAGCAAAACTGATTCGACATCGAGATTGTATTTATAGTCACAAAATAGATGCACGCCATTCTAAACCGTTTTGTATATTTAAAAAAATACTCCGTAACATTCTAATAACATTTGTAAAGGATTAAAGAATGAGGTATTTCTTATTCAGGAGCGTGAGTCTTTGACTCAAATGTACGCGACTTAACCGTGATATTTCTCACTGTTTTTAACCATTCCTCGATAACTCTTAAATATGCATAGTGGGGTTTGAGCTCTTACTGTTTTTTTTAAAGAGCTCAAGTGGTCTACCACTAAAGTCTTCTTAAAAATTTTGTTTTTATAATAATATTTTTATAAGACAATAAAATTGTCTTTAAAGAAATGGGCTTACCAAAGAAATCAAAATCCAGAACCAATTTTAGCCCAGAGTACAATGAGCCAAGCCCAACTCCCAAACCCATGAATACCACTATATACCTAGGGTTTCATCCACTATATATTCCATTTCACCGCCTCATTAACCGCCGTTGCAAAACCCACCACAAAAGTCTCCGTCACCTGCACTGTTTGCAACTTTTCATTCGTCACCATGAGGGCTAAGGTAAATTCTTCATTACAACCATCACATCTCATTTTATTTTTATTGTTATTGTATTTTTTTTAGTCAGATTGCTTCTTTTTTATTTCTTTACCGTTAGTTATTATTATGCTGTTATATATTGTACAACTTTTTTGAGTATTGTGGTAATATGTTATTAGTTTGCTATATGTTGTTTTGTTTGAAATAATTTGATATATGGGGTGTTTTGGGGTTGCTTATTGTTTATTTTAAAAACCTGCCTAAAATGGCATTTGGATTTGGTAAAAAAAAAAATGTTAATGATTCTTTTGTGAATAGTAAGTTGTTGAAAATTATAAATCCACTTTATTTATAAAAGGTTGCTAGTTAAGGCGGTGTTTGTTTAAGCTTATATGTGCGCTTATGAGCTTATTTGTTTTTTGGCTTATATTTCATAAGCTCCAAATTTCTGTCTTATTGTAAGACTTGTGGGCTTATATAAGTTTTGTCATAAACTTAGATAAGCCCACAAGTTTCAAAATAGGCTGGAAAATTGGGGCTTATGAAATATAAGCAAAAAAAAACAAATAAGCTCATAAGCCCACATATAAGCTTAAACAAACACCCCCTAAGTACTAGCATTGTTTTGATAATTATCAAATTTTTTAGCGATTTTAGGCGATGTGTACATGTGTTGGTATAAAAGATATTGTGATTTAAAGAAATTTTATAAAAATGAGGGAAGGGAAGATGGATGGAATTTACAATATTACCCTATTTTAGTCTCAAGTCCACAGTTCTAACTTTTTATATGTGAGCACCGATCCTTGTAAAAGAGAAATTACAGTTAAATTAACTTCTTACTTGCTTACCAAAAAATAAGCTGTTAAGCTTTAGTTGTTCTGCTTTAAAAATAGCAGAAAACAGAAAATAAAATAATGCCAAGCACCCCTTTAACTTGTTTCTGCTTTTTGTTTCTATATGTAGTTAAACCTGTTTTATGTATACAATGTATTATGTTTGTAACATTTTACTTCATTTTTATTTGTTTTTGTTTGATGATTTTTTTACCTGTCACATATGCATCCATTTTTTGGTTTAATTTAAACTGATGTGTGGATATTGTTGTTGTGATACAGTGGAAGAAGAAGAGAATGAGGAGGTTGAAGAGGAAGCGCCGAAAGATGAGGCAGAGATCTAAGTAAATCTCTACTCAAGTTTGTTTTGGGGTTTAAATGCTGTATTCCTGAATCGGTGCTTTGTTTAGGTTTATCATGTCTTATAGTTTATGTTGGAACCTTATGTTTTCAGTTCTTAATTTCAGTACTTGATGATCGTACATTTGCTTCACAAGTTTTGTCTGTTGATTTTACAACATATGGAGGTGAAATGAATTGCAATAGCAGTATCTACTATTGAATTAAAATTTAATATTTGTTATGTGAATTATTTTCTGGTATTTAGTGTCAGATTGCAATGCCACTCACTCCGCTTGTGAGTCATTGGTGTAGCCAACTTACTAGTTTGAATTAGTGAGTTGTAGGTTGAAACTTGTATTAGTTCTCAAGAGGGGCGTCATGTTTATTCTTATGCAAGTGTTTGTAGATAAATTTGGCTAGTTCTGTTCTTTTGGTATGCCACAATTCTTTCATGAATGGCTTCAGCTTAGTTCGCTGGTATTTTGAGCTTACTAGTGTCATACTGTCATGTAGGTTAGCATATGATTGTAATAAGTTTTACTCCGTAGTATCCAAAATTTGGAGTTACATAGAATACTTGGTAGTATCCCAAATGTATTACTACTTACTGTCATGTAGGTTAGCGGCTTTTGGTTTGCCATAATCTAGAACTTGTAATTGTTGTTTCAGTAGCAAACTTGGTTTATATCTCTATTGTTTTGCTCAGTTGATTTATGTGGCATATATTAGATTAAGAGTTAATTGTGAAAACCATTTGTGCGCTCTTTGTTCATTTTGACAGTATAATGGATGATTACCGTCAAAATGAACAAACCACAGGATGGTTTTTGCAGGTGTACTTTCAACTTAGGTTGTGCAGAATTTTAGTGTTACTGGGAAAACAAATGAGGATGTGTTGAGTCTGGTCGTTTGTTTAATTCTTTTTAACATTGAACAAACCACAGGATGGTTTTTGCAGCTGTACCTTCAACTTAGGTTGTGCTGAATTTTAGTGTTACTGGAAAAACAAATGAGGATGTGTTGAGTCTGGTCGTTTGTTTAATTCTTTTTAACATGGATTGTTTGTGCTCTTTGGCGATGGTTTAATAGGTCGATTGTGTGTTCATTTGTAGTATATCTGTTGCTTCAACTTGAGTAGAAATGCGTACAAGTTTAACATTCATGTTTAGGTGGTTTATATTGTCATTTGTAGCGTTTATGTTGCTTCAACTTAAGTAAAAATGCTAACAAGTTTGTAATGTTGTGTTTTAGACTTGTCCTATCCATATCTCGCTGCATATTTATTTTCGCAACACCTCTAAATATTCTATGTTCAGTCATCATAATTTATGCAACTCGCTATTTATGTTTTGTGACCTATCCTTTGTTAGAGCTACTTGTTACTTATGACTTGCAAATACATGAACGACTACAGTATCATGGCTTTCTTAAGTCATTGAATGAATTGTTCTCAACTTTGAAATAAACAAGGTGAAAGCAAAACTGTACCAAGTTGCTAAAACCTCCAAATTATTATGATCCATTAGGCCATGGTTCATGAGCGCTAGTTATATACGTTATTTTTAACACTGCTTTCCCGAGTTTTAATTTTGAAAGAAAGAAAAAAGATGTGGGAAGAAAACAAAATAAATTTGTGTTCCTAAGTTTTTTCATGAGAGAAGAGGAGATGGAATTTGCTTAAATTTCCCTTTACTTCCTTCCCAAAAAATTATTTGGTAGGAAAGTATATCAGGAAACTTTTTTTTTTACCAAAACAATGACTTAAATGTCTTAAAATAAAACATAAATTTTATATGCAACAAATGTTATTATTGTAAAATCATATGTTTTCTTTTATTCTCTCTTCTAAACTCGGGAACACGGTATTGCATTCCTCTATGTATTTTTGCTTATTTGTGTCTTATCTTCTTGTCTTTCATTTTAAAACTCGGGACAGATGTTACAAGTAAAAGCATACTGATGATATGAAACATCATACTTATGGTTCCTAAATTGTTGCTCCATATGACATGTTAGAAATAAATTGTCTAGTTGAGCTGTAGAGAGTTTGTTTATCATTTTAGTTGATTTAAAATGAGACTCAACTAGCAAGAAGGGACCATATACGTTAACTTTTATTAACTGGTGATGCACAAGAAGTAAAATTCCGCATCGTTTCATTTGTTTACATAGCGGCTTTTATTAACTGGCGATGCACGAGAAGTGGAATTCTGCATCGTTTCATTTATTTACGAAGCGGTAAAACACAACTCGTGAAAATATTAGATGTCATACACGTAGTTTATGTAACTGCGAAAAGTTCTGCATAAGTCAAGAGTCTTCAAGAATTGTCAACATAAAAAATTAAAAGTGATCGGAATATACGTTACAAACATCTAGAACACTAGAATTTCAGAGGATAGCTTGTAGCCGTTTGGTTGGATATATCTTCACTATCCAATTGAGAGTTGTATATGCTTTATATATGGGCTTACCTGGGTTGATCAAACAAGACTCACACGTGCATCTACTACTCTACTTGAGTACATAAAAAGTGGTAATACATTGAAGCCTTATTTAGAGCATTTGTCATGTTCTACCATGCATTGTTTTTATGAGATGTGATCCTCTAAAATATAAACACAAATTAAAATATCTATAAAGTCATCATATGTTGATAAGTGCCTTTCTTTTTTTTTATCTGTGATTGTTTTTTGCTATTTTGAGTCTTAACTAATGAACATTAAAATTCTTTTTTAAAGTAAACTCTAAAAAATGTCCCTGAGTAATAATACCCGATTCATAAGTTATGCCACTGAAAATATATTTTTGCAAATCATACCACTACTGTGCATGTTTCCCTGCAAATTATAACCCTCGGCCTAACAATCGTTAGAAAATCTCGTTAGTCACTCTTCTAACCCCTGCGAAATGACTATTTTACCCTCTTATCTTCCTACAATTACTTTTAACCCAAACTAATGAACACCATGGACATTCAAAAAAGAAACCCAAATTTAAATCAATTTCACCATTTTAAAAGAATATAAACTAATGAACACCATGAACACCGGTCTTCCTACAATTCTCATGATCTTTAAAGATGGATTTTCTTTTGAGGGTAGTAAATCATTCACTGCGCACAAGAACGAGCTCCATTGATTTCATTAATTCTTACAAATTTTGTATAGAAAGTCGTCTTGTCTTGTGGCGGTCTTAGAACGCTATAAAGTCATTGTTGTTTCTCATTTATCTGGTGAAATATCTTTTGGTTCTACTATAATCAATTACATTCAAGTTCTTTTCCTATCTTATCATTTGGAGGATGTGGGTCAAGTTGCGAATGTATGCATTCGAGTGCTTAGAATAAATTCACATGAGAAGTACAAATTTGAAGTTAACTATCAGTACTTAACAAGAAAGATGATATTGATTCTATTTTAAATACCACACTCCATGGGTATGTTTGGGGAGGGCTTTTAAGGGGCTTACGGGGTTTGGGCTTATAAAATAAGCCGGCTAATTAAATAAGTCTCGTTTGTCATGGGTCTTATGAAAAGGCTTATAAAATAAGCCGGCTAAAAACTTTAGCCCCATAAAAAAGGCTACAAACTTAAGCCCGGGGCTTTTGAAGAATAAATTACTTATTTACCCACAAAAATATCTAACATATACAAAAACTCATTTAATTATGTCATTTTTAGTAATTTTGCAATAACAAGCCCCACTACCAGCCCATTTGCCAAACAAGTTTATAAAAATACAAATTTTAATTTCGGCTTATAATATAAGCCCCAACTCTAGCCCCAGCCCCAGCTCCAGCTTCAGCCCAGCCCCAGCTCATTTCGCCAAACATACCCCATGTTTGGATTAAATGTTTATCGGGTTAAGGTCTTGATGGATTACATTACTGAATTGTTCCCATCAAAGGCTATTCCAGAAGGTCGTATTAAACTGGTCCTTATATTAGCCAATTCTACACTTTGTAAATGTAGATTGCGAAGAGACGTGGTTGGTGAAGGTTATTCTCCTCTAGAAAGACTCCTTATGTGTCACATAGTCATTCCAAAACGTATGCACGATCTCTGGTGAAGTTAAATTGCAAAATCTAGAGAAAAAATGAACAACAAAGGCTTCAGAGAACACGTTAATCTGCGAGTATCATAGTTACTAATCAAATTCTACTCTACTATGATGTTGTTTGACTAAATTTTTGTTGTAAAATATCTTTTTGGTAATATGTAGCAGGGATCTTTGAGTTTGATATTTGGTCACTACAATTTCCAAAATAATTTAAAAACTAAGTGTACATACAAAGAACAAAAATGTAAATCAAATCGGTACAACCGTGGTATGCTCTAAAACAGTTATAGCAAAAGTTGGTTTTGGCACAATTGAGTGCAACCTGGTTTTTGTAGTTTTACTTTAGTTAACGCGTAACTTAAATTGTTAAACTCATCACAGTAGATTGTATTATACTAATATACATAATACATGTTGCAAAAAAATAGTAGATACATAGCTCGTAAATTAAGGTTAAGAGTTTTAGGCAAATGTATAAGCAAGCGGAAGAGACATTGACTCAAGGCATGTCAAAGCTTCAACATAACTTAGCAATTGATGTAACAGGTGCCAGAAGTTACAACATGCTGAAGAATTCCACAATCAAAAAGCTGGTAGCACCTAAATTTTTCTTGATTCAGTCATACTTACAAAGAGTTTGCTGTTAAGTTTTTAGTCCTACATTGACTTTTTAGCCAAATGCCTACATGCTAAGAAATGAAATATATCGTTTGGTTAGCTAAACAAAAACTGAGAGGTGTTGGCATATTAATGTATATAAAATATATAATTTGGTTTATCGGTTAGACGCCCAGATTTTTGTCCTATAAATAATGGATCATTTATCACATTTCACTCACCTCTTTGCACTGGATTTTTCTGTCATTCTTTCCACACACATTAGTCACATTTCTTTGATCATAAACTTGTTTGATTTCATTCTGAAGTGATCCAAACATTGTTTCATTCTAAGTGCAAGAGAAGAACACTTGCATTCATCAAGATATCAAATGTCTTAATATAGTTAGTGCATTAGCAACATTGGTTATTTCCTTGTTGTATTTTAGCATACATCAAGCCCATCATCTTTAATCTTGTGTAGTTGTGTGATTAGATAGATCGAGTTGATTGTGTGGATTTTATATATTGTGTAGTTGTTCTGTTGATCGGTCAGATCGTGTCTAGATCGGGTAGATCGGGTGTTGATTGTGTAGTTTATGTGAAGATCGGGTAGATCATGTTGAGATTGGTTCTAGCTAGATTAGAACTCGACATTTAGCATAGTGTCAGAAATCGATATAAGTGACCGTGTACGGTTTTCCCCACCTGAAGGGAGCTTGTTGACATAGTGAAGTGAACTCTCGAGTTAGGTACTCGAGGAGTGGAGTAGGGCTAAGAGGAGCTTCGTTACCGAACCACGATAAATCACGGTGCCATCGTTCTAACTCTTTACATTTATTTTGCATTCTTTATTTCATAGTTATTAGTAGTTGCCCATTCTCTTGAGTGTCCATATTGTTGTTGATTGACCTCACGTAAACTCGGATCCAAAGTTTTTGAAACCGTAATTTTAAAATGATAAATCGGTAAAACTATGCAACCCCCTATTTTTCCACAACATTGTTTTTATTATTATAAGTATCTAATACTTTTATTATTATAATAAGTACAATAGCGTATATTTATTTTCATATCACAGTAATCCGTGCTTATATTTGATATTTATATTTCTGTTAATAATAGTTTAGCGACATTTAATATTCAAGCTTGTGTACGCATAAATTAAAATTTTAAAATAAAATAACACGAGTCTTTATTTAACGTAGATAGCAAATAAATATTTAATGGATGAAAGTCTAAAACTAATATTAGTTTTAAAAAATATTTAACGTATATTTACAAAATTTAATAATTTTAATAGATGAAATCTGAAACTAATACTAATACTCATGTCATTTTAAACAAAATTCATATTATAAAGTATAGGGGGTATAAAGTTTTTTTTTTTTTTTTTTTTTTTTAATGAAAACTTGTAATTTTACACTTAACTCTATATATTTTATGTAAAATTCAACCATTAAAGTTTTATTAATTACTTCATCTTTGTTTAAGTTGTTGTTTTCACAAATTTGACATAAATATTTTTTGTGTTTTTTTCTCAACCAAATTTCTTCACCAAATTTATTGAAGTTTGACCAAAATTAATTCAATTTTGACTTTTTATTAACCGATTACGTCGTTTGATTTTGCGTACGTGGCAAAATCGAGCTCTCCAATTGATCTATTTTTCTTTCAATGAGAAGAATTTTGCAAAGTCACTCCGAAATGATTTAATTCTTTTATGATATAAAAGATTCTTAATATTCACATCATCACATGAACTAACAGTTTTATATGCACTTGATAGTTGATTCGTCTTATAACAAGAGCTTTTACATCCTTGATAGGATATAACTTGATATAGTTTAAGCTCCATTATAAGATTTATATATATAGTCATAAGTTGAATTTGCTAGGTAAAAAATAGGACCACCCAGGGTATTTTTGTAATACACCAAGTAAACGATGACCTTGACGTTCTAATATCCGTGGTCTACTCGCATAATGGTGTTGATTGTTTTGTTATCCAGCACAAATGGGCCATGAGGTGCCAAACTAACCCCATTAGTCAAAGTCTGATCATCTGCTATTTTGTCTACAAAATTAATGTAGGTTGAAAAATTGGCTTGTAAACTCAGTTGATTGGTCGATTCAAATATACAACACAGCATTCTGATGACCCTTGCAAGTTTAGTCAACTTTATGCGAGATATCCACTAGTGAGAAACATATAAGAATGTACATACATAACACAAATATGTAAATGGTTTTAGCTGATAATAGATGATCGGCATACGCCCACAAGCACGAATAATCTTTTTTCTGTATTACATTCATGATTGCAAAGTGTTATTAGTATAACTTACTGGACGTACTCAATCGTATAAAATATACGACTGAATCTTAAGCAAGATAAGACTCTAATGATATAACAAGTCGATCATGCATGGAGTAGGATCTTTCTGCTCGATCTCAGTCGTGCATGGCTTCGGGCCTAACGACGACCCCCAGTCTTCTCTAGTTCTCCATATACTTAGCACGTTAAAATTTTACTTGAGGTCATTGTCCCCAATTCGTGATCATGTCATAAGACCTTTCTCATTGCCAATTCCAAGTTACAATTAATTATTAGACCTTAAATTTAGATTTTGTTTCTTGACTTATATATATATAGTTATAGTTTAATTATAAAGGTCAAAGATTGTTAAGTTTCAATATAATTGAACTGATGTTCATTGTGAGCTTTATAACTTTTGAATAACAATAATGTCTAATTTTGCATTCTTTACCAGGACCTCTCAAACTAAGCATGGCAAACTTAAATGACGAGAAGACAATCAAGCCACACTCAGTTACGAGTAACAAGAGTTATCAACGTCATGGAGATTTGCTACTCGGTCTTGAGCATTAGACGAGCATTCCAAGTTCTACAATTCTTAAAAACGTTAAATAGCAGACCCAACATTTGGGATTTTATGTTACTAGATCTTTTTGGAGTCTTGATTAGTGATATTATTTGAGATTGGAAGACATGTGTAACACACTGATGTACACTTTGATATTCTTTATAAAAGTGGGATTCTTTAAGCTTAGAAACCATAGTACGCATACTCACCCATGTTCGTTTAAGTTGACGGGCTCATTTATTATCACTATACGACAGTAAGTTTCTGAAATCATTTAACAGCAATGATTCCACGTAAATCATTCAATAATGATGATTCGAATCCGAGATACTAAAACTTGTAGAACAATTTGGATCCCATAATTCCATTCAGCTGCACTTTTGTCTTAGTACATTATAAAGTTGCCATTTTGTCTCCACACGTATCCAAAACACCACCAACTACACCAACTTTGACAACAACTGTGAGTCAGATCGATACATGGAAAAATCAAAGAAAGTGAACGGACAATTTGATTTGTTTCAGTTTGGGAGAGGAAGAAGAGAGTGGTTTTGGAGATAAATAAGGTCTTTTATATTTGTAGTGAAACGACGTAGTTTTAATGTACGTGTTGTATTGTATACCTGATCTTACATACATTACAGCCTCACACTCACTTTCCCCCCTCAATTATTAGTAATCACACATATCCAAATAATGGTAGTATCATTGACTGTTTCTTCTTGATCTTGCCTAATATTATCATGGCTTCACAACTTGAAATTGTTTGTATCATCTTGTTTGTTTCTTCTTCCATATTCATCTGCTTGCCTTTGTCTGAATCAACATATTTTGAGTTCAATACTTTTTCTCAAGATACAAAAAACATAGCTTATTCAGGTGATGCCGCACCGTCTTATGGAGTCATAGAGCTCAACCAAATTGATTACAAGATGCGTGTTGGCCATGCCATATACGCAGATCCAGTCCAAATATGGGACAGAAAATCTAGGAGGCTCGCTGATTTCACTACTCATTTCACTTTTGTCATGGATACACTAGGTCGATCATCTGGATATGGCGATGCATTTAGTTTCTTTCTTGCTCCAGTTGGCTTCCAAATCCCACCCAACTCAGCTGGTGAATTCTTAGGCCTGTTCAACACAACTAACAACGACTCACCCCAAAACCAAATGATTGTCTTTGAGTTTGATTCTGTTATAAACTCACAGGATCCTCCGTATGAACATGCAGGTATCAACTTGAACTCGAATAAATCAGTTAATAATACTGCTTGGAATGCTAGTTTTCACAGTGGACATACACGTGCTGCAAATGTGTGTGTTTCTTACAATGCTACCACGCAGATGATGATCATGTCTTGGCGTTACGCCACTGATCTAGAAAATACCACCAGTCTTTCGTATAGAGTTGACCTCAGGGACATTCTTCCTGAGTGGGTAACACTTGGTTTTTCGGGTACCACGGGTGTTTACGTTGAGGGACATTTCGTAAAATATTGGGAGTTCAGTTCAAGCTTGAATACAGCACGAAAAAGAGAAGACAGCCCAATAAAAAGGAAACCAACATTGGGAATAACAATTCCTATTAGTATTGTAATTGTAGTAGTCATAGTAGCATATGTTATGTTTAGGAGGAGACATGGAAAATCTGGACCTAACTCACTCGAAACAGAAGCATTGATATCAATGACTGATGAGCTTGAAAGAGGAACAGGACCTAAAAGATTTTCTTTCAGAGATCTTGCTTTGGCTACGAATAACTTCTCTGATGATTTGAAGTTGGGTGAGGGGGGTTTCGGGTGTGTCTATAAAGGTTACTTATCGCATAAAGGCATGGTGGTCGCTGTAAAAAAAATTTCACAAGGTTCTAAACAAGGAAAGAAAGAGTACATAACCGAAGTGAAGATCATAAGCAGTTTAAGGCACCGAAACTTGGTGCAACTCATAGGTTGGTGCCATGATCAAACACAATTCTTGCTTGTCTATGAGTATTTGCCAAACGCCAGCCTTGACTATTACCTCTTCAGGAATAAAAGTCCCCTGGAATGGCGTGTGAGGTATAAGATCGTCATGGGATTAGCTTCTGCTTTGCTCTATCTCCATGAAGAGTGTGAACAATGTGTAGTGCATCGTGATATCAAAACGAGCAACATCATGCTTGATTCAGGATTTAATGCAAAGCTGGGAGACTTTGGATTGGCTCGATTCATGGACCATGAATTGGGCTTTCGAACAACTGGTTTAGCCGGAACTTTAGGCTACATGTCCCCTGAGTATCTAACAACAGGAAAGGCAAGTAAAGAGTCGGATGTGTATAGTTTTGGGGTTGTTGCATTAGAGATTGCTTGCGGCCGAAAGGCGACTGACAGAGTTGACCCAAATTCTGATTTTGGGTTGGTGCATTGGGTTTGGGACTTACTTGGAAAAGACAAGTTGCTTTCTGGTGTGGATCAGATGCTGAGCACTGAATTTGATGAAAAAGAAATCGAGTGTTTGATGAGAGTGGGTTTATGGTGTGCACACCCCAACTCGAGTCTGAGGCCGTCTATCAGCCAAGCAATTCAGATTCTCAAGTTTGAAGGTGCACTCCCAAAACTTCCAAAGAAGATGCCAGTGCCAACGTTTTCCGCAGAACCAGCTGGCCTTGAAGCTAGTCCTGCTAGCGCTACGATGACAAATAGCAGCATTGATGTACGTTGAATGCAGAACAATAACTGTATATTACAATATGAAAATTTAATATAATATAGACTAGGTTATCTTTTACCTTTGTTCATTTAGGTTTCACGGTGATAGTTGAAAGTAATTTCATCTCTTCTGTAGGATGGAGTTTGAGTTTTATTGTCTTAATGTACTTTTGGAGGGGGTGTTGTTAATTTACAGATGCTCGTTGTATACTTTAGCTTGGGTGCTTTTGGTCATATTTTTTTGGTGTATTGTTTAATTTCATCTAGCTTTGTTTTGGTGCTTAAGGAATGGAATTTACTTCGACCCAAACCAGCCACAGAAAGTCAGTACCCTTGGTGACATTATCTTCTCTTTATCACGTACTCACGGATCGTTAATATAAATAGGTGCTTTCGTCCAATTTGGACATATAGCTGTAACCATCGTTGCTAATTAATATACCAATGGAATATGAGTATCTGTATTTTAAAATAACCAACGGAAACTTTTTACTTAGAAACGAAATTTCGTGTTCGTATATATTTAACGTAGCAATGGAATGAGATAATCCATCCTACCAATGTGCTGCAACGTACGAAAGCAACTTAAGAACTCACTAGTGCTAGCTTGTCGAGAAAGCAAAGAGTTGAGAAGCTACGTCCCAATTCTTTTCTATCCGTTCGTTCACCCATTTTCGTACTTAGGGACACCCATCATCAAATGCATACGCGCGTGTGAGTGTAAAGCTTAGCAAGTGACAGGTTTTTGGTTTCATTAGTGTATTTAGTATTTACTGGTAAGTCTTAGACGTTAGGGCAAATTATTAAAAAACTATTATACTTGCCACTGTTTTATCTTCTGAGGGTAATTTTCTTTCAAATTCATTCTCTTTCGGGTATTTTGCGAAATTTTTGGATAATTTTGCCCCTCTTAGCTAATATATTTTTATTTTCCTGTAGGGCAAAAATGTCATATATTACCCTAAAAATGATGAATTTGAAAGAAAATTACCTTCAAAAGTAAAAAAAAAAAAAAATTGTTCGCTACCCAAAAGATGA
Source organism: Artemisia argyi (assembly GCA_030686995.1). Classification (NCBI taxonomy): domain Eukaryota; kingdom Viridiplantae; phylum Streptophyta; class Magnoliopsida; order Asterales; family Asteraceae; genus Artemisia; species Artemisia argyi. The sequence continues at coordinate 66,431,754 of CM060706.1, forward strand.
AACAGTGGCAAGTATATATATATATATATATATATATATATATATATATATATATATATATATATATATATATATATATATATATATATATATATATATATATATTTGCCCTAGACGTTACATGCTAAATTCACATGTTCATAATATTGTAGTTATTTGTAACATAAAGTAAGAGATCCCTAGTTCAAGCATACAATAACAATAGTAGTAGTGGTAGTGGTAGTCGTGGTGATCGTGGTCGTGGTCGTGGTCGTGGTAGTGGTAGTGGTAGTGGTAGTGGTGATAGTAGTAGTAGTAGTTATCCTTTAACTCAGTGCCACATCAACGGGATGATGGTTCGGTTATCCTTTAACTCAGGGTACCCCTAATTCATCTACCAACGTTGATACTGTTGGTCCTAATGATAATGTACCGAAGAAAGGGGATGATGGTTCGGTTAATGTGCTTAAGAGCACAAGGTATGGTGACGGTGAGTTATCCTTTAACTCAGTGTCACGTCAACGACACATCAGCTTTAACATTTTTTACCTTAACTCACAAAAAAACACATGTTACAATAACTCAACTTTAACTCAAATATTTTCAAATTCAACCCTAAACTAAAACTAATATTTCATTTAATAACTAACATAAACATTTATAAAACGCAAATTACATTAAACTTAAAACACGAACTACATTAAACATGAATTACATTAAACATAAAAATTACGATGAAATGAAAATATATTAAACATCTAAATGAAACAACGAATTAAGAAAAGGAATCATCTGAGACATAGCCCTCCTCACTTGAAGTGGAAGACTCTGATTCCTTAGGGCCTAACCCCATGGCCCATCGGTATTGTGCTTCTCTGTTTGCCTGCTCCCTACGAGCAGCTACCCGATTCCTACGAGCAGCTGCCTCACGTTCTTCGGCTTCTAGATGCTCTCTCAAGACTTGCAAATCTTGCTCCAGGAGTTCTTCATCAGTCAACCCAAATGGATTGGGTTGGTATTCCACCGGTGGAAAGAGAATTTCCGGTGGAGTGTTTTGTGGTTGATTCTCATATGGGAATATAGGAAACAGATCTGCTGGTGGAGTGTTTTGTGGTTCGTCTTCATTTGGGAATATCGGAAAGAGATATTCCGGTGGGGTGTTGTAAACAGATTCATTATCCGGTGAATTGTTGTGTGACATTGTTGTATGAGTTGTTTGTGAATTGTGTATGAGTTGTGTGTGAATTTTGTGCATCTGTGAATGCGTATTTAAATACACAAATGTTTGAAATTTGAATTTGAATTTTATATAAAACCTTCATGAGTATCGTTGAATGATTTATGTTTTCATATTGTTTTGTATTCGATATTGAATTTTAAATCATTATAACTAATTTTAATCAAAGGGGGTGTTTTGGATTTTTTGGTTTTTGGAATTCACATAATATAACTATTTTACAAGGGGCCAAAGTGTAATTTTTTTTAATTAAACCTAGCAGCTTAACGCTGCGTTAATATGTTCACTTCCCACGTTAACGTGGAAATAATGCAGGAGACCGGTAAGGCTTAACGCACTTTAACGCTCAAAATTTAAGGAATAACATGCTTGGGGCGTTACCTTACTGTTTTTCTAAGAATGCTAAATCGACAAATGTGAATCTTCTTAATAAAGAACAAAGTAAGAAAAATGTTAATTTTTATACCTTAGTAGCCCCGGCTAATAATGCTGATGTTTGATGTTTCTATTTTCTTAAAGTCGTTTCTTGAAGGTAATGAATGATTTAGCAATTTGGTATACTAGACGAGTACCCGTGCATAGCAACGAGATTTTATAGCGACGGATAATTTATTGATAAAAAAAGTTTATAGGTTATAAACGAAAAATAATAAAAGTTTGAAGATTTGGGAATTAAATATAATGTTTTGAAACCCGGTTCGACCCGGGTGGTTCAACCGGTTGAACCGTTCTCGTCGAAAAATGGGTCGATTTAAACCGGGTCAACTTGCTAGGTTGGGTCGAAAACAGGTCAAATTAAACCGGGTCAACCCGCCGGGTTTGAAGCATCTTGGGTCAACCCGGTTTGTGTTTTAATTTGTTGTATTTAATTTGGTAGATATATTTTTAATTGGTTGTACAATGTTAATAAATCATTGTACTTTTAAGTAATGGTGTGTTTTAATAAGAGTATTAATTACATTACTCGTTTGCATCAATAGCAGGTTAAAAACTCAACAATTTGACATTGACCATTTGAAAACTCAACAATTTCACATTTACCATTTCTCCTTTATAAGTTGTAGAGATGGGTACTTATTAGGCAAACCTGTGACAACATTTTATGTTTAATCACCAGTCAAACCAACAATGTGCAACCACCAGTATGCTTCTTATGTTGGCTTGGTCCATTTTGAAAAAAAAAAAAAAAAAAAAAAAAAAAAAAAAAAAAAAAAAAAATCAGGTTTTATAAGATGAAAATTGTGAAAGCTTGCTTAATTCTGACATATAAGCATGAGCAATAATTAACCAAATCAAATCCAATATTTCAACATGACTCCAACCAGAGCGTTTAAAACAAATCACTGACCGTATGCTTGATACGCATATACACTACAAAATAAATGATATTTTGTGACTGATATCTATAAGGACTGAAAATGAAATTGTAAGTATAGATATGTAGTATTAAAAAGATGAAAAGTTAAAAATAAATAAATAAATAAAAATATTTCTTTCACCAGGTTTCTACACCACTTGATTCACCAAAACACACATTCATCGCTTCATTTACTCTCCAACTAATCACCGTCTCGGATCATCTTCACCATCACCGGTTATCTTACCGTCACCGGTCATCTTCACCGGTTATATCACCGTCGTCGGTGATCTTCATCGGTTATCTCACTGTCGCAGGTCATCTTTACCTGTTATCTCACCGAAGGTATTGTTACTCCAATTTTGATCGATTTGTTTATGTGTATTAATTTTGGATTGACTTGAGTTACTGATTTGTATAATTTTTGTAAGATTATTAAGATATAAGTTATAATCTGTTTGACCGAGTAATGCATCAATCTGCTTAATTAGTGATTAATTATGTTTTTGTTCTGGTTATGGAGGAAAATTATAGACTATATTTTGTAAATGTATTAAGACGATTTGTAATCTGTGATTGTGATTTTGAAGCTCTAAAATATTTATCATGTGTTCAACAAATGGTTATGAGCTATAGAATCGCACACTCGTAGATAATTCGGTTGGGATACCTGGATGATCTAACATTACGCTGCTTGGAGAATGTGTACTTAATATCTCGTGAATCACTGTAATTTACTTATTTAAAATGAAAATGTTGAACTAGTTGATTTGTAGATGATCGGATCTTAGGCTGTTTTGACAATGTTTAACCGAATAATATGTTGTTAATACTTGTGAATTGCTATGCGTTAGTTTTGCGTTAAACGTAAATTGAAAGAAGAGTAACTTTTGATCGATATTGTTGTATCCCATGAGTCGTTTGTGGAAATTGTACGCAAACAAATTTATAGTTGATGTGTTTGGAGAACGTGTAACATGATGTGTTGTGAATCGTTGTGCATTTTTATGTTTTTATGTTGAAGGTAGATAAAAACAAATTCTATGGAGTTACTTTTGGTATATAATGTTGCATATCCCATTCGTTTTGTCAAAATTTTACGCAAGCTAAATCCTAGATGATAACATGATGTGAATTGTTCTGTGTTTGCGTTGAATGTAATTAAAACAGAAGATAAATGAGAGGTTCTATTGAGTTACTTTTGATCAAACACAAGTAGACAATTCCATTCAGATGTGTGAATCTTTTACACTTTTACGCAATAGGATTTCTGGATGATCTGGCGTTAGGCTGCTTGCAGAACGTCTGACCTAATTTCTCGTAAATTGGTGTGCATTTGTATGTGTTTGAGTTGAACATAAACTGGAATATAATGATTTATAGTACTCTACTTTCGTATGTTTGGATGCACACTGTGATGCCAATCAAACTGTTATTTTTTGGGATGACCAGAACTGAACTTTGGTAGATTTAATGTTAAAAATGTGAACGTTTAATAGGATAGTTGACCCACCTAGGACTTCTGCTTACTTTTGTTTTTGGCGTAGGGCTAACCACTAACTTTTGTTACGGCTTGCTGCTACAACATATCATTCCACTTTATTGAAACAAATGTGTTGGTTGAATATGAACAATATGTCAATTTGTATAAATCCTCATGTTAAGTTCCCTCAACTCTCACTCAGGGAGTTGGGGTCAGAGAATCACGAACTTTCAGTTTAGGCTATCAGAGTTTCAGCATTTTCATTTGATCCTTATCGAACTCTGCTATTATTTCTGACAGATCAAACATCAAATATGCTATTATTTGATCCATTTTCTTTCAAATCAACAATCGCTCTTGAATGTCTAGTTTTAAATTTTGGAAGAACATCTATAGGTAATGGTTCCCTTTTCTATTCGACTTTTGATTGTATGTTATCAATATGTTAGGGGTTTGATTTTTGGCGATCTTAACAAGTAAGGGTTTTGAATTTGATGTGTATACTTGTTAGTGGTTTGATGTTTACGTGTTAGGGATTCAATATTGATATTCATTTTAAGGTCTTAACATGATATGTTGTTTTTACAGCTTGTATGCATAGTTTTTATAACTTATATGTTGTTGTTTCTACAGCTTATACATGATGTATTTATTGCCTTTTATGTTATTTTATGATGTTGTGTTTATAGCTTATGTTATTTTAGGGGGTCATTTAAGCCGGAATTGGAATTTATTTGATCAATTATTGCCCTAAATCGTTCCTTTTGTGATTTTAGGTACTTTGGGAGAGAATTCTTAAAAAGGAAGCATTTTGGACGTTTTTGGAGCATAAAAGTGAAGAAAACGGCAAAGTCTTAATTTTCCTTGCTAGAAACAGTACCTGACGGCGTCAAGAGCAATTTCATGACGGCGTCAGGAGCAAAAATGATGACAGCCCAGAGAAAACATGACGGCGTCAGAGCAAGGCCGTCAGGAGCAAAAGTGGTGACGGCCCAGAACAGAAATACACATGACGGCGTCAGATCTGGATCTAGGCAGTCAGAGAATTTTATTGGCGGCGAGATGACGGCGTCAGAACTTTCTTCTTGACGCCGTCACCTCATGAAATCTATATATACTTTTCTAATTTTCATTCATTAAGTGGGGAACTTGTGTGGAGAATTTTAGGGTCGAACTTAATAAACCCTAGCTCGTTTGTAACAGTATTTTCAAGGGTTTTCAACCCTTGAAACCCTTCATGTTCAATTGAGATAAGTTTCCTTTCAATTCATTCAATATGTCTATGTGTTGTTTGAATATATCTTACGCTTGTCTTGATTCTAACATGCTAGGCTAGATCTTTTGTGTGTTTGCTTAGATGTAATGAAACCTAGATGTTGATTATAGGTTGATTGTTTGTTTATAGTTGTATTGGATGAATGATTTCGATGTTAGGCTTAAGAAAACTGGCAGATTTCCATTGTGTAACTTACTTGAACGTCTTAAGAAACATGAACCAATGCGTACTAGGTTTTTATGGTTGTATTTAATGCATGAGCGAATTCTAGTGATCCCATGTTAGGAGCTTCTTGCAGGCTCGACATAGGAGTGAAGTAGGAGCTTATAGCGTTGGGGAAGTACGTACGCCACCCCACAATTGGTATTAAGGAATATAACCCGTCATCCACGCAACTGTAACAAACAATTAACCTGTAAAAGATATCTATTGAGTAATGAAATCTAAGTAAACACAATTCTCCCAATTACTGTTTACACCACGTTAGTTTAATTAGCTTTATTTACATTTTTGTTATTTTATTTTGATTGCATTTTTAGTTATTGGGTTAGTTGACTAGCAACTAATTCTGCCCACTCTTCCAAAACCCGAGATTTTACTTGCTTTTCATAAAATATAAAAATCCAAAAAGAATCATCCCTCACATCTAGACCTAGTTTTTAGGCTTTCTAATCCTAGCGACACTATTCCTGAGTTGAACGATCAATCCCCTGGTACTTGTCACTATACTATACTACAACGATCAGGTACACTGCCTGGTGGGGGTTGTAAGCTTCTCGAGATCCCTCGAGAGGTAAAGCCTGGTGCAATTCCCACGCATCAAGTTTTAGGCGCCGCAGCCCGGTGAATAGTTATTGTCTAGGTTAGAATTTCTTTTTATTAGGTCTACTTGCTAGATTCCTTTCTAGTAAGATTTTATTTTTATTTTTAGGTTTTCTTTAGTATATCTTATTTCTTCGTGCCTTTGTTCGTAATCTTTACCATCTGACATCATGGAAGGTGGTAACATCTTTGAACCCATCAACCCACCACAACAAAACCCACCACTAGCTAACCAACCTCTTAGGACCCGAACCCTAGGAGAATATTCCCGTCCTAGCCACCAAGGCTACCGAAACACCATTGAGCTCACCCAAGGAGCCAATGTGTCACCCTTGCTATCCGACACCATCCGGTTGGTGCAAAGCGGATGTGCATTCCATGGACTTCGTTCCGGAGATCCTAATCAACATCTCAAGGACTTCCTTAAAATCGTAGATTCTATAGACCTTGATGTTACAACTAGAGAGACGACCCGATTACGCCTATTCCAATTCTCTCTACGTGATCAAGCTAGTCAATGGCTTGAACGTTTACTCGCGGGATCCATCACCTCCTGGGATGATCTCACCACTCGTTTCCTTGCTCAATTTTTCCCACCAGGAAGAACTACCAAGCTTAGAAATGATATCTTGATGTTCCAACAATGTCAAGGTGAAACTCTATATGAAGCATGGACTCGTTTCAAGGACTTACTCCAAAAAGTCCCTCATCATGGCATAGATCTTTGGCTCCAAGTCCAAATCTTCTATGACTATATCGATCTCTCCACAAGGCGAACCATTGACCAATCGGCCGGTGGTAAGCTACGTGATCTAAGTGCGGAATAATCATGAGAACTCATAGAAGATCTTGCTCTCTATGACAACGAAAGTTAGAATGATCCCCGTGATTTGAACAAAACGGTCAAGGCAATATCTTTGCCTTCGAACAATTCTAGCACTCCCGACCGTAGGATCATGGAACTTGAAGGTCGAGTCAATTTTCTCATGAAATCTTACGAAGCTCCTAAGCCTTTAAACCAAGTGAGCAAAATCGCTTCTTCATGTAAATTGTGTAATGGCCCTCACGAAACACATAACTGCATGGAGCTTCCAAAACATGCTTATAAAGAATTCACATCGTCACACGTTGGTCGAAGTCCTCAAAACTTTGATGAGGCCTATGAGGCATGGAAGGATAAACCTAATTTCAGAGGGTACCAAACTAGGAGTGTATCCTTCAATGATTCCTCCCCACTCGAATGGTCCGAGCATTTTCCATCACAGAGTACTCCTAGGCAAAACTATGAAGATGCCTTGCGAAATTTCATTCTATCTCAAGAATTACAGCTCTCTACGCTCGAGACTAAATTTAGGCAACAGCAAACTAACATGAATAACAAGATTTGTAATCTGTTAACTGCTATTAAAGAGCACGCTGTTAATAAACCAATTCAGACTGAAGAGGTCAAATCCGTTACCGTCATGAATCAGCCGACCTCTCCTGTGAAAATAAAAAGTCCTAGTAAACTCTTTAAACATCTGTCACCAAAGGTAAATGACGTAAGGGACCCTGTCAACCCCCTAGGACCGATCCATTTTTAAATACTATCACCACAATATCTGCTCCTACACCTAACCTGAACCAACAACCAACTGGAAATATGGGTCATACAGCTAAGGATGAAACCTCAAGGTTGGACCACGAATTGACCAAGAGCCCTACCAACTCATTCGAACACTCCGTCACGCAAGAGTCTAGAAAATTGGATGAAGTAGAAGAGAGATTGAAAGAGCATACGAGAAATCCAGCGATTTTGGGTAAATCTATTATAGAGGAACCCGAAAAAAAATTGGTGGATATGACTAATGGGAGTAGTGATAGGACTGAGGGAAGCAATTCTAAAGTTTTCAAGATTTCCTGCACTATTAGGAAAAGGCTCTTAACCGATACTCATATAGATCCTAGCCTCCCTGTCAACATAATCCCCCTTTCCCTATACCACGAAGCCTTCCCTGAACGCACGACGTATGAAAGAATCAATAACGCAAGGGTAATAAAAGATTTATCAGTCATGATTGGAGAACTTGTCTACAACATCGACCTCACTGTGGTCCATGACATAGACCCTGTCACTAATCTAACATTAAGCAACCTTGCTCTAGGGAAACCATTTGTCAATGAATCGGGAGTAATCCTTGATGAGAAGGATGGTAGTGCATTATTCACCAATGGCGTCAAGAATGTAATTTTTCATATGGGTAATGAGGAGGTGTACGAGTACCGTCCATCACTAGAAGGGAATCTATATGGATCAAGGGATGGAGGATCGGGGAAGATAAGGCGGCGTGATCCGAATAATCTCAAAATCCCCTGCATGATCGGTCATAAATATTTCGATAATGTCTACATTAATGTAATCCTACCTAAGAATTTTATGTCCCTATTCCACTATAACAATATCTTTAGATGGGGAATGATTTATAAGGGAGGAAAAGTGGTCGGTAGAGATCATGAAATCCAGGTATTCGTAGGAAATATGGCATTCATTATGGAATTTACGATCGTGGACAACATCGAAGACTATGTCGACCCAAGGTTGTCGCAAGTTATTTTCGGAGCACCCTTTTGTGAAGTCACTAATTTAATAGTTGACGACCGGAACGGAATCATGACCTTCGCTGATGGAATTAGGAGGGTGTCATACCAAACGCCATACAAGAGAAGAGATCTCAAAGAAATAGATTGTGACGGGCTTGATAAGCTAAGTTCTCAACTTATCTTATGTGATGAAGATGTTCGGAGAGGATGTAAGAACACTTCTGATTTATCATGTGGATTCTTTAAGGATGTTAGTAAACTTGGGTCCAAGTATCGAAAAGATGTCCTTGAGTTCGAAGACCCGAAATACATGCACTATGAAAGCGATACCGAGATAGGAGATGACCTAGAGAGTGAAACCAACGATGAGGTCACGTAATTGCCCATGACCTTGAGTCTAGCTACAAGACTCGTAAATAAAGAAAATCGCTTCTGGGGAGGCAACCCATGCTTTGTGTGATTTTTATTTGTTTGATTGTTATTTGTTTCCGTATGCATGCTTTATTTTTATTGTTGGTAGATCATGTTTCAAAATAAAATAGTGAAAATACTTCATTTTGTCGTTTGGCTTTGTCTTAACTTCATCCAAAGGTATTTCGCAAAAGATAAGTGTAAGGGGAAACCCCAAATATGTTTTTAAGAAACAAAACCGATCATGATTCTCCACAATATTAAATGGACATGTATATTCATATTTGTTAGAGTCAAATGCTTGTATCGAGTCATAATGATGTTTTGCAGGATTTTCCAGGAAGTAGGACAAAGTTTTTCCAGAAATTTACCGGAAACTTAACATAAAGATTTCTGCAGGTCACTTCTGACGGCGTCAGGAAGAAATTCCTGACGGGGTCACGTGTAAAAATCTGGAAATTTTACCAGTTTTGTTTTTCTAACGGAGTTTTGAAGTTTTTATTGAATCTTTAGTTTTATAATCTCCAAGAAATCTGCAAACATTCATTCCACAAGCATTATATCTTACTTTGCTTTCTAGGATTTGTTAGCATATATAGATTGCCGCCGATTTTACGCGAGGTTGCCTTGTTTGTTTTCTCAGGTTTAACAGGTTATATTTGACAAGAAGATGATTTATATTCTGGAAGGGAAGCTTTGATTGTTCATTTTCTTGGAGGAAGATCTAACCTTGTTACCACACTATCCATACCGAGCGAATCAGGGGAGTATTTGATTTCATTCTTTTACCTATTTTACTTTTACATTCTTTAATTGAACATTTGGGACAATGTTCACCCTAAGTGTAAGGGGAGGGTAAATCATGATACCTTATAGATAAACTTGCACTTGAGTTTGTTTGTTTGATGGTAGGTGTGTAATAAAACTATGAGAAATACTTGTTAGTGTAATTTTAGCGCCAAATTTAAATTTTTTTACAACATTTAGGAGTGAAACTTTAGCCTTAGCAAGCGTCTCATGGAAAGGAGTTGTATGAATAGCACAAAACCGTACTATTCAAAAAAAAATTCCACCCAAATATGTGAGGTTCGCCTTTAGATTTGATAAGAAAAGCATTCACTATTAGTGCTTATGAGTGTACCGGTAGCATTTAGATTCTAGAACTTGCGTTAGTGATGCATCTCGAGACCACTAGTGAGACTACATTCGTGTAGTAGGATTTACTACATGATAAGAGGCATTAGGATCACCCTTGTGTTAAACCCGTATCATAATTACTTGACCATTTAAGTCATATTACTTGGCTAGTTAAGTCAACTAATTTTTCCCACACCTTAGCATTGTACTCATTTTTAGTACACGAAACCCCTAGTACACCCCTCCGAGCCTATCTTTTCGTTTGTAACTTTAAGCATCTTACTTAAAGGAAGAATTTGTTACAACCCACTTAAATGTACAACCAAATCGCCTTAGCCTTCCGTGTATGCACTCATCTTTAGTGAATTATTGTTACATGTTTAAACCCTTAGTTAATTATCTAATTGATTACATGTTTGCTAAGTCGAGTCATATCCTTGTACATATTGTTTTGGGACGATTGGGACGATTGGGTAAAGTACTATTGTTATGGAGTAATGGGGAAGAACATCATTTTATTACCCCCATATGTACGTTAATCTTAAAAGTACTCCAAGTGTTTTGATTATCTTAATTCGACTCATTAGATTAGTTTATGTAAAGTATGTAAAAATTCAAGTGTAAGGGGAATGTTCATTCCCTATGATGTATTATTTTGGATAGTAGGGTAAGAGTGTATGCAAAAAAAAATAATAAAAATAAAAATCGAAAAAATTTAAAAAAAATAGAAAAAGAAAAAGAGAAAAACATACGGACTACCATCCCGTTTCATTCTATGTTTATTTTATGTTTTTTGTTATTTTTGATTTATTAGCTTAAGTCGAGTCTAGTCTTGGCTTAACAACGCCATATTGTACATGTAATTAACCAAGATTATTAACTCGCCACCAGTAAAGATTGCCTATATCCAACAAAACCGTGTTTTCCATATCCTTACACCTAACGTTATAACCCTTTGAAAGACCTCTTTGATAGTTTATCCTAGGTGCTTACGCCATGTGGTGGAGGTTTGATCCTTTCCCAAGCCTATGGTAATCTATTTTGCTATGACAGGTAGTGAGAGATGTTTTCCATTTCCATATTGTGATATATACTTTATTACACCCGAGAGATGTGAGTATCTAAACACTATTTGTGAGGTGCTAGTGTATGACCTCCGTGCTTGTCTTTGGTCTTTAGTGGAACGATTATTTGTTGTAATTACTTTTATATTAGTGTTAAATGACCCCTAACTTGTATTTTGACTAGAATAAAAGCGCACTTGCTTGAGGACAAGCAAATCTCAAGTGTGGGGGTATATGATGAGGCGAAAAATGATCCATTTTTAGGGGGCATTTAAGCCGGAATTGGAATTTATTTGATCAATTATTGCCCTAAATCGTTCCTTTTGTGATTTTAGGTACTTTGTGAGAGAATTCTGGAAAAGGAAGCATTTTGGACGTTTTTGGAGCATAAAAGTGAAGAAAACGGCAAAATCTTAATTTTCCTTGCTGGAAACAGTACCTGACGGCGTCAAGAGCAATTTTATGACGGCGTCAGGAGCAAAAATGATGACGGCCCAGAGAAAACATGACGGCGTCAGAGCAAGGCCGTCAGGAGCAAAAGTGGTGACGGCCCAGAACAGAAATACACATGACGACGTCAGATCTGGATCTAGGCAGTCCGAGAATTTTATTGGCAGCGAGATGACGGCGTCAGAACTTTCTTCTTGACGCCGTCACCTCATGAAATCTATATATACTTTTCTAAGTTTCATTCATTAAGTGGGGAACTTGTGTGGAGAATTTTAGGGTCGAACTTAATAAACCCTAGCTCGTTTATAACAATATTTTCAAGGGTTTTCACCCCTTGAAACCCTTCATGTTCAATTGAGATAAGTTTCCTTTCAATTCATTCAATATGTCTATGTGTTGTTTGAATACATCTTACGCTTGTCTTGATTTTAACATGCTAGGCTAGATCTTTTGTGTGTTTGCTTAGATGTAATGAAACTTAGATGTTGATTATAGGTTGATTGCTTGTTTATAGTTGTATTGGATGAATGATTTCGATGTTAGGCTTAAGAAAACTGGCAGATCTCCATTGTGTAACTTGCTTGAACGTCTTAAGAAACATGAACCAATGCGTACTAGGTTTTTATGGTTGTATTTAATGCATGAGCGAATTCTAGTGATCCCATGTTAGGAGCTTCTTGCAGGCTCGACATAGGAGTGAAGTAGGAGCTTATAGAGTTGGGGAAGTACGCACGCCACCCCACAATTGGTATTAAGGAATATAATCCGTCATCCACGCAACTGTAACAAACAATTAACTTATAAAAGATATCTAGGGAGTAGTGAAATCTAAGTAAACACAATTCTCCCAATTACTGTTTACACCACATTAGTTTAATTAGCTTTATTTACATTTTTGTTATTTTATTTTGATTGCATTTTTAGTTATTGGGTTAGTTGACTAGCAACTAATTCCCCCCACTCTTCCAAAACCCGAGATTTTACTTGCTTTTCATAAAATATAAAAATCCAAAAAGAATCATCCCTTACCTCTAGACCTAGTTTTTAGGCTTTCTAATCCTAGCGACACTATTCCTGAGTTGAACGATCAATCCCCTGGTACTTGTCACTATACTATACTACAACGATCAGGTACACTACCTGGTGGAGGTTGTAAGCTTCTCGAGATCCCTCGAGAGGTAAAGCCTGGTGCAATTCCCGCGCAGCATACACCAAACATCTTGTGCTCATACTCCTCAGCAGAATGGGATTGCTGAAAGAAAACATAAACACCTGCTCAATGTAGCTAGGAGTCTTATGTTTCAGGGGGGAATTCCCTTAAATTTCTGGTCTGATTGTGCCCTAACTGCTGTTTATATTATAAACAGGCTGCCATCATCTGTGTTAAAAGGAAAGTGTCCTTATGAGTTAGTCCATAATAAAAAATCTAATCTTTCCCATTTGAGGTCATTTGGTTGTCTTTGTTTTTCAACTGTCTTAAACAATCATGATAAAATGTCTTTTAGGTCTGAAAAGTGCATTTTAATTGGTTTTTCAACTGTGAAAAAAGCTTATAAATTTTTAAGCCTAGATACAAGAAATGTGTTTTATGCAAGAGATGTGAGGTTTTATGAAAATGTTTTTCCATTAAAAATGAAAACTTGTGATTGTGTAGATGCTCAAAAAGCAAAGGAAACAGATCACTTGATATTTTTTGATAATCTGTGGTCTCAAAGTCCCAATGATGAAAGGAGAGATTCACCAATTGAGGATGGTAGTGAGTCACCTTCTAGAGTTGCAATAGACTCTAATACAGATACTACACAATTGCACTCAGAAGGAAGACAATCTGCAACCCATCATGGTGACCAAAACTGGTCTGAGGGCAATCTGTTTCAAAATGAAAATGGTCATACTCAATCTATTAATATAACAGATGATGCACAGACACCTGTATTAAGAAGGTCATATAGAGACTAAAACTCCTGTGAGGTTCAATGATTATGTGCCAAGTGCTAATCTTAGATATGGTATTGAGAAATATGTGAATTATGGGAGGTTAAGTGTTTCTAATAAATGTTTTGCTTCTACTTTAAACAAATCTGTTGAACCTACTTGTTATGAGGATGCTTTTAAAAATCCTAATTGGTCTAATGTTATAAATGATGAAATAGAAGCCTTAAACAGAAATAATACTTGGACTGAATGTGAATTACCTGAGGGTAGATATGCTATTGGGTATAAGTGGATTTAGAAAATTAAGTATAAATCTACAAGAGAGATTGATAGATATAAAGCCAGGTTAGTTGCTAAGGGTTTTAATCAAAGAGAAGGGTTCGATTATTGATACGAGGGAATCGCACCAGGCTTTACCTCTCAAGGGATCTTGAGAAGCTTACAACCTCCACCAGGCAGTGTACCTGATCGTTGTAGTATAGTATAGTGACAAGTACCGGGGGATTGATCGTTCAGCTAGGAATAGTGTCGCTAGGATTAGAAAGCCTAAATACTAGTTCTAAAGATGAGGGGAGATTATTTTTGTGTTTTTATATTTTTTAGAAAGCAATTAAAATTCTCGGGTTTGAAGGATTTGGGCGGAATTAGTTGCTATTCAACTAACCCAATACTAAGATGCAATCAAAATAAAATACTAAAAATGAAAATAAACTAAATTATACTAAAGTTGTGAGCAGTAATTGGAGAAAATGTGTTTACTTAGATTTCACTACTCCCTAGACATCTTTTACACGTTAATTACTTGTTATAATTGTATGGATGACGGATCGTATTCCTTAATACCATTCATGGGGTGGCACACTTAACTCCCCAATTCTATGAGCTCTTATCTCCTCCTACACCATGCCCAGCACAACTATAGGGATTGTAAACAGTGGCTCATGCATTAAATACAACCAATAAAGACCTAGTGCGCGTCGGTTCATTTTTCTTAAGACGTTCAAGCATGTTACCAATTGGAGATCTGCCAGTTTTCTTAAGCCTAACATATAAATCATTCATCCAAGACAAGAATAAACAAGTAATCAACACATAATCAACATCTAGGTTTCATTAGATCTAAGCAAACACAAGATAGATCTAGCCTAGCATGATGGAATTAAGACAAGAACAAGATATAGACAACCAACACATAGACATATTGATTGAATTAAAGGAACACTTATCTTGATTACTCATGCAAGGTATCAAGGGGTTGGAACCCTTGAAAAACCTGTAAAGTTACACCAAAATCGTACTTAGGGTTTCTCCCAAAACTTCTCTCTTTAAATGTGAAAAATTAGAAAACTATATATAGGAAAAAGGGTCTGACGGGGTCAAGACCAATTAGGTGACGCCGTCACCTCGCCGCCAAAACTATTCTCGGACTGCCTTGATCTACATTTGACGCCTTCAAGACTTAATCATTTCCAGGCCGTCATGACTTATACTCTTGACGCCCTACCTTCATGACGCCGTCAAATCTCTACTGGACCGTCATGGAATTTTGCTCTTGACGCCGTCAGGGAGTTGCTCTTGACGCCGTCACCTACTGTTCCCAGCATGGAAAATTAAGACTTTGGCGTTTTCTTCACTTTTATGCTCCAAAAACGTCCGAATTGCTTCCTTTTCCAGATTTCACTCCCAAAGTACCTAAAATCACAAAAGGAACGATTTAGGGCAATATTTGATCAAATAAATTCGAATTCGGGCTTAAATGACCCCCTAAAAACGGATCATTTTTCGCCTCATCATATATCCTTACACTTGAGATTTGCTTGTCCTCAAGCAAATGCGCTTTTATTCTAGTCAAAATACAAGTTAGGGGTCATTTAACACTAATATAAAAGTAATAACAACAAATAATCGTTCCACTAAAGACCAATAGACAAGCACGGAGGTCATACACTAGCACCTCACAAATAGTGTTTAGATACTCACATCTCTCGGGTGTAATAAAGTGTAAATTACAATATGGAAACGGAAGATATCTCTCACTACCTGTCATAGCAAAATAGATTACCATAGGCTTGGGAAAGGATCAAACCTCCACCACATGGCGTAAGCACCTAGGATAAACTATCAAAGAGGTCTTTTAAAGGGTTGTAACGTTAGGTGTAGGGATATGAAATACACGGTTTTGTTGGATAAAGGAAGTTTTACTGGTGGCGAGTTAACAATCTCGGTTAATTACATGTACAATGTGGCGTTGCTAAGCCAAGACTAGACTCGACTTAAGCTAATAAATGAAAAATAACAAAAACATAAAATGAACATAAAATAAAAAGGGATGGTAGTCCGTATGTTTTTTTCTCTTTTTCCTTTTTCTATTTTTTTTTTCGTTTCTTTTTCCTTGATTTTTTCGATTTTTTTTTTTCGCATACACTCTTACCCTACCATCCAAAATAATACATCATAGGGAATGAAAATTCCCCTTACACTTGAATCTTTACATACTTCACAATTAAACTAATCTAATGACTCGAATTAAGAAAATCAAAACACTTGAAGCACTTTTAAGATTAACGTACATATGGGGGTAATATATGATGTTCTTCCCCATTACTTCATAAAATAAGTACTTTACCCATGAGTCCCAATCGTCCCAAAACAATATGTACAAGGATATGACTCGACTTAGCAACCATGTAATCAATTAGAAAGTTAACTTAGGGTTTAACAAATAACAATAATGCACTAAAAATGAGCGCATACACGGAAGGCTAAGGCGATTTGGTTGTACATTTAAGTGGGGTGTAACAAATTCTTCCTTTAAGTAAAATGCTTGAAGTTAGAAACGAAAAGATAGGCTCGGAGGGGTGTACTAGGGGTTTCGTGTACTAAAAATGAGTACAACGCTAAGGGTGTGGGAAAAATTAGTTGACTTAACTAGCCAAGTAATATGACTTAAATGGTCAAGTAATTATAATACGGGTTTAACACAAGGGTGATCCTAATGCCTCTTATCATGTAGTAAATCCTTCTACACGAATGTAGTCTCACTAGCGGTCTCGGGATGCATCACTAACGCAAGTTCTAGAATCTAAATGCTACCGGTACACTCATAAGCACTAATAATAAATGCTTTTCCTATCAAATCTAAAGGCGAACCTCACATATTTGGGTGGAAAATTTTTCTGAATATACGGTTATGTGCTAGTCATACAATCTCCTATCCATGAGACACTTGCTATGGCTAAAGTTTCACTCCTAAATGTTGTAAAAAATTTTAAATTTGGCGCTAAAATTGCACTAACAAGTATTTCTCATAGTTTTATTACACATCTACCATTAAACAAAACAAACTCAAGCGAAAGTGCATATGTAAGGTATCATCTTTTTACCCTCCCCTTACACTTAAGATGAACATTGTCCCCAATGTTCAAGTAAAGAATGTAAAAGTGAAATAAGTAAAAAGAATGAAATCAAATACTCCCCTGATTCGCTCGGTATGGATAATAAGGTGGCCAGGTTAAATCTTCCTCCAAGAAAATGAACAATCAAAGCTTCCCTTCCAGAATATAAATCATCTTCTTGTCATACGTAACCTGTAAAACCTGACAAAATAGACAAGACAACCTCGCGTAAAATCGGCGGCATCCTATATAAGTTACTAAATCCTAGAAAACAAGATAAGATATAATGCTTGTGGAATGAAATTTGCAGATCTCCTGGAGATTATAAAACTTAATAATTCACAAAAACCATAAGACTCCGTTAGAAAAACAAAACCGGTAAAATTTCCAGATTTTTACACCTGACGCCGTTAAGAGTAAACTCCTGACGCCGTCAGAATTGACCTGCAGAAATTCTTATGTTAAGTTTCCGGAAAATTTCTGGAAAAACTTGGTCCTATTTCCTGGAAAATCCTGCAAAACTTCATTATGACTCAATACAAGCATTTGACTCGAACAAATACGAATATACATGTTCATTTAATATTGTGGAGAATCATGTCGGTTTGTTTCTTAAAAACATATTTGGGGTTTCCCCTTACACTTATCTTTTGCAAAAAAATACTTTTAGGTGGAGTTAAGACTAGGCTAAACAACAAAGTAAAGTATTTCCACTTTTTTAGTTGAGAAACATGATCTACCAACAATAAAAATAAAGCATGCGTACGGAAACAAATAACAAACAAACAAATAAAATCACACAAAACATGGGTTGCCTCCCAAGAAGCGCTTTTCTTTATTTACGAGTCTTGTAGCTAGACTCAAGGTCATGGGTTAACGTGTATCGCTTATGCTCACATAACCAAGTGTGAGCCATCTAATAGTCGCCTCATCTTTCTTATAATCATCCCTTAACTCTAGGCACCCGCGATAGTATCTTTTATTCTTTTCATGAGTGTAATTAAGTCCTTTTCTCTTATCATTCTCACTTAACATTTCCATGGGCGGATATCTACTACACTTTTCCATGGAAAAATCTTTGAACCTAGGGTGTGTGCGGGGCATTTGATAGACAAAATCTTCATCCCCATCCGAGAATGTAATTAACCCTTCTACGAGTTTTTCATCGAGATTGGTCAACCGTTTGAAAGGTTTTCCAAACACAACTTGGGTCAACTTATCATCAATAAACTCTCCTAGATTCTCCATAACCATGAACTCAACAAAATAAACCAAGCTTCCTACAAACACATGCAGTGGTATTGCCTTAGCAATAATGTTTTCACTTTTGTATTCTAACTCATCTACCATGATTTTATTGTATTCATTACGTGAGATTATGTTCATTGGGAGAGATGAGTTGAGATAGGCGTTAAAGCTCTTAAATCCGATCTTACAAGGGAATTGCATGTTAAATGAACTATCACACTTAATCCTAGTTCTAGGGTCAACATACCTAAGAGGGTTTATTTCCTCTTCCATCCTATTCTCATTAATCACATCACCATCATCAAGATCCTCATCGGAGTCTGAATAGTAAAAAGGACTAGCCCTACGGTCATCATCATGATCAGACTCTTCTAACTCAGAATTATTGTCAAAGTGGTGGTTGGGTGAGAGGTTAGGTGGGTTCTCATTTTCTGCTAAAGGAAGTGGGGCGGGCATTTGGAAAATCCTACGACGGAAAACACGAATAACAGGAATCAAACGATCAATGTTATTGTGATCCATCGAAATAGTTTACGAACAAAGGACACAAAGAAATAAGATAGACTAAAGAAAAACTAAAAATAAAAATAAAATCTTACTAGAAAGGAATCTAGCAAGTAGACCTAATAAAAAGAATTTCTAACCTAGACAATAACTATTCCCCGGGCTGCGGCGCCAAAAACTTGATGAGTGGGAATCGCACCAGGCTTTACCTCTCAAGGGATCTTGAGAAGCTTACAACCCCCACCAGGCAGTGTACCTGATCGTTGTAGTATAGTATAGTGACAAGTACCGGGGGATTGATCGTTCAGCTAGGAATAGTGTCGCTAGGATTAGAAAGCCTAAATACTAGTTCTAAAGATGAGGGGAGATTATTTTTGTGTTTTTATATTTTTTAGAAAGCAATTAAAATTCTCGGGTTTGAAGGATTTGTGCGGAATTAGTTGCTATTCAACTAACCCAATACTAAGATGCAATCAAAATAAAATACTAAAAATGAAAATAAACTAAATTATACTAAAGTTGTGAGCAGTAATTGGAGAAAATGTGTTTACTTAGATTTCACTACTCCCTAGACATCTTTTACACGTTAATTACTTGTTATAATTGTATGGATGACGGATCGTATTCCTTAATACCATTCATGGGGTGGCACACTTAACTCCCCAATTCTATGAGCTCTTATCTCCTCCTACACCATGCCCAGCACAACTATAGGGATTGTAAACAGTGGCTCATGCATTAAATACAACCAATAAAGACCTAGTGCGCGTCGGTTCATGTTTCTTAAGACGTTCAAGCATGTTACCAATTGGAGATCTGCCAGTTTTCTTAAGCCTAACATATAAATCATTCATCCAAGACAAGAATAAACAAGTAATCAACACATAATCAACATCTAGGTTTCATTAGATCTAAGCAAACACAAGATAGATCTAGCCTAGCATGATGGAATTAAGACAAGAACAAGATATAGACAACCAACACATAGACATATCGATTGAATTAAAGGAACACTTATCTTGATTACTCATGCAAGGTATCAAGGGGTTGGAACCCTTGAAAAACCTGTAAAGTTACACCAAAATCGTACTTAGGGTTTCTCCCAAAACTTCTCTCTTTAAATGTGAAAAATTAGAAAACTATATATAGGAAAAGGGGTCTGACGGCGTCAAGACCAATTAGGTGACGCCGTCACCTCGCCGCCAAAACTATTCTCGGACTGCCTTGATCTACATTTGACGCCGTCAAGACTTAATCATTTCCAGGCCGTCATGACTTATACTCTTGATGCCCTACCTTCATGACGCCGTCAAATCTCTACTGGACCGTCATGGAATTTTGCTCTTGACGCCGTCAGGGAGTTGCTCTTGACGCCGTCACCTACTGTTCCCAGCATGGAAAATTAAGACTTTGGCGTT
Source organism: Artemisia argyi (assembly GCA_030686995.1). Lineage (NCBI taxonomy): Eukaryota > Viridiplantae > Streptophyta > Magnoliopsida > Asterales > Asteraceae > Artemisia > Artemisia argyi. Next base: position 66,452,050 of record CM060706.1, read on the forward strand.
TTCTTCACTTTTATGCTCCAAAAATGTCCGAATTGCTTCCTTTTCCAGATTTCACTCCCAAAGTACCTAAAATCACAAAAGGAACGATTTAGGGCAATATTTGATCAAATAAATTCGAATTCGGGCTTAAATGACCCCCTAAAAACGGATCATTTTTCGCCTCATCAATTATGATGAAACCTTTAGTCTTGTGGTCAAAATGGTTACTGTTAGATGCTTAATCAGTATTGCTGTTAATATGAACTGGCCTTTATATCAGTTAGATGTCAATAATGCTTTTTTGTATGGTGATTTGGAAGAAGATGTCTATATGGTTTTACCTAAAGGTTTTAATGGTGGTGATGATACCAAAGTGTGTAAGTTGAATAAGTCTCTTTATGGACTTAAGCAAGCTCCTAGGCAGTGGAATGCCAAACTTACTACTGCTTTGGTTGAGCATGGTTTTGTTCAAAGTAAGTTTGATTATTCTCTTTACATCAAGCAAAGTGGTTCTGTATTTGTTGCTTTGTTGGTATATGTTGATGATAATGTTATAACTGGAAATAATGAAACTGAAATTAAAGTGTTTAAACAATTTCTAAGCACAAAGTTTATGATTAAAGATTTGGGTGAATTAAAATATTTCCTTGGAATTGAAGTGTTGAAGAATGATAAAGGTGTTTGTATGTCTCAAAGGAAATATTGCTTAGAGTTGTTGCATGAGTATGGTTTGCTTGCTGCTAAGCCTGTTGATACTCCTTTGCCTAAAAATTATGTGTTAAGCTGTGTTGAGTCTAATAATGACAAAGTCTTGAACAATATAACTAACTATCAGAAGCTTATAGGAAAGTTGATATATTTGACTAATACTAGGCCTGATATTAGTTATGTTGTGCATTGTTTGAGCCAACACATGCATAACCCTTTGCAATCACATCTTAAGGCTGCTTTAAGAGTGTTAAGATATTTGAAAGGATCTCCAGGTTCTGGTTTACAATTTGATAGTGATTCTGATCTTAAACTCAGAGCTTATGCTGATGTAGACTGGGCTAAATGTCCTGTTACTAGAAAGTCTGTTACTGGTTTTTGTGTTTTCTTAGGAAATTCACTTATTTCCTGGAAAAGTAAAAAATAGGCTACTTTATCTAGAAGTTTAGTTGAAGCTGAATATAGAAGTTTGGCTTCTGCTACTTGTGAGGTTATTTGGTTAAGTAATTTGTTGGATAGCCTTGATGTTAAAGGTTTGTTGCCTGTTGATGTATTCTGTGATAACAGTGCTGCTATCTAGATAGCTGCAAATCCAGTTTTTCATGAAAAAACTAAACATTTTGAGTTGGATGTGCATTTAGTAAGAGAGAATGTATCTGCAGGTGTTATTAAAACTGTTAAAATACATACTAACTTGCAGATTGACATTTTTACTAAGTGTCTTGGACATAAGCAACATGCATTGTTGTGCAAAAAGTTGGGTTTGTTTGATATGTTTGCATGTTCCAATAATGGTGCTAATGGAGATAAGGAAGCAAAGGTTGATGAAGGTTCAAGATAAAGACTTGTCAACTTGAGGGGGGATGTTGAAGAATTAATTTTATTAAGTTAAGGGACTTATTATGTCAAGTTTGAAAGCCTTCTATTAGATAACTCAAGTTTGTAGCTGAAAGACAAGTTTGAGAAGTTGAGGGGCTAAAGTGAAACATAGCTGTATATATACTCATGTTCCAGCTAGGGTTTCATTATCTTTCTTTAGCCACTTTTCATTCTCTCTAAGTTTTTCACATACCATACGTATTAGTCTTGATATATCACTTTGATATATGTTTGTTCTAGTGTTAAAGGATCAATCTCTTTTATTGATTCTTATAGTCTGAGTGATTGAGTGTATTCTGTAAGTGAGGTAATAGTGTGGTGTCCTTCTGAAGGAGATTACACATTGTCTTTTGTATTGTTTAGTAAGCACCTATTTCAGGGACTTATCTTCTTGAATCTTTTGATAATAAAATACACCAAAGGGGTGGTTGGCTGGGTGTAATTGAGTTGTTGATCTGAGTTCTTTACCATTTTTACAGTTGTCTAGTGTGTATATTATTTTTACTCCCAAATGAACAAAAATATGAGTTATTCACTCGCTCGTGTTAATAAAGTTGTGTTTATCTTGTAACCCGGTAACCGGAATCACCTGAAACGATACAACGTGACCTGATTCCCACCCGAACCCGACAACCCGATTTTTTAGAAGGTCGGGTAGTGGGTTAGTTTCCTAACCAAAAACCGATTCAAGATCCAATAACCAGACATGATAACACGCTAAGTGGTGCAAGAAAGCGTTTTAAACAATTTTAGGGGTCTTTGGGCAAAATAATGAATAGATATAACTTTTCCTTAATTTATAAATACTCCAACATCGATCGCCTTCAACCCTAAATATATCCTAAAATCATGGTACGTTTCAAAATCATGTACAAAAAAAAGGATGTCAACATCTTTGGACTCGACTTCAACCCTAAATAGAATAAGTTTGTTACCGGATTGCTTATTACTTGAAATCATCTCTCGTTTAGAGCTGTCCACAAAAGAAGTGATTAAAACAACAACTACTATCTCAAAACGATGGCAACATCTTTGGACTCGACTTCCTACTCTCGTTTTCACATATAAGGATCACATCAACAAAGCTAATTCTATTAATGTTGGCGCCAACCTTTCGTTTATCGACAAAACCCTAAGTCAATGTCCTACCGACATGTACCTTAAAAAATTTTAACTTCAAATTTTAAGCTGGCCTACATTGCAAGTCAATAGATGGATACGTTATGCTATTACGTGTAACGTTCAAGAGATTGATTTAAGGGTAACGGACCCGTATGTGTTTGCATTATGTGATGATGAGTTGTTTTTCAACAATTCATGTCTTATAAGTATGAAACTTTCGCGTTGTGTATTTAATCCTCGTAATGGTGCTATTCGCTGGGATAAACTTAAATGTCTGTGTATAGATAGATGGGCATTAGATGAAGATTTAATAGGAAACATATTATCTGGAAGTCCTTGTTTGGAAACTTTGGAGTTGAACTGCTGTTATTTTGATGATGGGCATTTCCCGATGTCCCTGTTTGAAAACTTTGGAGTACTTGAAAGTTTGTCCCTGTTTGAAAACTTTGGAGTACTTGAAAGTTTGTCATGCGATTTGGAAACTTACAAAAGAAGATTTAGCTATGATGATGAGTTGCTTGGAGACGAGTCAGAAATTCCTATAAGTATGAAACTTTCGCGTTGTGTATTTAATCCTCCTAATGGTGCTATTCGTTGGGATAAACTTAAGTTTCTGTGTATTGACAAAGCGGAATTAGATGAATATTCAATTGGAAAAATATTATCCGGGTGTCCTTGTTTGGAAACTTTGCAGCTGGATGATTGTTGTGGTTTTACGCGGATTGATGTTACTTCAAAGAGTGTTAAGAACTTGGTGCTCTCATCTGATTACGACGACTATAGTGATATAGATACACTAGAAATCAATGCTCCTTATATATTGTCACTAACAATAAAAGGAGAGATGTATTTGGAGGGGCTTTTGTTGCAAAATGTGTCTTCTTTAGTTAAAGCCAACTTGGATTACTGGGTAAGCTACAGATCTGCGGAACGAGATCAAGATGATGTAGAAGAAGAATTGCTTCAAGGACTTTTATCAAGCCTTGGCCATGTCAACGAGATTGCACTTGGGGGTTATAATTGTTTGCAGGTAATATTAAAGAATGTCTTTTTTTCTTTTCTTTCCACTTGGGTGAGATTGCTAGTTTTAATCAGTTTATATTCATTGAACTGCTTTAATAATGTTCTCTTTCCATTGGTAGGCTCTCTCTCGTTTGGAAGCTAAAGGTCTCCAGTTTCGTAAAGGTTCAGATCTTATTTCACATGATAGTTATCTCGGCGGCTACAGAATTTTTTCATTAATTCATGAGTGATAAATCCATAGATGATAGTTTCAAGTGAGAGTAAGTGTGTAGCAAATGTCTGTGTGTGTTTATTATTTGACTTGGCTTAAAAAGTTATTCTGGTTTAGTGAAGAATGCAATGGATTTATATGCTAATACTTGGCTTATTTAATTTTGTTTAACCACATCCCTATGGATGGAAGAATCTGTAGTTGTAGATATCTCGCATTATAATTGTTAAATCAATTCGGTTCAGATGCCACAGGTGTAAAGTTACTAAAATGGATGGAAGAATCTTTAGATATCGTGTCGTTTGTCTGAATTGATCAGGAACAGAATCCTCACATATAAACAGATTCTTTACATCTGCAATTTTTCTGGCCCTGCAACTCTATGACATATGGAATTGTGATTAGGTAGATAAATTCATGCAACTGCCGTGTAACACGGCTAGCAAACATAACTTTTATGAGTTTATCACAGTGAGCGTTTGAAGTTGAGTAAGTAAGGCTCTTCACAATTTCTGGTAATGTTCTATTGCTGTCAAGTGGTATTCAACATGAACCTGTTTGGCAAAGTTTGCATCTGTTCATTTCATTTGTACTTTTTGGTTTTAAACTGGACAACTGGAGAAAGCTCACTTCATGCTCGAGGAAATGGCAATGAATAGGTGTATTGTAAGACACACTTTTACTATATTAACTTTAAGTATCTTTGAGTTCTCTAATTGAGCCTGTGCGTAGTCCAAGTAAGCAATCTTTACCGCTTTCGAATGCCATGCTGGCTAAATCAATTAAATATGATGGAAAACATGGTAAGTAGATACATGTAGACATTTCGAAGTTATCTTTGGATAGATCTTGGAGTTAAAATAGACATATCCTATGAGTTATTATGCCATTACAGGTAATGAGGTAAAGTGATGATTATTAACACGCAGCAGGCCGACCATCTGTCCTTGGATCACTTATAGCAGCAAGCATCCCTTCCATAACTTGCTTATGGTTGTAAGACAGTACTCTTCTTAAAAATTTCTTTCGGTCCTCTGAAAGCTCAATATGATCACCGTCGATCAGTGTACAGTTTTCGTAGTATACAACAGTTCGGCATCAACTGCATAAAATGAGACAAATGAGAATGTCTCAAATATAGATGGCAATTTCGACCCAGTTATCTATGAACAGGTCAATAGTCATCTAAAATGGGTGAATTCTAAAAGTTAGCTAGTAAGTGACGAGCAAAATGGGCGCGAACAGGTCCAAAGTCATCTAAAATGAGTTTTTAGACTTGAAACTTTTAAATCACATTATGTGCCCATTTTGTATAAAAAATGCTAGATTTTTCTTAATCATATATGACATACTAATGTGCCCATTTTGTTACGTCTAGTTTCAAAGTGAAAAACTCCTATATGTGCGTCAATGAGTGATCAACATTAGCTCTGAACATCCCATTTTTTAGCATTAAAAATAGAGAAAAAGAGAACACCTTGTGGTATACTCGTGGAGATTGAACAGCGTCTAAAGGCTCCATTCCGAGGATGAAATGGAAAAGGAAGACCTGCTGGACTTATGTACATCCCGACCAGTTGATCACCCTGTCAACAAAATAAATAAATAAATAAATAAATATAAAATAAAAAAATCGAGAGTCAATGATTGATTTTTTTAGCACCTTGACAACGATGATAGGAGTCATGGAAGACAATGGTCTCTTGTTTGGACTTTTAAAATTTGTAGGGGAGGGAGGAAGGCTGTCGGGGGGATATTTGTGTAGGTGCCGAGAAGTAGGGCTGAGCAAACGACCCGAACGGACCGGACCGACCGAGACCGGACAGACAACATTCGGTCCGGTTCTCGGTCTTGGCTTTTTGGCTAATTCGGTCCGGTCGGTCCGGTCCGGACCACAAACCGATTATTTGGCATTGTTGGACCGGACTGACCACATTCGGTCCGGTCCTCGGTCTGACTTTTTGACTAATTCGGTCCTCGGTCCGGTCCAGTCCTGGACCAATGCTCACCCCTACCGAGAAGTCACCCATTTCGTTAGCACAATTCCCGTCGAGGGAGAAAAAATACCGCCACCAAATGGATAGTCATTGACACAACGTTTCTATCTTTATTGACTATGCAAAAATGACTCGTACCGTGATCTTCAATCTGACTCCACCTGGTAAATGCACAATTCCATAGAGTTTATAGTTAATAGCTCAAATAGACTAATAATAGTCAAGATTAAATAACTAAATATGAACTTAGTTATGTACCCGGGCATGTAGTATTCAGAAGGGAAAGTGGCGTAAGAATTCGTTGTTGGATTTTCTTTGCGAATGGAGGGGAAAGCATTTCTGATGCGGTCTTACTTATATCGACAAAATCAGGGTCACCTAAGTTCATGCAAAGTGCAAACATATGTTTTAATGCTTCGATGAATCAGCGTAAACCTAATAGTCCTTTTGCATCATTTGTGTTCGCGTAGCTATTTAAGATTTAACATCCGTATTCAGCAACACTCTCATAAATCAATATGCAGTTTTAGAATAAGGGGGTGTTTGGGTATATGTGGGCTTACAAGCTTAATTTAATTTCAGCAATATATCAGATCAACTAATAAAATTTCTTAAATTTTAAGTTATCATAATGATCAATGTATCAAGTATTATCAACTCGTTGAATTTAAGGGCTATGGACTACAGCCAAATGATTCAAATAGGTTTAACCTCTGGACAAATTTTGACAGTATATTAGCCAACAACGTGCAACCACCAGTATGCTTCTTATGATGGCTAGGTCCATTTTGAAAACAAATCAGGTTTTCTCAGATCAAAACTGTGAAAGCTTTCTTAATTCTGACATATACGCATAAGCAATGGTTTTCTCAGATCAAAACTGTGAAAGCTTTCTTAATTCTGACATATACGCATAAGCAATAGTTAACCAAATCAAATCCAATATTTCAAAATGACTCCAACCAGAGCGTTTAAAACAAATCACTGACCGCATGCTTGATATGCATATACCTGAAAAACCAACTCCGAACAGATGAAGAAATAGCATCTGTAGAATTCCTATATCCGACCAGACTCCTGACACCCCAAATTGTAATACAACTGACCAACTATAAACCTTCACACAAACCCAAGACTCCGACCCAGACCAGACCTGACAGACCGACACGACTTTTGCAACATGTAGCACATTGCATTGCACCTCCCAGACACTTAAACCAACCAAGAGACGCTGTTCCATCTGGCCCATAAATGGCAATATTACATTAACAGCAGACTATTCTTCCTTTTTCTCTGAATCGGCTTCTGCCTTTTCAGGTGTTGCCTTCTCAACGACCTTTTCAGTCTCTTCCTTCACTTCTTCAGATGAACCGTTGGTTTTTTCTTCCTCCTTTTTATCTTCAACAGTTAACTTCTCGAGTAGTCCAGCAGCATTCGAAGCATCTTTGTTTTCTTCCTTGCCTTGTTGGGACTCAGCTACTTCTGTAAATGTTTCCATGAACTTCTTGCAATCTATATTCATGAAAGTGTAACACGTGTCAGATCAGTAAGTACAAAAACAAAATAAAAAATCTAAGTATAAATGCATGTTACACTGAATAAACTATATATAATGACATGATATACTTCCTACAACGTCACCAGTACCGTAAAAATCTAGGCTTAAGATTTTTATCATATGTCAGCACAAGTTGTGAACAATGACATGCCAAACACAAGTGAAGAAAAAACAAGTCCTCAAAAATAACCTACCAACTGAGTTTATTTTTACAAAAGGTTGGACGGCAGCTATACATAAACACCAACCATATAACCCTTTTAAGTACACAAAAGGTCATTATATTAATAAAAAAGATCACAAACAAGTGATGAAAAAACTATCATTGTATCACAGCAACAAATCCTTGCATTTGAACACTAAGACAACAATTGCTGGTTGTATTTTCAATATCACAATCTATAAAAGAAATATACTATCTGTCACAAGACAAAACATCCCTACCAGAACTAAGCTTTTTAAGTTCCAACAAGAATGATTACCAAAAAATGCAACAAACAAATTAAGATCTCTTCTTCATAAATAGTGAAAGGACTAAAAACATAATAACAGAGCCTCACAAAGTGTTGTACTGGAATTGTTTAAAGTAATTTTAAAAGTGCTTTGCAATTTAAGTAGAAAGTTATCTACATACATCAAATTTTGTATTGATATCTAAAAACTCAAAGAGGAATGATCAGCATAATACTTGTGATCATGTGCAGAATATGGCAAGAAAGGATACGATGTTGTAGCAACTACGGACAAAAATGTTGGGAGAAGTCTAAGTTAGCATTCAATACTAGAATGCAACCCACGCCTTTTATTACAACCCTTCACCAAGCATATATCATATGCATATGGTGTTTTATGCTATAGAAGAGGTTGCGAATGTCACAATGCCATAACTTTAACAAGGACAGGGGCCCTCTTCCAATTTTTTAACAACATCTCCCTATCACTACCATATCTTGCTCAGACCTTTTACTTTAGTCATCATATCAATCCCATCTTTAGAAAGGGTTTTACTACAAATTTAATCAAACATATTGTGTAGAGATGAGTGGTTTCAAAGATGTTGAGAGCAGAAAAACAAGTAAAACCAGAAAAAAGTGTGATAGAAGATCCGCATACAACTGCCTAAACGAAAATTTTTAAAAGTAGATTTTGTGATACTATTGCAAGTATGCAAGGACATTTGTAAGGAGTAATCCCTATTGAAACCAGATACATATAGTCAAAAAACAGAAATTTAGCCAAACATCCGATAGAAAAAACAATCACTAGATAATGAGATCTGCAACACACATTGCTAATGCTAGAAATTAACAATCACCTAGCGGTTATTTTGTAAAAGAACCCAACTCAGCTAAAAAGCCTTATTACTTTTAGGTAAGCAAAAGGTTGAGTTGTTAACCACAGGTATACATAGATAACAAAACAAAAGCTTATAGGGCAATTTATTCAAACAAAAAGAGCCACAAATAGTTATGCCATACAGTCATAGCACCAAAAGCAACAGTTAGCATTTACATTATAAGTACTAATGTAATATACACTTTCACATTTTACTAAAACCTTATTCCTAATACCATCTAATAAACCAGCATCAACTCAAATGTCGCTCGCCACTCCAAAAGCTTACCATGTAATTACACGTAATATGAAAACCTATAAATTCTCAATCATGTAATCAAACACCTACCTAAAAAACCCATGTAAACAAAACTAAACCTCAACACCTGAACTAATCAAGTACTATAAAAAAACTACCAACACAAATGCAATGCACCAAAAGCTAGAAAACCACTTATAAAACCAATAACAAGCAAAAATAAGTAAACTTACTCTCAATTGATGCAAATCGAATGCAGAAAAGTTCATCCTTAAGTTCACCATCAGAGAAATCAGAAGCATGCCACACACATGACTTCTCGTTACCAGCATGCTCTTGCACAGACATAGTTGGAATAACTACAAACAACAAATTTTCACATTCAAATCGAATCAAATTATACAACGTATGACAAACCGCATAATCAAATCATTTAACAGATTAATACCTAGATGATTAGCACAGATCTTTAGGGTCTTGGATTGACGCATAACCAAACGCACTTTTTCAGTTTTCTTATGCTTCAAAAACCTAACAGATCCAGCACCTCGCTCCTTCCACTGGTTTCCTTCTTTATCGAATCGGTACAGCTTCGCTTTACTGTAAATATTCATCAAATTATATAAGTTAATAACTTCACAATCCATAATAAACAAAAATCAATAATCGCATAATTTATACAAAACACACATCTATACTGATAGCAACTTATAAATTTTGTTTTGCTAAAAACGGCTACATTCAAATAACTTGTTAACGATTTCAGAATTCACAAAACAAAATACATAAATAATAAAAACTAACTAACTTTATATAATTAATGAAATCAGTTAATTAGTTTAGAATTTTTTATAAACCATAAATAATCCAAAATTTTCACTAAGAATCATACAGAATCAGTTATTTAGATGAATTTTCAAATTGTATACGAAAAAAGTAGCCAAAATAAGTTAGGGGGTGTTTGTTTAAGCTTATCAGTGGGCTTATGAGCTTATTTAATTTTCATAAGTCCCAATTTTCCGGCTTATTCTAACACTTGTGGGCTTATTACAAGTTTACCAAATCATAATAAACTTATATAAACCCATAAACCTCAAAATAAGCCAGAAAATTCAGGCTTATGAAATATAAGACGAAGAACAAATAAGCTTATAAGCCACATATAAGCTTAAACAAACACCCCCTTAAAATTTCCAACTTGATAATATACATAAGCATTCAAATTCAGTTAAAGATTTAACAAAACCTACCAATAAGTTATATATCCACCAAAAAACATATAAATAACTAAATAAGTTAACAAATTCAAATCATGTAAACAAAGCATATTGAGTTAAAAAAAAGTAAACAATCGGTTCATAAAACTAGATCTATACTGATACAGTTACAATAAGTTAACAGTTTTATAAAATATAAATAAAATAAAAAGTAGATCTAGAGTTAATAGGTTAAAAAGAAAATATCATACAGATCAAGAATAGCATCTTCATCTTCTTCACCAGTAGTAACAACAACTTCTTCAAGCTTAACAATCGGAGCGATCTGGGCTCCTGTATCTTCGTCTTCCACTGCTCCTCCTGTCGTCTCCTCTTCTTCTACTCCCCTGTGTTCGGCTGCTTCCGTTGATGAAGACATTCTATCTGATTGATGATTTGACTGACGAGAGTGTGTGAAATCGAAGGTTGAGTGATGGTTAGGGTTAGGGTTAGGGTTTGTATGCTGCAAGTGAGCGGTTTTTGTATAGATGATTCGATTGGGCTTATGGTGGGTTTGGGCTGGGCCTATATATGTAATGGTTTTGGGTTGGACTGATAACCTACAATATTGGTCATTTTATACATCCCATTCTGAAACTAATATAGTCTCTCCGTCTCATATTAAGTGTCTGCTTTCATAATGCACAAAGTTTTAAAATATCTCACTAACTGCATTTTTCACCAATCAAATATCATATCTATCTACTAAAGTTTACTTTATTGATTGAAACACAAAGTGGACACCTATTATAAAACATCTCAAGGTACTGTGAACATTTAATGTAAGACGAAGGGAGTACTGCTTTAGAGGGAACTATGTCCGACTAATCTAAAGAAGTCGAGCCTGTTAGATCTAATGTACGCCGCCTAATCAGTATTTTCATGGTCGTTTATGGAACTTTCTCTTATCATCACAAGTTTTTCATCCAACGAGGTTTGATCCATGTTCTTTTATGAGACTTTGAGAATACATTACCCTTAGTCTACGGTGATGATGCTTAACATGTGGAATATAATGTTCAAGCTAACTTAACATATATGTCAGAAAAGTGTTTGCTCACTTTAGGTAACGTAACCAATTTCTTGTAAAGTCTTTCCTCTAGAATTCTAAGACAAATAGCTCAAAATTTGTGTTTATGTATGGTTTGAACTTGAGCTTCCACTCAAGAATTATAAGTACCGGCCATTAGACTACACCTTTAGAGTTTGTAACTTTTAGTTTCGCATTTAGGTTGTAAACTAATTGACCTTTTACCGAGATATTGAACTCATTGGAGTCAAGCTTTTATTGAACTCGAGTTGTGTTTTGAACAACTAAACTACCTCAAAATATATAACGAGTCACGCTCGAGCTTATAAAGACTCGGCATCGGTTTTTTATCTAGCCTTTGTAATATGTACTTATATTTATATAAATACTTAAAGACAATGGAGTTTTTAATAGGTAATAGCTAAATATAAACTACTTACACAAAATAATCACTTTGAATAATGAAATTAAAAAAAAAACCATTATGTATAATGTTTTTTTTCTTATGATTTATTATGCATTTCATACTTTTTCTATGATTCATTACGCATAACATATATATTTTTTTTTATGATTCATTATGCATATGTAAAAAATCATGCATAAGGCTGGCACAGTGATGACCCAACATGTACCAAGTTACCAGCTGCCACATCAGCTTTCTCTCTCCAATGACTAAAAACAACCAAGTTGCCACAGTCGATGACCGAGGGTTTTTTATTTTATTTTTTTAATATCAAATGGACATAGTTTTTGTGTGCAAATATCGGTCATATACTCGATCGATTGTGCTTTTCCATTTCCTTCGACCGATGTTTGCACTAGTCTCCACATTGGAGCCAACCGATATCCAAATCGGTCGACATTCACGGACAACCGATTTTTTCCGAGCCAATGTGCTCGGCCTAATGAATCAAAAACCCGATATGTTATACATTATGGTTTTTTTTTTTTTTTTTTTTTTTTGCAAATATTCGTTATTAAAATTGATTATTTTATAAAAATAAGTAGTTCATCTTTAGATTTTACCCTAAATGATATTAGACACCAAGGATTTATTTTCACAGTGTCAACATATGTTTAACTCAGTTTAATTTGCAAACTTTGGTCAATTCCTCAAAAAGATTCAAAAGTTGTAATGAAATCTCAAATCTCAGTTATTTTTTTAACACTATACGAAAATCTATGCAAAGCGACTGCATATAGCGGCAAATTATTATAATCGCAAAATCGTAATTTTGATTTGAACCTTGATTCAAAATTTACTGACTCAATTTATAGTTATTGGGAGAAAAAATTTTATGGGTTATAAATAAAAAATGATAAAAATTTTAAGATTAAAAATATTTAAAATACTAATTTAGTGATAGATTTTGTTACCATTTTCATTCAAATGTATAATAGTTAACATTACTCAATTTTAAGTCATTGTAGGTTTCAATAATGATTATACACTCTTTACAAGTAGTTGCGATTAAGATATACTGAAGGGTTTTAAGCAAACTACATTAATTTAAGTTTTCAAGATTTAAAAATTTCAATATTTCAAAAATTAACATTCACTACTATTTATAAGTAGTATAAATTTGCATTTAAATAAACGAAAGAAAGCAACCTGGCAACAAAGTGCATAATACACATCCCGCATTGATAGCAAGACAACAATTTGATCAACCTGTAAAAATACTGAAATTTTGTAAAATTACTAAGTTTTACGATTGGGTTTTAAAACTAATAAGCTTTTTAATTTGCTTTCAACTAGACGATTATTCGCGCATAATGACGACGATGTATAGTAGCGTTAATTTGTGTGTGTAGTTTCTTTTATGTAGAGTAAATGGGAGTAAAGAAGTTAGCGTTTAAACTATAATTAAGTACTTAAACATTTTCCTTAATAAATTGCATTTGCTTTTATAAATAAGGATCATAGGCTATGGGTTTTGACTTTTTCACAATTTATAAAGCAAACTAAAAAAAAACTTATTAGACCAACATGTGGTTATGGTCCTTTATTATTTTAATTACGCACAAGCAAGCTGATTGCAAACCCATTCCTTTCCAAACTGCAATGCAAATGCAAATGCATTTCTAAACTCAACATAAACAACAAAACCTATATGCTACTCTTGATTTTAAAAAATATAACATAACTTTTAATTTCCAATCCAACAGCTAGTAATGGTTAGGCTACACAGTACACACATGGGCAACTTGCAAAGGGTATGGGTATTAGCCTTTTTCTTTTTTAAGCATAAGAGTTTTATTTTATTAAAAATAAAAACTAAACCAAGAAATAAGAACATATCACAGATAATAAAGAGAAAGTTCACTTCCAGCACACAAATCTCTATTAGCCAAGTTACTCGAAACTACTAAATAATTTGCATCACTAGTTTAGCAGCATGTCCTATAATGTTTAATATTAGTAACATGATCAGAATATTTGACAACCTTATAAAACTTATAAAATGAATACTTCAATATATCAAACAAAAATCCAACCTTCAAGTTTATCTGATATAGCCCACAAAAACAAATTTGACTACTCAAGGATGAGCCCCACAGAAAAGGCATATCAAACTAGGAGGACCTGAAGTCGACCACCAAATCCTACAAAACATGCATAATGCTAAATCCCCGAAAGAAACTAAACAAGAACAAAAATAGTGTAAACCCAATGGCAGGGCCGGCTTTGAAAGTGTGTAAGGTGAGCGACCGCACAGGGTCCCAAAATTTTTAAGGGCCTCAAAATTTGTCCTGTTAATAATTATATGCATGTATACGCATATATATTTTTTTTTTAAGTATTTAGATGAGAAAGTATCTTAAATGAGTAATATGTTAGAACGTTTAGCTAACTAATTGCATTATATTTATAAATAATGACAATTTATATATAGTATTCTTTATCGAAAAGACTCATTATTTAATTTCGTTCAGGGCCTTCAAAAATTTCATAAATTTATGAGATGACCCTGCCCAATGGCCTAAAGAAGGATTAAATTGAAGAATTGTCATAAAAGTTGACTAACAATGTTTGTTCAACCAACTCCTCAAACACACCACCTTGTCAACAAATGTCATCTAGGCATATAATTAAATATCTTCAAGCATTAGATACTTGTTTATAGAATGGTAGTTGTCATTTAACTTTTGTAGCTTTAGTGATGAAAAATGTATGTATGTCTGAGTGTAACATGTTTGAATTGATGTTTTTGGTGATCGATAGAATTACCTAAAATTTCAGAGGTGGTGACTAGTGAGATACCGATAACTATTGTTGACCACTAACTAGGAAGATCATTATTTTAACCTACAATGTAAGAGAGTATTTACTAAAATGTTTTACTTGCATGTTATAGTTAAGACTGTTCTTTCTTTTATATCAGTAAAGACAGCTTTGAAAAGGTTTGTTAATTTGTTTTCAGTTTTCAGCTTCTATTCCGTTTTCAGTTTCTGTTAATTTGTTTGTCGACCTTCTGTGTTGTCGACGGGTGTTTTGATTGTTTGTCGACCATTGTGTGTTGTCGACCTACGTGTTTAAAGATTTAAAGGTACTGCTAGTTAAGGTGTTTGTTTCCAGGTTGCTTGTTAAGGTGTTCTGTTTCCAGGTACTGCTCGTTAAGGTTTTGCTTGAAAACTGATAGGGGGCTCGTTACTTAGGGTTCATACAGTTTTTCTGTTGTCGAATAAAGCTGCTGCAAGAAGGTAAAAATTGGTTTTTTATTTGTCAAAGTTTACTGTCGATTAATACTACTTTAATTTGGAGATGGTTATTAATTGCAAGTTGTGAGAAGACTTTGGATTATTAATATTGCTTGTGATTCTTTACGACGTGGGTAGATTTTCACCATTCGAATAGTATTAATTATTATTCTTGCTGATTCGACAAAGAATTAACCTCGTACTATTATTATTAGTTCCCTGCTATTAATTGATGTATTATTGTGAGTTGTCGTTTTTATACCGTAGCAGCAGTATAAACAAACTTCTAACCATGACTACGGATACAACTCCCCCGCACCGGTTCTCAGCTTATCGGATAAACTTATGGCTATGAATCACCTAACCACTTTTGTTCCAACAAACTTGATGTTGATGAGATGAATTACTCCTAATGGGTGTATTATTTTTCTCACCTTTGTCATGGCTATGGCATCTTGGATCATCTTGTTGATCCACTCGAATCCTCCTCTACTCCACCTTCTTTACCACCAACTAGGGATCCGGAATGGCTAAAGGTTGATTTCATTATTCGGTCTTGGATCTTTTCCACACTTGCAGTGAATCTACAAAAGCGGTTGGTTGTTCTTAATCCCCAAACAGCCAAAGAGGCGTGGGTGTCTCTTGTAACAATTTTTCAAGACAATAAACGCCCAAGAGCTATGGCTTTGAAGGCGGAGCTACGAAATTTGAAGCTTGGTGACTTAAAAATTGATGCATACTTTCAGAAAATTGAGTCAATTGCTTCCGTGTTAAATGGTCTTGGTTCTCCTCTTAGCAATGACGATATTGTTACGTTTGCACTTGAAGGCTTGCCAAACACGTATGATGTGATTTCTACAGTTATTACTAGTAGGAAACCCTTTCCTGATCTCAAGACAGTTCGTTCTTTATTGACCACGCAAGAGATGCGTATGAAATCTAAGGTTCAAGACCCACTTGTGGCTGCTACATCTGCTTCTACTATGGTTCTATTGGCAAATAATAATGCTCGGCGTTCGTCTAATCCTTTGGAAAAAGTGAACAAACCTTGTTTTCTTTTTACTAAAGGTCATTGTCGTTTTGGTGAGGCATGTCGGTATCTTCACAATGGAGTTCATGGTAAGTCTACTTTACTCGCTTGTACTTCTGGTTCATCATCTCCTATGTCGGATATGGATACCTTGCGACAATTGTTGGCTAAGTTGGGGTTTACCTCTACGCCTAGCCAAACAACTCCTCCTGTTGCTTATACTACCAATACATCTCCAGTTGCCTATACTATGAATAACCATCCTTATGGACCGGCTCAACTGCAATACCAATCCCAGCTTCTCTATTCGGCCCAAGTGTTTCCACAGGGGGTTCAGGATTTACCACATGGGGCAGGTCATAATGTTGCTCAAGGGGTTCACGGTTTACCACAGGGGGTTCAGATTGGGATGACAGGTTTGTTTCCACAGGGGGTTCATGTTGCGGAGGGGGTTCCATTTGCTGCAGGTTCTCAGCCGTTGCAGGGGGTTCAAGGTCTCTCACAGGGGGTTCAGTTTATAGGTTCATAACCTGGGGTTCAGTTCGGTCCAGGTATGGTTCAGCAAGGGCCATCACCAGTCGGTTTTCACCAAGGTCAACTACTAGAATCAGGTTTACAGGGTTCGAGTCAAGAGACTCTTTTACCAAATGCTTTTAATACCACCACTCCTCAGGAACCGGCTGCTGGCAACTGAAATATGGATACAGGTGCGAGCTCTCACCTTAATGATTATATACATAGTCTTAGTTATATTCTTAATGAGTGCATTTATCCGTCTGTTGCGGTTGGTGATTGGCGTTTCATTCCCGTCACTAACTCTGGTCATAGTATTTTGCAATGTTGCAAAAATCGTGAATCGGTACTGAGGCGGTCCGGGGTCGATTAGGGATTTTTTACCGATTAATCGGCCGATTTTCTTGACTCGGCCGATTTCCGTGGAATTCTTTCCAAGGTCCTGGGCCGATTACCGATTAATCGCCGATTAATCGGCCGATTCGGCCGATTTTTGCAACACTGGAACTATTTTGTCTACCCCTTTTCGTCCTCTTCATTTAAATAATGTTTTAATCACTCCTCACATTGTAAAAAATCTAATTTCTGTGCGTCAATTTGTTCGTGATAATTATTGCACTGTTACCCACAGAAAAACCAAAAGCCATTAATAATGAAATACCCTTTACTCGACTTTTGGTGCTACACCTGATTATAGTGTTCTTCGCGTCTTTGGATGCCTTTGTTACCCACATATAGATACCAACCATAAATTAGGACCACGTGCTACACCTGCAATATTTCTGGGACATGCTGCCTATCATTTTGGCTATCGTTGCCTTGATCTTAACACCAATAAAATTATCATATCTCGTCATGTTACCTTTGATGAGACGGTTTTTCCGTTTCAATCCAAGCCCACCCCCTCCTATGATTTTTTGGAAGATTCTTCCAATCTCATTTCCACTATTATCAACACCACACCTATTGGTCCTAATTTAAACCCAACTATAACTCCACCTGTCACCATACCTGCATCACCTGCACCACCAACACCTCCACCGTCTCCACCAAACGATCATGTTCCTGTTCATACACCTCCACTGTCTCCACCAAATGATCATGTTCCTGTTCCTACACCTCCACCTATTGTATCTACTCATCCCATGGTCACACGTTCTCGTGTCGGGACAACTCGTCCTAATCCTAAGTATGCTGGTCATGTGTCTACTATTTCTCCTTCACCTAGGTCATATAAGGATGCTTTTAATGATTCAAATTGGCGAAATGCTATATATGATGAGTATAATGCACTTGTTAAGATTAAAACTTGGAAACGTGTACCTCGACCTGATGGTGTTAATGTTGTTAGTTGTATGTGGTTATTTCGCCATAAGTATTTGGCTGATGGCACTCTTAGTCGGTACAAGGCACGTCTTGTTGCCAATGGTAGCACACAGATTTAGGGAGCTGATGTTGATGAGCTTTTAGTCCGGTTGTTAAGTCGGGTACAATTCGGACTGTTCTTAGCTTAGCTATTTCTCGACATTGGCCTGTTCATCAGCTTGATGTCAAGAATGCGTTTTTACATGGAGATTTAGCCGAAACTGTTTATATGCATCAACCTCCCGGTTTTCGGGATCCAGAGCATCCGGATTATGTTTGTTTATTACAGAGGTCTCTTTATGGTCTTAAGCAGGCACCTCGAGCATGGTTTTAGCGGTTTGCTACTTACATTACTACTGTTGGGTTTACTCCGAGTCGGTGTGATTCTTCTTTATTTATTTACCAATAGGGTGATGATACTGCTTTTCTGTTACTATATGTGGATGATATTGTGCTCACTGCTTCCTCTGATAGTTTATTAAAGCGGATTATTGCTTCCTTGCATAAGGAGTTCTCTATGACTGATTTGGATGCTCTTAACTATTTTTTGGGTGTGTCAGTTACGCGTGACTCTTCTGGGATGTTTTTGTCACAGCGTAAGTATGCTATGGAGATTTTGGAGCGTGCACATATGGTTGGTTGTAATCCTTCTCGGACTCTTGTTGACACCGAGTCTAAATTGGGTGATGATGGTGATCCAGTTTCTGATCCTAAGTTATATCGCAATCTCGTAGGTTCTCTTCAGTATCTCACCTTCACTAGACCTGATATTACATATGCTGTGCAGCAGGTTTGTCTATATATGCATGATCCTCGAGTGCGTTATTTCAATGCTCTCAAGCGGATTTTACGGTATGTTCAGGGGACTCTGGATTATGGTTTACAGTTATTTTCTTCTACTACTGAGTCCTTGGTTGCTTATTCGGATGCTGATTGGGCGGGTTGCCCTACTACCCGACGATCTACATCAGGTTATTGTGTTTTTCCTGGCAACAACTTGCTCTCATGGTCCTCTAAGCGTCAGCCTACGCTTTCTCGTTCCAGTGCTGAGGCTGAGTATCGTGGTGTTGCCAATGTTGTTGCTGAGATATGTTGGCTTCGGAATTTACTTTGTGAGCTTCATACACCTTTGTCCTCTGCTACTATTGTTTATTGTGATAATGTGAGTGCCGTGTACTTGTCCTCTAATCCTGTTCAGCATCAACGGACGAAGCACATTGAGATTGATATTCATTTTGTTCGTGAATTGGTTGCTACTGGTCAAGTTCGAGTTCTACATGTTCCTTCTCGGTTTTAGTATGCTGATATTTTTACCAAGGGTTTACCGTCTGCCTTGTTTGCTGAGTTTCGTGACAGCTTGAGTGTTCGGTCTCCTCCCGCTCAAACTGTGGGGGAGTGTTAGACGATTAGTATTGGGTATTTAGGCCCGTTGGCCTATATTGTATCTTATTTATTCATTCACATGTACCGAACTTATTGATTGAAGACATACGGTTCTATTATTCTATAGTAATGTATCTTTCAAATAACATGTAACACACCAATGTATGTTCGATCAACTGGGATTTATTAGATTAATGTTGGAGGGGCTGTAGGTGGATTTCCTTGAACCATATTGGGAAACATCCTTGTTCCTTGGTACCTATAAGTTAGCAATAATTTATAATAAGAGCAAGAACAAGTTACAATCTCGCAATACACTTTTTATGTTCTGTTTTACATAACTTAGCAATACTTCTAAAAATATATGTGGAACTAACAACATAACCCAATTAAGTTGCAAAAGGATTGAGGG
Source organism: Artemisia argyi (assembly GCA_030686995.1). NCBI lineage: Eukaryota > Viridiplantae > Streptophyta > Magnoliopsida > Asterales > Asteraceae > Artemisia > Artemisia argyi. The sequence continues at coordinate 66,471,815 of CM060706.1, forward strand.
AATCAGCTGGATAACACAACAGAATTGTGTTATTTGATGGACCGAATGGACTAGCTAGGACCACGTGATTCACAACATACAGGTTTAACCTACTTTGAAAGATAAAAAAAGAGACCGCACTTCATATTCGGCAAACTTTGACACTATTGCCTTGTTGGTGCATGCTAACCCATGTCCGAAATGTGGCTGCAAGGTGCAATACATGGTATACGACTATTTGAGCAACACAAAGAAAACCATATCATTAGTTCATGATTAGTTCTTGATGATTTTATCAATATACACAATAAAAAAAAATTCCCATATATTTTTATTCAATATGATAACAAATCAATTCTATCAGCAATTTCATACTAACAATTACAAACTTTAAGTTGTCATTTATCATGAAATACGCTCCACTGTGTACATTCTCTCACCCCAAGTGTTTCAAAGTGCATTTTTTGAGTTTCCATGCTCCAAAATCAAGAATACCAAGACTACCTTTTCCTTCTTCATTTGCCCACCTTTTTAAATTGGAAACAACAATTCCAAACTAGTGATAGAATACAATGAATATGATTTAAACAATATAGCAAATGATAGAAATCGATACATGCGAACGTTTACAGATTTCGGATGACCAATTGATGTGATACTTTGTGTCAGGTAAACAACAGTCGCGATATATTTACAATATCCGATAATATGAATATGTTAGATGATTTACTTTCCCGATAAATCTTTTCTGGTTTTATTTCACTTACATACGCTAAAGTCAGGTTTGCACCATGTCTAATTTCGTTCCCCTTAAAATTGTTCCTTATTTTTCCAATCCAAAATGTAGTAAAAGCCCATAATCACTTCACCCCGTTAACCTATTCCCTCGCTGCTTCTTCTAACTCATAAATTAATGGCTTTCTCCTCCATTTTTTTTCTTTGCATCTTCTTTGTATATCTAGGAATCATAAGGGATTCATGGCGATATACTTTCAAAAGGGTTGTCGTCAAGCATAGCCTCTCTTTGAATCCTCTTTTTTGCAAAATTAATTGTTGTGAGGTGGATGACGGTATATGCATGCAAATTGAGTTATGAAAAAAATGAGTTATAGGATATCTTATGTGCGATAGTTTATTTCCTATAACTACCAATAAAAAGTTGCCAGATTGCATACATTTCCATTAACCTCATATGTCTTTTGTACTTTAATTGATTCATGATTCTTGCGATGCAATTACCCATTATATTTCATATGGTATTTTTACGATTATTATTTTTTTTCGGAAAGATAGGATTAGTATTCGTGGTTAGTTTTGGGGCTAGGATGGTAGAGGGTTTGGGGTTTGTTGTGGTTTAGGCTTTTTATGGCCCCTTGGCTTGCCCCCTTTAGGAGATAGGTGCTTTTGCTTTGCCTCGGCTAGTGCTTTGGTTTTGCCTTTGTTGTGCCTTTAGGCCCTTTGCCTGTGCCTTTTGCTTGCTCTTTTTGCTTTGCCTTAGCTTTAGGCCTTTTGCGTTGCCCTCTTTGGTCGTAGCTGCTTGGTTTGGCCTTGGTCTTGTGTCCCCCTCGCTCCCTTTTTTGTTGGCGCTTGTCTAGGTAGTTTTGTTTTGGTCGTCTTGTCGTTTTGCTTTGTTTGCTCTTTTACTTGTTGTGCCGGTTTGCTTTTATGTTTGCTTATATGTATGCTGTGTCGTTTTGCCTATATGTTTGTTTTGCTCTGTTTGCTTTTATGCTTTTATGCTTTCTTTGTTTTGCTTTCTATTTCTTGTTTTTCTTTACTTCGAGCACACTTTGCACACACTTGCCGGAGGTCTTTCTGGAAGCAGTCTCTCTACCTGCAGGGTTCCCTGGGGTAGGGGTAGGATCTGTCTACATCTCACCTCCCCCATACCCCGCCTTGGCGGGATTGGGTATGTTGTTGTTGTTGTTGTTGTTGATTTTTTTTTGGAAAGGCATCAATTTTATAAAAAGGAACGACAAGAACAAAATACAAGAGAAATGGCAACCCCCTTTTTAACAAGACAACTAAAAAGAAGGTCCCAAACACAAAATACAAAATTACACAAAAACATTACAACTTACATCATGACCTTCCAAATCAAAAAAGCCTAAACATAACTAGTTCAAAGCCATACGTATAAGGAAGCCATTACTGTCCGCAAGACTAACAAATCACCTGGCCACACTCTTTCAATGACCAATATCCTATAATGCCAAAAATGCAACATGGACCATATGGATTATACTGATGTCATATGAAAACCATGTCATTGATGGGCACTGTCATAATATGAAGCAAAAATCCTTTATACCATAATGAAAAGCCACTAACCCACTTAAGCATGTATGATTGCAGAATCCATTTTTTTTTCTTTCTCAGTAGCCAAAACAATCACCAGTGCACAAGAAATAAAATGCTGATATACCTTACTGTAGACGAATACTAATGGGGTCTCTTAACCAAAGTTGCCAATCAATCACTTTATATTTATTTGCTCTTCGAACGATCCACTCGTAGCTTTTTAGTTGAATGTCTTGAACAATTTTATTTGTACTCGATACTTTTTTGCCAAACACCCGAACATTCCTTTCTTTCCAAATGCACATGTTTGTCGTAACACGAGTAAAACTTTATTACTACATAATTTTTCCATTCGACGACACCATATGAACAACACTGTATGAACATGGTTTAAAACCTGTTAGAAAATTTAGTGCACTGAAGGGATGAGTTCACACTTGGTAATTCGTTTGGAGGTACGGAGTGTACACCCATTTGGTCCATGAACACCCTGACTCAATAGTGGTTATACTAGTATGAATCTGTTTCTGCTAGTAGAATCTGTTTATGCTAGTGGAATCTGTTTCTGCTGATAGAATCTGTTTCTGCTAGTGGAATCTGTTTCTGCTGATTGGATTCTGCTGATGATGGATTCTGCTAGTAGAATCTGCTGCTAGAATGATTCTGCTGACGGCATCAATTTATTCTGCTGCTCATTTTTAACCACTGATTCCTACTATTATGAAAAGTATTATGTTATAATTAATGGGCCGTTAATTATACATAATTCCATGAGCTAGGTTTGAGTATTCTCTATTATAAATAGATGTCATAACACATCTGCATGGATATACGAAATCACAAAACCCTAAACACTTGAATACTGATGAAATCACGATTACACATGTTTTATTGCCAAAAATGCCCCCATTTATGCTAATATATTTAACAATATTGTGCTTTTAATTGCAAATATTACGTCTATTTTGTTATTTTATTGATAAGGTATGTTAGAGAATTTTTGGAGCAAAAGAGCGGGATTTTGGAAGCTAAACAAAGATTATTGGAGCCGTGACAAAGCCCGAAATATAAAGCTCAAGTATTATTAGAGATAAAGCTAAAGATTCAGCCCAATGAGATATTAAGTTATTTGGTAGACATAGTCTAATATAGAGCAAGAATTCAGCCCACATTTGATTATGTCGTTGTAGTATTTTTGCTATTATCGCTAGTCCACAAAAAATTACGGAGTAAAATGGTAGAAGCCAGCTGTTATCTCGTGGGCCCAAGCTTCAACGTTTAGAAGAAATCAGACCGTTGGGCAAAATGGCTATATATGGAAGCTGACTTCAAGAGTTCGAGAGCACCATATATAATTACTGCAACTTTTACTTTCCATAGTATGTCTTACAATATTAATTAGAATATTAATTACCAATCATTTTGTTCAGTTTCTTCTTTTATCTCAGTGCCTTTTTACTTCATTTCATTTCAGTTTATGTGTACAAGGTTCAAACTCAAGCGTTAATTACTTACATTAGCTTTTAATTTTTCAAAGATTTCGTCTTTGTTTCTTGCAAGTAATTAGTGATTTCATTTAAAAGTGTAGTTTCATGTATTAATGGTCTGTATTCTTTCTTTCTAAAAGGTTCTTATTTACAAAATACTAAAATGGTTACTTGAAACGTTTATAGCCTTTTAATATTTTATAAGTACTTATTTAATTTTAAATCATCTTTCTAAATCATTTGTAGCATTAAAGTTTTAAACTTTATAAGTTTTTAAGTCTAACATAGTATTTGTTTAGTTTTAAAATTCAAGTTTTTCCTTTTTATTAAATAAAGTTGCAATCTTTACTTACCAAATCATCTCAAAATCAAATAAAGGTTCAAGCTTTTGGAGATTTGAAGAAGATTAATGGGTAATATGAAGTATTTTGGTTTAATAATGAGCTTTGGATGGGGTAGTTAGTATAGTGTTCTCATTGTCGTCATTATGCTTAAACCATATCCGGTGCTTTCTCATCCTTACTCTTTACTTTCTTTATTTTATGTTTATGATGTTTATTGCCATGTTTTGTTTTATCATTTTGCCCTTTTAGCTTCATTAAGATGTTACAGTAGAGTTTGTATATGCTTATTATTATTGGATTTGTTATTGTTAGCTTATTAGTTATGTTTAGGGGTGGAAACGAGCCGAGCTGCTCGTAAAAAGCTCGGGATCGGATCGGTAAAAAGCTCGAACGAGCCGAGCCTAAACGAGCCCGAGCCCGAGCTCGAGCCTAAATTAGAGCTCATTTAATAAACGAGCCCGAGCCCGAGCTTTATATACAAAGCTCGAATAGGCTCGCGAGCCTTAACGAGCTTTAGTACATAAATAATACTTACTATATAAATAATTCCCTAAATAGTCTCTACCCTAAAATTTTCTAAACCCACTACGCAGCCTTTCCAACTTTTTTCTTTTTTCATTTCAATCTTAGCCACCACCTAAACTTTTTGCTCCTCCCAGTACTTCTTTCATCAAACCAAATCTCAAATAAAAGATAATAAAGTGTTTCATCTTCTTTTGATAGCACTTTTATTATACCAATTATAAGCCGAATCACAAACACTTCAATATTTCTTCTCGATCCACTTGTAACTCACGAACTCAAAACCCATAAACGAAGATCAAAGATACTCTTGTACATCTCAGTTCGGCTTCAAGATCTTGTTTTTAAGGTCTCGGGTAAGGTTGTTCTTGGTTTTCGTGTCTTATTGAAAGAAACAAAGATTGAATATAACATGGTTGTTATCATTCTTTCTTTATTTTCGGATATTAAAGAGCAAAGCTTCTCATTGATCGATGATGATTGAGTTTCAAACTTAAGAAATCTTTTACGATTTTAAAGAAAACAGATCTGAGATTTTGTCTTGGTCGAGTCTTGTTTGTTTTGTGAGATGGAGATGGAGTTGTCAACCAATCCGTAGTTTGATTTTTTATCTTGTTCATTTATCAAGGTGGGTAGTCAATTTGATGGATATCATTTCTTTTATTAAGTGTGGATTTCTGCCGTAGAAATGGGCAATAGTTTTGGATAAAGACTCCTAAAAATATACTGTAATGTAACTAAAAGAAAGAAACTATGTGCTTCTAACAATTTCATTACGAGCTCAAAACAAAAACGAGCTCTACATAAACGAGCTCGAATACATAAGGTCAGGAAGCCACAAACGAGCCGAGCTCGAGCTTTATATATTATACCACGAGCCGAGCTCGAGCTCAAATCATAAGGCCCGAATCGAGCCGAGCTCGAGCTCGAGCTTTCTAAAATATAAACGAGCCGAGCTCGAGCTCTGCCGGGCTCGGGCTCGGCTCGGCTCGTTTCCACCCCTAGTTATGTTTAACGAGTAGATTATTTTATGCCTGTTAAGTGAGTAGTGATTTGAGAATTAAGTGTGAAAACTTAGAAATTGTTGATTAATAATCTTTTGTCAACTTGGATTGATTCTTGGTTGTTTTGACGGGCAAAAGCCGTTACGATAATCAATTGTTAAATCTAGTAATTTTTAACGATATAAAAGATTATTTTTAAAGTAAACCAACGTTGTAAGAAAATATTTTCTTTCGAGGGGTATTAATTAATTAATCACTTAAAATGATAATTCACACTTAATAATCTTTTCACCTCACTTGACAAGCATACCCTTTATTATTATCTTTTTAGATCGCTTTATTATTATTTTACTTGTTGTTTTTTTTTATAAATTATAAATTAATTTAGCTATTTTTTTCTTTATATATTTGTCATCATCATTTTAACTTATCTCATAGTTTATCCTTAGCTTTCCTTAGTTTTATTCACCTTGGTTTCTGTTGATACAAAAGTTGGGCGTACCTGGTTAGTGGGCTTTTGCTCTTATATCAATTAGCTTCTTAGTACTTTGTTACCTGCGCACTAAGAAAATAAACAACACCGTTAGGCTTATCGAGGGATTGTCTCCCCCGATTAGACTCCGGCGTGAGAGTAAGTAATCGATTTAGGGTTTAGTTGAAGAGTTAGGGTTGTATATCGTACCTTTAATGAGAATCGTGTGATTCTATATATAGGGGCTAAGAAACCGTATTTCTTGCTCCTCACTCTTCGCACGCGTGGTGCTTATCCAAGGTAAGGATATCTATTCCTTGAATAGATAATCCTTATCGTTACCCGGTGGATTAGATTGGGCCTTTGGGCTTTATGAGCCCAAAGCAATAATACTACGGCCCATACCATTGTCATGGTAGCCCATTCGTAGTGGGCTTAGGTGTAAGTAATGTCTATCATTTGGGCTTGTGGCCCAAATATAGGCTATACGTCATCATGTCCCCCCAGTCTAGTGCGCGCGGCGCATAGCCGTGGGTACTAGACTTAATACCATCAGCGGTAAGCGTGGCGGGGGGTTGAACTAATTTTACCGCCTTTTTGTAGGTGCAATGCACCTAATAATTTCGAAATGGATGCCTCGAAAGTCGGGGGTGGTGTCCACGTAGTCCTTGGGATTCGGGAAAAAGTGCATGTACCTTTTGATCTTCTAGCCACCTATTTACTGTGAGTGGATTCCACATGGAGGGAAATTAGGGTTTTACCACCCTATATAAGGGTGCCGCCCCATTTTTTAACCACACAGTAAAACACATACAACCACTATTCATCTTCTTCTTCTTTTTAGAGCATTTTTCTGCAAGAAAATCTTTTAACTCTCGTAGGCAATCTTTGTGTGCGTCCCACTTATTTTAAGATGAAAATGGTTGCTCAATTAGAGGACTTTCGCTCCGCGTTGTCTATTCAGGACGTCACGCAGTTTTCTTCCGACTATTTTGTGCCTTTGGATGTACATCCAGAGGCTCCAGATGTCGATGCGTGTATAGCTGACTTCCCCGAAGGGAAGATAGGTCTATACACGAAATTTTTTGAGTATGCGAATTACCGCGTACCCATTTCCATTTTTCTGAGCGATTTGCTCAATCACTATCGCCTTCACATCTCTCAGCTGCACTGTATAGGTGCGGCGAAGGTGTCGAATTTTGAAGTGAACTGTCGTTTACTTGCGATAGAACCAACTGTAGATTTATTCCGCTCCTTTTACCACACGACGTGGTCAAATGGGTGGGTTTCCTTTGCGAAGCGCCAGGGGGCGCTTCAGTGTTATACGGAAAAGGTTGACGCCCTCAAAAATTGGAGGGAGTATTTCTTTTGGGTGGATGACGCAGTCTTTCCCTCTCCCTTTGAGTTTTATACTCAGGAAACCTTACCAAGGGATGGGCGCCCCGCACCCGGTTCCTATAATCGCGCTGACGCGCAAACGTTAGATGCCAATCGACTGGCCATTAACCCCTATCCGGAGGAGTTTTTGGTACACGTGGGGTTGAGCCGCGCTTATTTTGGTGCTGCAGATGAGGTTCCCACTTTTTTAAGTGAGGATGGCCGGGGTGGGTGTTCATCCCTTATTCTTCATGCTTTGTAAGTCTTTTATTCTTGTCTTCGTGCTTTTAATAACTGATCCCTTTTTGTCTTTCTTGTTTCCCTAATGCGCGGAGATGGATTTGTTCGCGGTGGTCAAGCTGGATAGGCCAAAGCAGGTAACCATAGGGGTGCGTCCTCTTAGGGAAGGAGAGCAGCCCTTGCTTGATGCGACTGCCGGTCACTTGACTGTTCTGCCTGCGACGGTCCCTGAGGACACGCCACCACTTGTGGTGACGCCCGTCCAGAGTTTTGCGCCTGAAGTAGTTGTGGCCCCAACTGTGGAGGCGGTGCCTGATTTGGAGGTGGCGCACGAGGAGGCCCGCTCAGGGTCATCTGACAGCATTCGGATCCTGAAACCTGAGGAGGTGTTGAGGGAAGAGGTTGCGCAGAACTTAAAGCGCAAGGGAGAGGCTGGAACCAGTGGCACCAGCAAGAGGCGTCGACACGTCATCAGAGACGCAGGGTCGAACGCGGAAGAAACTTCGACGTTCGGCGCACGGTTGAAGGCTGATGCTTCTCCGTTTCTGTAAGTGTGCATTCCTTCTCTTTTTCTCTTTTTTTTTTTTTTTTTTTTGTCAATTACTTGTTGTAATTGTTATTTACTATCTTTGTCGCGTAGGGATGACGGCGCGAAGGATGATGAGGTTTCCTCTCCGCAGAACGAAAACAAGGAGGGGGATACTGAGGCTGCTGATGGTGGTGAGGCGCAGCAGCTGATGGATGAGCTGGCTGCGACTACCGCCCGCCAAGCTGAGCTTGTTGCTCAGCTAAAGGGAAAGTATGCTGGGGAGAGCCGTGCTCTAGCCCAAAAGGAGGAGGAGTTGGTGACCCTCCGTGCGCAGTTGGCTGATGCGCTAGTGGAGCTGGGGGCCTCAAGGGCCTATGCTGGGAAGATTGCTCAAGATAAGATGAGCATTTTGGCTGACTTGAAGTATGCGAGGTCAAAGCTCGAGCAGATAAAAGCAAAGACGTCGTGGTCTGTGTCGTATCTTGAAGAAAAAAGGGCCGAGCATTATGCTAGCCTGCAAGAGTTCAAGGAGCGCATGGAGAAGACGCTCGTGATGTATGAGGAGAAGCTGCGCGCCCTCAGCATCGAGTATGACGAGGAGTTGTATCCTCATCTTATGTCTATGATAGCCGAGCGCAGGTATTCTTACACCCTTGTTTTTTAAATTTGCTTGTTCGCCCTATTGCGTATCTTACCTTATTATCACTTTGTGAATGCAGGTGGTTGATCAGCCATGGGCTTCGTCTGGCAGCTCTAAGTGCTTTGGAGTCTGCGGAGGTGGTGGAAGCCTTTGGGAAGGTTGTTCACTGCGCGATAGCGCGTGGTCGTTCGCAGGCCATGGAGGAGCTCCGTGAGGCCAAGCTGTTGGAGAAAGACTTGGCGGAGATTCCTGGTTATAGCTCAACGGCGTACGACGAGCTGGTGCAGGCGATGGCGGGGCTGAAGGTTCTTGAGCTGCCGCATATAGGGAGGTTGGAGCGCGACCAAGATGACCCCATAGATGTGCTCATGGCGGGTCTGACGTTGCAGCGTCATCTTGGGGAGAATGCTGAAGAGGGGTTAGATTATTATCTAAAACCTGATGTCTCGCAGCTTCAAGTCCCAGTTTTTGCGCGGCCCCGTGATATCCTCAAGCCTTTTGCACTGGAGAAGGAAGTCCCCTTGAAGGAGGTGCTGGAGCGTCACGAGCAAAGGGTTGCCATAAAGAAGGGTATTAAGGGCAAGGCTGTGATGTGCGGCATCGGTGCTGTGCACCTTCCTCGATCTGATGGCGTTGCTGTGAGTGTTCCAACTGTGTCGCTCAAGGATGCTATAGCGTTGAGTAAGCTGAAGGAGGCGGGGAGTTCCGCCGCTCCAGAAGAGAGCCATGATCATCGCCATAGCATATAGGTTGTTTGTAAACTTATGTATTTTTCCTTGTAATTTAATAAATATGGAATAAGATACATTTTGTTATAAGTTCGTAACTTAAATATACTTGCATTGTTTGCTAAGTTTGATTATTTTACTAAGTCTTTTAAGTGCGTGACTTAAGTATACTTGCATTGTTTGCTAAGTTTTATTTTTTGACTAAGTCTTTTAAGTGCGTAACTTAAGTATACTTGCATTGTTTGCTAAGTTTTATTTTTGACCAAGTGTCTTGGCTCGTTATATTGCTAAGCTCGTACGGTGTACTTGGTATATGCGCATCCGTCGTGGGGTGCGCATGTGAAACTTACTTTGACGTCTCAAGAGTAAGGCGCTTAGCAAGGATACGTGATCCAATGTTGATGGGTTTGCAACCCTCTTATTCAACGAGTAAATTAGTAGGTTAACTCATCCTTTATGCCTTCGTGGGTCTTTAAGTGGTGCATGCACGCCATGTAGGCAGAAATATAAAATAAACAATATTGGCATATATGCAATAAAGTAAAATGCGCTATGGAGTTAGCTAGAAACCATAACATTTTATTAATACTTGCAAGTAAGTGGAAAAAATAGAAAATACAATTCCTAGAAAGAAAAAAGACAAACACTTATTGGGCACCTCGTAGGATGCAAGTGTGTTTGTGAAGGGGCCGTAGCCTAAAAGTAACATTTTTTGAGATTGCAGATGTTCCAAGTGCGCGCCAGGTCGTGACCTTCCATATCGCGCAACCTGTATGCGCCATTGCCGAGCGCGTCTGTGACCTCGTAAGGTCCTTCCCATTTGGGTCCGAGCTTGCCTGTGTCTTCTGCGTGGCTCGCGTCATTGGCGCGGTAAACAAAGTCTCCTGGTCTGAATGAAGTGTTTTTGACTTTTGCATCATAATACCTCTTCATTTTTGCCTTAGCCTTTGCTTCACGTATAGCTGCGCGTTCGCGTCTTTCTTCCAGTATGTCTAAGTCTACGCGCCGTTCCTCGTCATTTGTTGTGACGTTGACCTCTGCCGTACGTATAGTTGGCATTCCTATCTCGGCTGGTATGACGGCTTCTGTTCCATAGACTAAGGAAAATGGCGTGTCGCCAGTACTGGTTTTGATTGTTGTGCGATGCGCCCACAAGACGTGCGAGAGCTCATCTACCCATCTTCCTTTATGTCTGTCAAGGCGTGCTTTTATGCCTTCGCCCAGACTGCGATTAGCGCGCTCAACTAGGCCATTGGTTTGTGGGTGTTTGACTGAAGCAAAGTGTTGTGTGATGTTCAATTGTGCGCACCAATCTTTGAATGGGTTATCACATAATTGTTTTTCGTTGTCTGATACGATCTCGCCTGGTAGGCCGAAGCGACAAACAATATTATCCCAAACAAAGCGTTTGACTTGGTTTCCCGTAATGTTCACCACTGCTTTTGCTTCGATCCACTTTGTGAAGTAGTCTATAGCTACGATGAGGAACTTTATTCCTCCAGCTGCGACGGGGAAAGGTCCTGCGATGTCAATACCCCATTTGTAAAATGGCCATGGTGAGGTGATTGGTGTTAGCTCGTGCTGTGGTCGGCGCGGAATAGGCCTATGTACTTGGCAGTTGCTGCACTTTCTTATTAGATCGCGTGCGTCGCGGTGCATTGTTGGCCAATAGTATCCTGACCTTAGAGCGCTTGCCACCACGGATCGTGGCCCTGAGTGCATACTACATGACTCAGCGTGAATTTCGCGGAGTACGTAGTCTGCTTGGAGGGGTCCAACACATCTGAGCCATGGTTGTAAGAAAGATCGTCGATAGAGTATGTTGTCGCGTAATTCGAATCGTTGCGCTGTGCGCCGTATTCTTCGAGCGTCTTTATTATCTTGGGGTAGGATTCCTTTGCTAATAAATTCGATGATAGGTGTCATCCACGTAGGATCTTGTTCCTCTATCACCGTTGATATCTCCATATCCAAGATTGACTTGTTTTTTAGGGTTTCCACCAATACCTGTTTTGAGAGGTGTGCGAAGCTTGTGGATGCAATCTTGCTGAGTGCGTCCGCCTTCCTGTTATCTCCTCTAGGTACTTGTTTAATTGTGAACCTATCAAAGTTTTTAATCAAAGATTTTGTCTTCTCCAGGTATTGGATCATGTGATCATCCTTGGCTTCGTATTCCCCTAACACGTGGTTAGCGACTAGACGCGCATCTACATTTGCTTCTAGGTTGCGAACACTCATTTGGATTGCGATGCGTAGTCCGGCTAGTAGGGCTTCGTATTCTGCCTCATTGTTTGTGGCTGTGAACTCAAAGCGTAGCGCGTAGGTGAATTCCATACCTTCTGGATTTGTGAGAATAAGGCCTGCGCCTGATCCATCTGCGCATGAGGATCCATCTGTGAACAAGGTCCACGGTTCCTGTAGGTCTGTTTTTGCTGCGGAGGTCGGGCTGTCGCTATCTGGCTTCTCCACGATAAAATCGGCTAAGACTTGTCCTTTGATTGCAGTGCGCGGCCTGTACGAGATGTTATACTCACTTAGCAGTACACTCCATTTTTGTAAGCGTCCTGATACATCTGGTTTGGAGATAACTTGTTTAATTGGCTGATTAGTGATTACCGCTATTGGATGCGCTTGAAAGTATCTGCGCAGTCTTTTGGATGCGAACACTAGAGCCAAGACCAGCTTTTCCATAGCACTGTAGTTAACCTCTGTTTTCTTTAGGGCTTTGCTTACAAAGTATATGGGTGTCTGGACGGAGTCTCTGTCTGTCAATAGTACTGCGCTAACTGCTCCGTGGGTTGCCGATAAGTACATGATTAGTTCTTCCCCTGGTCGCGGTGCGACAAGTTTGGGAAGAGATGCAGATGGTGTTTAAGTTGTTGGAAGGCTTCTTCTGCTTCGGGAGTCCAGCGAAAGTCTCCCTTTTTTGTGCACTTCGTAAGTGTTTTAAAGAGGGGAAGGGACTTGTCTGCTGACTTAGATAGGAAGCGATTCAGCCCTGCTAACTTTCCATTTAGTGACTGGACTTCTTTGAGTGTGCGCGGGGAGGGGAGATCAATAACAGCCTTTGTCTTCTCTGGGCACGGTTTGATTCCATCGGGTTCTATCAAGTATCCGAGGAACATGCCTTCCGTTGCGCCAAAGGTGCACTTCTTGGGATTCAACTTCATGTTTATCCTCCCCAACGTTCGGAATGTTTCCTCGATGTCGCGCACCAACTCGTCCTCTGTATGGCTTTTGATGACAAGGTCGTCAACATAGACTTCCAAGTTGCGGCCTACTTGTTTTTCGAAGGCTGTATCCTCCAGTCGTTGGTATGTCGCGCCAGCGTTTTTCAGGCCAAAAGGCATTTTTGTGTAGCAGTATACTCCTTGACTGGTGTGGAAAGCTGTTTTTTCTTCGTCTTCCACTGCCATCTGGATCTGGTGATACCCTTTATATGCATCTAGGAAGCATTTGAAGGGGTATCCGCACAAGGATTCGACTTTCCAGTCTATCTCTGGCAGTGGGTAGCAGTCTTGCGGACATGCTTTGTTGAGGTCAGTGAAGTCCACGCACATCCTTCAACTGCCATCGCTCTTCTTTACCATAACTGGGTTAGAAAGCCAGTCATGATAGTATACTTCGCGCATGATTCCTGCATCTACTAGCTTGTGTACTTCTTCCAAAATAGCCTTTGCACGATCTGGGGCCTGGCCGCGCTTCTTTTGTCGTATTGGAGGGTATCCTTGTCGGATTTGTAACTTATGCTCTGTGATAGAGCGCGGTACTCCCGTCATATGCTTTGGTTCCCATGCAAAGATATCTAGGTTCTTTTGCAAGAGTGCGCATACGGCTGCTTTACCTTTGTCAGATAAAGATCCTCCAATCGAAACTTGTTGTTCCGGAATCTGGGTGAATAGCGACTTTTAAATTTGGTGTTTTTCCCGTGCGCTGTTCTGGAATAGTCTTCGCTTCAGTTGTTACTGCGATGCATTCTCTTGGTGGTACTGTTGTGTTATAGAGAGTGACCACCCCTCCTTCCACTGGGAATTTAAGCATTCCGTGCGCTGTGGATGGTACCGCGCGCATGGATGATATTCCCGGTCTTCCAATTATACCATTGTATGGTGAAGGAGACTTTATTACCATGAAATTTATCCATGTCGCGGTTGAGTGTTGTTCATCTCCTACGACCACCAATAAGCGTAACTGCCCCATGGGCCAAATCTTTTCTCCTGTGAATCCTGTTAATGACATTGTAGCTGGTATCAACTGACTTTGGATTTCAGGTCGCAGCCTTTTGAAACAGTGATCGTACAGGATGTCCGCGGATGCTCCACCATCAATGTACATGCGGTGGATGTCATGTCCTCCCGTATGTATCTCAATGGTTAGAGGTTCCACGACTGCGTTGTCCGCGGCTATGGTAGGGAATGATATCTCTTTTTCTGGAGAGAATTTCTGGCTGACCTTTTGCTTTATCTTTCGTTGCCATGATTGTATCATGTAGATAGTATCAACTTTTTCTTTTGGGGGTTCTTTCTTGCCCCCGTTTCTCTGCTTATCCTTTCCCTCCTTAATGTTTTTCACGAGGTGGTCCATCCTGCCTTCTCTAACTAATTTTTCAACTAGTTGTTTTAGTTGAACACACTCGTTAGTTGCATGGCCTTTTTGGCCGTGGTACTCGCAGTATCCACTACCTAGGCGCTTTGCTTCTGCTGTGCGCATTGGTGGTGGTTTTGGGAAGTTCGCACCTTCTGTTACAAATATTTCTCTCGGAGTTTTAGTGAGAGGAGTATATTTGTCGTTGTCTCTTCCACTGCGATAGTTCCTGCTGCGGTTGTTGTTCTGATCATTGGATTGTCTCCGCGGCTGTTCTTGTTGCCTATAGTTTGAATATCCTTTTTTGCTATCCGCAGCAGCTTCTTCTCCTTGTATAAAGGATCTAGTGCGCTTTGTTAACTCGTCAAAGGATTGTGGAACTTTGTCATTAAGCTTCCGGATGAGTTCTGGGTTATTGATCCCATTCATGAACCCTGAAATTTTTAGAATTTCAGGACATGCTTTGACTTGTATGCACTCATCCTTGAAACGTTCCATAAAAGCGCTGGTGGATTCCCCTTGGCGCTGTTTCACTCTTGCTAGCTCCACAGGGTTTTTGGCGCACTTCTTTCGCTGGGTGAAGTTGTGGCGGAATACTTTCCGTAATTCCTCAAATCCACCGATGCTCCTACGTGGGAGTTTGCTAAACCATGTGCGCGCGTTTCCTACTAACGTGGAATTAAACATGTGGCACCACACAGGTTGTGGCCAATTTTCGATTGTTGCGGCTGACTCGAAAATTTTTAGGTGATCGTCAGGGTCACCTGTTCCATCATATGTTTTTACGTTAGCGGGCATGCGCCTGCGTTTGTGGTCTGAGTAATCGCTGATGCGTCGCGTAAACGCGTCAATTTTCTGACGTCGCCATGGGAGGGACATATCTTCGTTTTCCTCCTCACGACGTCTTCCTCTTGACTTCCAGTGTCCTGTTTCTTTATCCTCGTTGTCCGAGGAGTCACTGGAAGACGGGTAGTCTTTCTTTCGGCGCTTGCACCTACTTCTTTCAGAAGAGGAGCCTGAGGGATCTCTGCTTGGGGATCTTCTCCTTCCCAATCTATCTTGGATTCTCCTGCTCCCAGGTTTTGAAGATCCTTGGCTTGGCGAATGTTGAGGCCCTAATCGATCATGTATTCCTCGACTGCCAAGTCTGGAGTGGACATTGGTGCGCCTCTCGCTGTCTCCAGAGTACTGCGAATCAGATATTGTACCTAACCTATCATGGATAGTGGTACGTTCTGTGCGTCTTCCTCGTGGGTGACGCGGTGGTGATGGTTCACGTTCCAGAGCAAAATTGAGTCGTGCTTGTAGGCTCGTGTTTGCTCTTCTTGTTGCTTCTTCTTGCATGAGGGCAGTTAATGTTTCATAATTTTGGGATACAAAGTTCCCCAAAGTTAGATCCGGTGTGTCCTCAGTTGTTGCAAGAATTCCTTCCTCAATGTTAGGCGCCCTGTTCCGTTCAGGTGCGTCTGGCGGCACAGTGTTGTTCACTGCGGGTATAGCCTGATGAGGAGTGGTGAAGAGGGTGCGTTGGAGTTCCTCAACGCTTGGGACCACTGAAGAGATTATAGGTAGCTCCGTCGTTTGAAGAGGCTGGGTTGTTCCCGCCTCTTGGTGATCAGGTGCGCTGGTTGTCCCAGCAACCTGCCTAGAGGTCGAATCTTGTCGATTCTTCTTCTGATGGTCACGCTTTTCTGACTGCGGAGTCCGCAGGCCGGAATTCTTATGCTTCGTCATTCTAGTTCGTAGTAGGGTCCCACGGATGGCGCCACTTGTTGATACAAAAGTTGGGCGTACCTGGTTAGTGGGCTTTTGCTCTTATATCAATTAGCTTCTTAGTACTTTGTTACCTGCGCACTAAGAAAATAAACAACACCGTTAGGCTTATCGAGGGATTGTCTCCCCCGATTAGACTCCGGCGTGAGAGTAAGTAATCGATTTAGGGTTTAGTTGAAGAGTTAGGGTTGTATATCGTACCTTTAATGAGAATCGTGTGATTCTATATATAGGGGCTAAGAAACCGTATTTCTTGCTCCTCACTCTTCGCACGCGTGGTGCTTATCCAAGGTAAGGATATCTATTCCTTGAATAGATAATCCTTATCGTTACCCGGTGGGTTAGATTGGGCCTTTGGGCTTTATGAGCCCAAAGCAATAATACTACGGCCCATACCATTGTCATGGTAGCCCATTCGTAGTGGGCTTAGGTGTAAGTAATGTCTATCATTTGGGATTGTGGCCCAAATATAGGCTATACGTCATCAGTTTCCTTTTTGATTTCCTTGTAGTCTATAGATTTTAAACCCAAAAATAGCGACATCTAAGCATCAAACGAAAAAAACTAAAACGCGCGTCTCAAATTCACCATTCCTTTATAACGACATCCGGGAGATCTATACTTGTCATTATACTTAGGTGTTTTGATTTGTATCTGAATCTTTCCCTCTCCTTTACAAATTATTTTTGGTGGGCCCCACAACGACCCTATCAAATACGCATCTGGTTCTTGGTTTGTGCCTAAAACAAGAACATCACTTGGTCTTATCCCATAGAGATATTCGTGTAACCCAGGCATAGGGTCAAATAGTTTCTATTGGAAAGTGATACCATGATTTCAAGTGAATATCCGGTACCTTATTGATTATCTTAACCCTAATCTGGGAACTTGTTAACACTTATTAACCAACAATCAATAGAAACTATTAATGATAATCAATGGCTGCTGCTATGAGACAAATGGCTGCTAACTTTTCCAAGTTGGAAAAGTTTGAAGGTGTTGATTTCAGAAGATGACAAAAGAAGATGCACTTCTTGTTGTCAAGTATGAATGTGGTTTATGTTCTGACAACTGAGATTCTTGAAGATTATGGAGAAGATGCTACTATGGATCAGATGAGGGCAAGAAGCAAATGGGAGAATGATGATTATGTTTGCAGAGGTTTAATTCTCAATGGTATGTTTGATTCTCTATTTGATATTTATCAGAATGTTGAAACTTCTCAAGAACTATGGGATTCCTTGGAAGCCAAATATATGGCTGAGGATGCATCATGTAAGAAGTTCCTTGTAAGTAATTTTAACAATTACAAAATGGTTAATTCTAGACCTGTCATGGAACAATACAATGAACTTCTTAGTATACTTGGTCGATTCACACAACACAAGATGAACATGGATGAGGCTATTTCAGTCTCTTGTATCATCGATAAACTACCTCCTTCTTGGAAAGAGTTCAAGCATATGCTTAAGCATAAGAATGAGGAGTTAACTCTTGTTGAGTTGGGCAGTCACTTGCGCATTGAGGATTCACTCAAGGCTCAAGACATTGACAAGCCAAAGAGTAGCACTGCTACTGGTCCATCAGTTGTCAATATGGTGGAGCATAACAACTCCACCAAGTACAATGACAACAAGGGCAAGCGTAAGCATCAAGATAACACCAAATCTGATCTTAACAAGAAACCTAAGGTGACTTGTTGGAAGTGTGGGAAACCTGGACACTTCAGGAAATATTGCAAGGGTGGTAAAGTTGGAAACAAATCCAATGGATCAGGCACAGGTGGAGGGAATGGTAACACCAATTCTCTGAAAGGTCATAATGTGTTTAATAAGTCTTTTGAGATTTATTATGTTACATATATATCTGACATTTACTTTGTGCAGGATGATGATGTTGCGTGGTGGGTTGACTTTGGAGCAATAATTCATGTGTGTAAAGATAGAAGCTGGTTCAAGACCTATGAGTCAATGAATGATGGTTCTATTCTTCATATGGGAAACGAGTCAACTGCCCTGGTGCATAGAAAAGGATGTGTTGATTTGAAGTTTAGTTCTGGAAAGATTGTTTCTTTGTTTAATGTTTTACATGTTCCTGATATTAGAAAGAATTTGGTTTCTAGTAGTGTTTTGAATAATTGTGGTTATAAACAAGTTATTGAATCTGATAAATTTGTTTTGTCTAAAAATGGTGTGTTTATTGGTTTTGGTTATTTGTGTAATCAAATGTTCAGACTTAATATTGTTCATGATAAGATTGATTATGCTTTTATATCTACATCTAAACTTTATGATTCAAACCTATGGCATGCAAGACTTAGCCATGTACATTTTAAAAGAATGCAAGATATGTCCAAGGATGGGTTAATACCTGCTTTTGATATGAACACTGAAAAGTGTAAAACTTGTATGTTGAACAAGATAACTAAAAAACCTTTTCAAGGAGTAAAACGTGAAACTAAAGTTTTGGAATTAATTCACAGTGACCTTTGTGATTTACATGCTACTCCTTCTTTGGGGAATAAGAAATACTTTGTGACTTTTATTGATGATGCTTCTAGGTTTTGTTATGTTTATTTACTATATTCTAAAGATGAAGCATTAGATAAATTTAAAGTATTTAAAACTGAAGTTGAATTGCAACAAAGTTCCCTGATCAAAAGATTAAAGACTGATAGGGGAGGTGAGTACATGGATACTCTGTATTTTCAGTCTGTTGGTATAATCCATGAAACAACTGCTCCCTATACTCCTCAGCAAAATGGTATTTCTGAAAGGAAAAACATGGTGCTGAAAGAGATGGTTAATTCCATGTTGTCCTATTCAAGACTGAGTCAAGGGTTCTGGGGTGAAGCTATGTTAACAACTTGCTATTTATTAAATAGGGTTCCCAACAAAAAGAACAAAGTTACCCCTTATGAACTTTGGACTAAAAAGAAACCTAACCTTAATTATCTTAGGATATGGAGTTGTAGGGCTGTTGTAAGACTCTCTGATCCAAAGCAGAAAACTTTGAGAGAAAGAGGCATTGAATGCATCTTTGTTGGATATGCTGAGCATTCCAAGGCATATAGGTTTTATGTTATAGAACCTAATGAGTCTGTTTCAATTAACTCAATAATTGAATCAAGGGATGCACTCTTTGATGAGAACAGATTCTCATCTATCCCTAGACCAAGTCAAAGGATTCCAAATGAAACCAATGACAATGGTGTTTCAGAAGTATCTGATGAGGTTCCTGCTGAGGTTGTGGAACAACAACCTGAACCTGAGCTCAGAAGGAGCAGTAGGGTGAGGACTCCAAAATCATTTGGACCTGAGTTTCAATTATACTTAATTAAAGGTACAAGGAGTGAGGTCTCTGACCAATACTCCTATTGCTTCATTGTGGAGGATGATCCCAAAATATTTGAAGAAGCAATGAAGTCCCAGGATATTGCTTTCTGGAAAGAAGCAATAAATGATGAGATGGAGTCCATTATTGGCAATAACACTTATGTGTTGACTGATCTACCATTTGGTTGCAAATCTCTAGATTGCAAATGGATTTTCAAAAAGAAAATGAAGGTAGATGGGACTGTTGAAAAGTTCAAGGCAAGATTAGTTATTCAAGGATTTAAACAAAAGTCAGGAATAGACTACTTTGATACTTATGCTCTAGTGGCACGTATCAGTACCATAAAATTGCTAATTGCTTTGGCATCAATTCACAATCTGATTATTCATCAGATGGATGTGAAGACAACTTTCTTGAATGGTGATTTAGATGAGGAGGTTTACATGAACCAACTTCAAGGCTTCATCATGCCTGGCAATGAAAACAAGGTGTGTAAACTGATTAAGTCTCTTTATGGACTAAAACAGGCACCTAAGCAATGGCATCAAAAGTTTGATGAAGTGGTTTTGTCTAGTGGTTATTTACTTAATCAAGTTGACAAATGTGTATATAGCAAATTTGATGAATCTAGTAAAGGAGTCATCATTTGTCTATATGTTGATGACATGTTGATCTTTGGCACTGACCAAAATCAAGTTGATCTTACAAAAGAATTTTTGTCATCAAAGTTTTCGATGAAGGGGATATGGGGGAGGCTGATGTTATCATTGGTATTAGGATTAAACATGAAAGTAACAAATTTTCTATGTCTCAGTCTCATTACATTGAGAAGGTGTTTAGGAAATTTAATTACTTTGATTGTACTCCAGTGAGTACTCCTAGGGATACAAGTGAGAAGCTAATGCCTAATACTGGCAAAGCTGTATCTCAACTTGAGTATTCTAGGGTGATTGGCTGCTTGATGTATGTTATGACTTGCACAAGACCTGATATTGCTTTTGCTGCGGGTAAACTGAGCAGGTATACTAGTAATCCTAATGCTCATCACTGGCAAGCAATTCAGAGGGTTTTTAAGTATTTGAAGAGAACTATGGATTATAGTCTCTCATATACTGGTTATCCTTTAGTATTAGAATGATACACTGATGCAAGTTGGATCAGTAACACTGAAGACAATTCGTCTACTAGTGGCTGGGTATTCCTACTTGGTGGAGGTGCAATTTCTTAGGCATCCAAGAAACAAACTTGCATTACCAATTCAACCATGAAATCTAAATTTGTGGCTTTAGCTGCTGCTGGCAAAGAAGCTGAATGGTTGAAAAACTTGCTTCTTGAGATTCCATTGTGGTTTAAACCTATAGCACCTATTTCTATCCGTTGTGATAGTGCTGATACATTGGTAAAGGCTTATAGCCAGATGTACAATGGGAAGTCTAGACACTTAGGTGTTAGGCATAGCATGATTCATGAGCTTATCATGAATGGGGTGATATCCATAGAGTTTGTTAAATCTCAACAAAACTTAGTTGATCACTTGACGAAGGGTTTGGCTAGAGACTTGGTTTTGAAGTCTGCTAAAGGGATGGGTTTAAGTCCAACTTAGTCACTGAATGCAAGGATACCCAACTCCCTTCTAAGGAAACTTGGAAGCTGAGTTCAATATGGAAAGCTGATCATTTAGTGGACAGAAGCACATGTATCACAAACATCCCAAGGTTGTTCTTGTTACCTGCTGAAAGGAGGATGAAGTCTTCACTTCTTAATGGTTAATTTTCTTTGAAAAAGTGCTTAGTAGGAGCATGAATTAAAGATGAACCACCTATGTGAATGTTGAAGTTTTGCCGCTTCAGGAAGCTTTGGACTTTTAGCTTTTACAACATTTATGAATTGGATATGGACACATGGCTTTTATAGTGTCAGGATTATTTTAGTGTTTGAAAACTTGTGTGTATTTATCATCAGGTATTCAAATGGGTTGAAGGGTTCAATTCTTAGAACACCCCGATTCTCGAATATTTAAAAGTATATGTACTAATGTGGAAATTCAATCCTCAGGATATTTTCATTTATGCACTTTTTTTTGTTTTGTGTTTAATTTTTCATGTAAAGGAAGTGAACTAAATTTGGGGAGGATTGTTAGAAAATTTAGTGCATTGAAGGGATGAGTTCACACTTGGTAATGGGTTTGGAGGTACGGAGTGTACACCCATTTGGTCCATGAACACCCTGACTCAATAGTGGTTATACTAGTATGAATCTGTTTCTGCTAGTAGAATCTGTTTATGCTAGTAGAATCTGTTTCTGCTAGTAGAATCTGTTTCTGCTAGTGGAATCTGTTTCTGCTGATAGAATCTGTTTCTGCTAGTGGAATCTGTTTCTACTGATTGGATTCTGCTAGTAGAATCTGCTGCTAGAATGATTCTACTGACGGCATCAGTTTATTCTGCTGCTCGTTTTTAACCACTGATTCCTACTATTATGGAAAGTATTATTTTATAATTAATGGGCCGTTAATTATACATAATTCCATGGGCTAGGTTTGAGTATTCTCTATTATAAATAGAGGTCATAACACATCTGCATGAATATACGAAATCACAAAACCGTAAACACTTGAATACACATCTGGTTCTTGGTTTGTGCCTAAAACAAGAACATCACTTGGTCTTATCCCATAGAGATATTCGTGTAACCCAGGCATAGGGTCGAATAGTTTCTATTGGAAAGTGATACCACGATTTCAAGTGAATATCCGGTACCTTATTGATTATCTTAACCCTAATCTGGGAACTTGTTAACACTTATTAACCAACAAAATCTTGAAAATTAAATTATAAGAAATCCTTTAAAATAACAGACCCACTACCGATGCGTGCGTCAACGAAATGGAAAATGTATTCAATGAACAAGATGTTTTAACCTTCTCATGTTGTTAGACTTAACACATATCTCACACTTTAAATGGTCAAACTTGTCTGTCTTCTCCACTTTAGCGACACAACTCTAGCTTGTCGTATCGTGATCAAGACCTACAACAATACAAATACTCGATATAACGGAATGGCATGATGCGGATTTTGTATTTGTTACGGGTAGATATGCGATTGCCCCACTAATTAAAACACATTAACTAACATTAAATACAATATTTAATGTAGTCAATTAATTAACTTGTTAATAAATACGATTAATTTAGTTATTAAAACACCTCTTATATAAGAAATACAAATTATGTACAACCAACTTAAACACAATTCATGCATTAAATGTCACTAAGACAAATAATAAAGCATATTATACAAATATTCAAGCCGAACGGGCAACAGGCCAAACGGGCTCGAGCCTGAACGGAAACGGGCCAAACGGGCTCGAGTCCGAACGGTTTACAACTCCTTGCTTTCACTTTTGCCTTTTGATATCAATAACATTTATTTTAAGGTACCTGCCGCTTAAACGCGCGGATAACCTACTAGTCCGATTAAAAACTCCTCAAAGATTTAATTGTCCATTTTATTTATTCTCTTCTTATATAAGAGAATTCACACTTCATATAGTTGCAAGATGTGAATGTGATTGTAATTCGTTAAGATCCTTTATTGATTCCATAATTACAAAATTTATAACTGCGAGCATAACAAACACATGCAAAATAAAAAAAAGAAAATTCAAAAATTTAAGGTGCCGTTTAGTTGTAGAATTTTTTTCTTATTTTTCTGTTTCTAAATTCCTTGAAAAGAGAATGATTTTTTCTCTTTAGGAAAGAATTAAGAATTTTGAAAACCCGTTTAGTTAGAGTTATATTTTTCTTTTAAAAAAAATGAAAAGTTGGAGTTATAACGGCGGCCAGTGGCGGCGGCGGTACGCTGTAGAAGATGACACAAGAGATCAGAGTTAGAATGATGTGTGCTTTATATTGAACAGATCTCATCTCTTTTTATTGAGATATAAATGAGAAAGAAAAAAAATGAGAAAAGTAGGATGAGCTTTTCAATTTTTTAGTTAAAAGTTTGAAAATAAGAATTTAACTATGTTTGAAAATGTTGAAATTATGATATCATGACATTCATATAAAATAAACCAAACACATCAAGTGAGCATAGCGGAAGCAATTATAACAAGATCATATAACATGTAATTAATTAATCAATATTAAATAGTAAACGTACCTTTGTGATTCTAGCCCGAACAAGAATCAATTGCAATCTTCAAATCAAGAACCCTAATTAGGGTTTATGTGGATTATAAGAATTACCCCTTACATCTTTTGTAATTCAATACAAGAATCAAACAATAATGTGTTTGAATCACGTTCTTGTACACATGTACTAATTCAAGAAAAAGTTTATGCAAGTAAATAAAACACAAAACTTGTTTGATCAATAAAATCAAATCCCTTATGGGATTAGTTTGATGGATCAACTAGAACAAAGAAGAGGAGAGAAAACACTAAGATGTGTGTGTACAAGTTATGAGAAAACAATACATCTTGGGTTTGTATATATACTTATCAATACTTGGAGCACAAGGCACAAAGGAGGTGTGGAAACTTCCTTGGCCAATCAGTTTGGAGAATCCCCTAGGGATTCTAGAACCTTCCCTTGTTTCCAAATATTCATTAGTATTACTTTCCTAATCTTCGTCAATAGGTCATTAGTCATTTATCATTAAATACTAATTACTATTATTAGTTTTGTGTTTATTAATAATTACTTATAACATTTATAAATAATTATTTCTTTTTCTCTTCATACGTATTGTGTGCAATCCCGTGATCTCGAGTTCGATCATAACATACAATTACTAAAATAATGTCCATAATCTAACAGCTCCCACTTGGACATTTTTTAATAGTGTAATCACATCGGTTAGCGTCTTGCAACACGCCGATGCCTCTAGTACGATCTCGAGCAAGGCTCCTGGAAAAACCTTTTAATGATTTCTCATTATTATTATCCTTTTGTTTCTAATACCATGTTAATAAAGATATGGATTAAAGTCATTCCTTAATTAACCATTCTGTTTCTCGTTGTTTGTGATTGATCAAGATTACCAAATCTTCTGAACATATTCAGGGGAGATCTTGGGTGTGGCCACACATACATCTTACCAACCCTACGAGGGGCCCATTAGTATTAAACTCCTAAAATAAATTTGAAGGAACAAATTCTATCTTGACTACAAGCAAAACCTACAAACTTTATAACACTTCCGAAAACAACCTTTATGACTACCAGTTACGTATAGCGTTAAGTTGTTCCACAAAAATGTACTACATTCATGACACTTATCTTGCATCTCAAGTCTAAGGATAACTTCTCATGATTTACTTAATAACAAAATCCATAAAGTAACATCATGTAGTTGGGATAAGTCCTATATTCGGTATCATTGAATATCATCTGAAATGACATGACTACGCATCAATATACTTTAAGGATATTATACCAACCTTCAGATTTGTCTTGATTTAATAATATTCTCATATTATTAACTAACAATGGACAATTTAGAATAACATTTATTCATGGATTTAAATATACAAATATAGGATACAATTTATTATAAATTAAACATACCATGTATTTAAATTTATTATAATAATTGTTTAACATCCCTTATCCAAATACTAAATAGATCAATGCATGATAACTCTTGTTGATGAATTATGTCTCAAGTAATGACATTCTTACTTGTTGACAAAACATAAATCATCCAACTTTGATCTATCGGAATTTTAAGAATACTTATTTCAAGAATTCAACTAGTGAAGTTCTTGTATGTGCATACTCAACTATTTTGACAATGCCATATAATATTGCATAAAATGTGTGACATCCTTAACCACCAATTTATGATAATCAAACTTCCAAACATTTTAAAGTTTAAAGTATTCTTATTCTCTTAATGTATAATGCAACTATGCTTTTAGTAAGCATAACTAGTAACATCCAAGTTTGAAATCCTTACCATAACTAGTATTGAGTGTCATCTCAATTTTATTAGCATCATTGTATGCAAACAACAATATGCTATTAAAACTTTCCGTAAACCATAATATCTATTGTGTAATGTTTGATGCCCTTCAAACTTTCAAGTTTGTTGGCTATGACAATTTTCACAATAATTGAAAAATTGTTCATCTATAGAATTTGGAAGCTATTCCAGATTTAGGATGTGATTCTATAATCAAATATATTCTTTTAGAATATTATACAAATTATCTAATAACTTTTAATTAGATATTAATATTTCCGAATCATCTTGTAATCAAGCATGATACAACAAAACATGATGTTCATAAAAAATCTTTGAGTCATACTTAGATTTTATTCATGTCATACATAACTATTTAGACTTTCTAAATAATATATCATGCTATATTAGATTCATTTACCGCACATGTTTCAACAATAAACATTCATTCCAAGGTTATATGTCTTATTTCCTAAATCTTACAGGTAAAATTTCATTCCATTCTAAGACTTAACATTTACTTATATGGAATATTACTTTTCATATGTTCTACAACATATATGATTTAAGAAATTAAACATAATACTCCCACTAGCTTTTAGGAATACTTAGAAATTATCTTATTTCAATTATAAATCAAAACATGAATTTAATAATTAAACATAAAAATAATCTTCTAGATGCATGCATTTATCCATCCATGGATTATTGCACTTTGTACACTTCCAAAGATTTATTTGAATTCATAAACTCCTTTTGATTACTTATCGTCCTCGCTCAAGTAATCACTCAATAAAGAGTTTTGATATTCTATTGTCAATTTCATAAATATGACAATCATAATCTTTATATATTTAATGTGTTTAGAAAAGAATATTCAATCACAGTTAATTGCTTAAGTTTGATTAATAATCTTGTCATAAGACATGCATTAAATACGTGCACAATATTGTCCATATGATTTCTATACAAAGATTCAAACCACAAGAGTTACCTAATCTTTGAAGAAACTCATCTTTATTTTCTAGTCTAACTATTAAGATAAACCAAGTTTCTAAAATTGATTATCTTTATGGACAACATCTTAATCATTCATATCATGTATACTTTACCCAGTTTCATATTTGATAATGTATCATAATGATTATCAGGTTTACAATAATCCTGTAAATCATAGCCCTCAGCATATTAATCAAATATCTGAGATATATTGCTATTCTATGAATGATAATTCCATCATATTGAGATTTAACATTTAAATATCAAACTTCATCATCATCTTGAGATTTAACATTTAAATGTCAAACTTCATCATGATATTTACTAGTGTATTTTAGAAGATTATGTATCTTGTAATTTTATCTTTTAAAGATCAACACTCCCACTTGTTTTTAGCAATTTAAAGACTATCTTTAAATACTTAGCAAATAAAGAACCAATACAATGTTCTCTTTTGGGATATTACAAATACTTATTGATAGTTCCTGACTTAACTTTGTTAATAACCTCTTCATAAGCAGTTAAACAAATTTAGAACTTCAATTTAAGACTTAATGTGATTCATCACATTCCATCATATGATAATGTCTTATTAATCTTCTATGTTGGAGTTTTATTAAATATGTCCAAGTCATACTCAACATTCTAACCTTGATAACTTTTGGAAGAAAAGAAGTCATAGTTATCTTTAATCAAACAATATAACAAGAGTTTGATTTTCCTAACTGAACATACCATAAACATTTGATATTTCATTAGTATTAATATTGTAAGACAATCTAACAATATTAAAGATAACCATATTCCTTTTGACTTGTCTATTTACCAACTAATTCATTTTAATGGTATAATCATTTTCAAGCCTATTACATGCCTTATAAGACAAGTACTTTTTACAAAGTTACTTCATGTCCATGTCTTTACAAAAAAAACATAAACTGTTATAATCTCACTATACGTTATAAGTCATTTAACAATTTAATAACTTCATGTATATGTCTTAATTAAAAGACACAACAAGATAACGTCTTATTTTATTATAAGTCTTGTAACAATTAAAAGACTTTATGTTTATATCTTTACAATGAAATATAAACATGTTTAATTAAAGTAATTATGAACACCATCTTTTTGTTTCAATAGTAATTTCAAGTTAATTTATTACTTCACAATAATGTAAATAACATTATTTCTTCATTTATTTATGTCATTCCAAGAACACATAAATATTCAGATTGAAGTAGCATTAGATTACTTAATTAATTTATGTCATTCCATATATTCATAAATCTATAAATTAAAGTAGTCTTGATATCATATTGACACATGTTCTAATAGGTATCTAATTTAGAAACTGCAGATTCTCATAGTTCAATTACGTCAGTTGATCTGCTAGTAATGAAATATGAAATCCACCGTGTTGTTACAATCTAGCTAAGCTCTCACATAACATAAATTGTAACACCAAGTGTTTCTAGAATTAATATTAGAACCTTATTCTCTTACTTTGTAGTCAAGAGAATCCATTAAATCATATCTTTATGAGTTGTTTCTTGCACACATTAAAGATAACATTTCTCCCACTTGTGCATGGAACAACCTCATATAGTTGATAAACAACATGCCATGCATTTGTTTATGTGGTCAATATGATTGTGTCATAGATTTTAGCATAACAAGTAGATGTAGAACAACAATGTCTAGTAAGGAAACGTACAATACTTATCCTTAAAAGAATGAGTGTCTACACTTGGAAAGTAATTATCTTTAGCTACCAAGATGTCAAAGCTTGTAACTCCCACTGAATTAAAGATCATTACAATAATTTCTTATTCAGTAATAAGTACAAAATACTCCCACTGAATTTGACAACATTTAAAATGTTTCATATCCAGTGAAAACAAATATTGTGCTTTTAACTTTCCTACACCTTTAAATGTCCATACGTAACAATTACTTATGCACTAAAGAGTGTATTCTACTACGTGAATGATGGACTATCCACCAAATGCTTTTAACTTGAAAAATTGGGCATGCAATTTCTTCCTTAACAGGTCTACCATCCTACAATGTATGTAGCACCTTTAAAATAGTCAAAACAACTAGTTTGTCTTTAAACATTTTGCAGTAATTAGTCTAGCTTCTAATTATAATAACTCATAAAATGTCATACATAATTTTCTGTTAACCAAATATCATATTTGTTACTAAGAATTTGATCACCAAATGAGGATGATAAAATCCCTATGAAAAATATTCGCAATTTTCTTAACTATTAAAAATTTGCTATGAGTTATATTAGAATTTAGACATATCTAATACTCCTATTATCCTTTCTCATTCATGAAAAGGAATAGGATTGTGTCTCACTCTTCTTTCATAGAAAGGAGACTTCATTTGTCTTTTAAGTAAATTATTCTTAATCAAACATTTGTTTGAAAACAGAACGAGATCAATTTACCAAAGCCCAAAGTGCGTTTATGGTTTGAACGTTGCATTAATACATTAAAAGGAATTACAAAATTCAATTTCAGTATTTTCGATAATTAGATCTTTAAGAAAATAAAATACCCATTAGTAAATATTCATATAAACCATAGTATTTTCTTAAAGCTAGGCTCCTAATTGACATAGTACCATTACATCAGTTGATCTGCTAGTAATGATAGTATTCAACAAGGTAATTGTCGTACAATAATTGCCAATATCATATTGCAATTCCTAGATTTATGGGATTTACAATCACAAAACTTTTGTAATGTATGCATGTTTGATCCCCATCTTAATGCCTTGAGTCAAAGATCTCACTTCCTACTCAATTTAAGTCGTCTAACTTAAAAACTGTAAACTCACAAATCCATCACATCAGTTGATCTGCTAGCAATGAATTCATGAAATTTACATCTCCATTGCAATCTCGTCAAGTTCTCACATGATGTAAATTACAACTTCAAGTGTTCTTAATTAGATGGCATTCGACTTAATTTTATAAGAGTATTAATATTTTGATGTGATCAAAATAATGTATGAAGAAGCATGCATACAACTTCATAACATTTGTTTTACAAAACATTTTTATTACCAATTTGATAAGAATAAAATAACAAAGTTTTGATTGAGGTATCGGGTTCACCAATTAAAGAATTACCATCAATTATCGTCCACTATATCGTACTTTTGCATAAGCCCGAAAGCTTAGTGTTTCGGATAATCATTGTGGAATTGTGGTTAATTCACCCTTAAGATGACAGTGTACATGTAATGATTGTTCGGTATGTCTAATGTAAACACAAACGAGCGTTAAGACAGAATGTTGTCTCTCTAAGGCCACAATTTAATGCGAAGCCATCCTTATACCCATCTTATAGTGTGTAAACTTCGGTCGAGCCTATTTAACCATTACGTACAAAAACATCAATCAACCAATCCTTTGAGATTTATTCTTAAAAACCAAAACAATTTTGCCATTATTTAGTCTGTATTATTTTTCTATTCAAAATTACCCTTTTCGTTTATAAACATGTCTAACACAATTAATAAACAAAACAAGTAATGTACAATAAAAAATAAAACAACTAAATAAACAAATATACATAATCATAACAATTAAATATGTATAAAACATGTAGCCACATGCAAATCTTATTCAATAGTCCTATTAATAATCAAATCTAGGTGTACAACGTATTAATTCAATTAAGGCTTTCTTCTTCTAGGAAAAAGAGTCACATACATCGATAAATCGATTGCGCAAGCCAAAATTAAATAAATACCACATAGCACATAATTGATTACTTAATATTGGAGTCTTCCCCAATTCGACATCTATTAATAAATTTACATGTTGCGATATAACTTAACCATTAATTCATATAAACAATTTAAACCATTTAAATTATCACACAATAAAAAAAATCCATGCAAATATGCACTTTTTCATGGATTTAGCTTAACAATTAACATATTGCACCAAAATCGTTTACTAAAACGCATAACAATTACATGACATCTTAGGGCTTCTAATCATATTTAAAAAATCAAAAACCAAAACCCTAAAAACCCTTAAGGTCAAATCGACCCAAAAAAAAATTTAGGGTTAGGAATCTAACAAATAAACCCTAAAAACATGTAACTAAACGAATCAAGATCCAATTTTTATGCGTTTCGATAATTAATTACACATTATAACGGCTCTAGATGCCACTGTTGGAATTATGATATCATGACATTTATATAAAATAAACCAAACACATCAAGTGAGCATAGCGGAAGCAATTATAACAAGATCATATAACATGTAATTAATTAATCAATATTAAATAGTAAACGTACCTTTGTGATTCTAGCCCGAACAAGAATTAATTGCAATCTTCAAATCAAGAACCCTAATTAGGGTTTATATGGATTATAAGAATTACCCCTTACCTATTTTGTAATTCAATACAAGAATCAAACAATAATATGTTTGAATCACGTTCTTGTACACACGTACTAATTCAAGAAAAAGTTTATGCAAGTAAATAAAACACAAAACTTGTTTGATCAATAAAATCAAATCCCTTATGGGATTAGTTTGATGGATCAACTAGAACAAAGAAGAGGAGAGAAAACACCAAGATGTGTGTGTACAAGTTATGAGAAAACAATACATCTTGGGTTTGTATATATACTTATCAATACTTGGAGTACAAGGCACAAAGGAGGTGTGGAAACTTCCTTGGCCAATCAGTTTGGAGAATCCCCTAGGGATTCTAGAACCTTCCCTTGTTTCCAAATATTCATTAGTATTACTTTCCTAATCTTCGTCAATAGGTCATTTATCATTAAATACTAATTACTATTATTAGTTTTGTGTTTATTAATAATTACTTATAACATTTATAAATAATTATTTCTTTTTCTCTTCATACGTATTGTGTGCAATCCCGTGATCTCGAGTTCGATCCTAACATACGACTACTAAAATAATGTCCATAATCTAACAGAAAATTGTTGGAAAAAAGTGTGAATAAACGGGTTTTCACTTTTTTCATTTTCAAATGAAAAATTCCTGAAAAAATTGAGTATTTCTTTCAAACTAAACGCACCATAACTCCATAAGATTCTTTTACATGTTTTCAACATGCTACTCCTGTCTATTTGGGCAAGAAAGACTCCATTAGAAAGAATCACAACTTATTTATGTTGGAGAGAATACCAATTTGTATTTTAACGTTTTCAATACCAAAATAAATGTGATATTTGTTGCATATATTATTTTATTTAATATGAGGTAACTTAAATTTTGTATACAATAATCATGTACTGATTCCATAAGGATAAAGTGACGTTTTTGGTGGAATAAATGTATGTAATGAACTTGATCAAGTCGTCCTACTATAGATACTCTTTTTGTCACTTATCGTTTAGATATTTTAGTGAAATTTGATCCTTAGAGTGGGATCTTAGTTTAATAAACATCAAACATGATGTTACTTATGAATAGTTTATAATCAAATACTGTGTTTTGAGTTTCATATATTTAATCAACTTTGAAATGGACGTGACCTTAAGAAGACGAATGCTTTGATGCTATCGAACCTACATTCAAATCGTATTTTGCGTAAAGGTTAAAAAATGGAAACACGAATGAAAATTTGTACGGTTGATATATCCTATAACATGACCGTACATAAACTCAATCTACAATGTGTAGCTTAGTGGTAAGATATTCTAGAACTCTGAGGGTGCGCTTGGTTCAAAATGGGGAATGAGAAATGGAAAGATAAAGGGAATGCAAAGGGTATGCAAATGAATGGAATAGAGATTATCATTATCTTTGATGGTGCTTGGTTTAAGAAAAACACATTAACCTCCAAGGTGGTGGTGGTGGCGGCGGGTGGTGGTTGGCAGTTGGTGGTGGTGGTGGTGGTGGTTGGTGGTGGCGGTTGGTGGTGGTGGTTGCTGCTACTGGTGGTGCTGGTGGTAGTGGTTGCTGCTGCTGGTGGTGATGGTGGTGGCTACAGCTGGTGGTGGTGGTGGCTGGTGGTGGTAGTGGTGATGGTGGCTAGTGGTGGTGGTTGTGGCTAATGGTGGTGGCTGGTGGTGGTGGCTGGTGGTGGTGGTGGCTGTTGGTAGTAGTGGTGGCTGGTGGTGGTGGCTAGTGGTGGTGGTGATGGTGGTGGCTGGTGGTAGTGGTGGCTGGTGGTGGGTGCTGGTGGTGGTGGTTGCTGTTGGTGGTGGCTGCTGCTGCTGCTGCTGGTGGGTAATCATTACCATACCTCCCAATTTACTGGGTAATGCCTCATTACTTGCATTCCCTAGTCATAACCAGGCATATTTAATCATTACCTTTCCCATTCCTCACCCCCCATTACCCCCAACCAAGCACCCCCTGAGAAGAAAAATCAGAGTTCAAACTTCGTTGAATAAACATCTTGATAGCTAAAGAAAAGTATGAAAACAGTCACAGAAATACTGATTAATTAGGGCGCGTGCCCGTGTACATAAAAGGTAAAAAAGGCTCGATTTCATTGAGCTACTTGAACATGCATCCTTCTTCGTTTAACTGTTTATATATGCCTATACGTATGTTGAGAGAGTGAAAGAGAGGATATGGTATCGTATTTGTATACATATACATGTACATGCATGTATATGTACGTGTGTTTATCCGTATATGTAGGTACATGTGAATAGTTTTATATTTATCAAAAATAACGAAATTATGAAACACATTTGTAAAGCAGTGAGTTTCATGCCCCAAGTTACAATGTAAATATTTTTCACAAGTTGTTTGTAATGAATTCATTTTACAAGAGTTACATTATTGTTGTCATTGCCATTTTGCGCCATATAATATCCCTAACCAGACACCTCGTAAATGACCACCTATTCTAATGTTTGATACATCAATGTCTGAAATGTAATTTACAATCACAACCAGTATAATGTAATATTCATTTATTTCACTGGGTTTAATACTATTTGGTATTATGGTGAATGAGAAGTTGTTAGTGCCTCAATAAATTTTCGGGTAAATTGCAAAAATGGTCTTTCACGTTTCACAAAATTGCAAAAACGGGACCGAGACAAAAAGTAGCGTAAAAAAGCCACCAACGTTCCACATTTTCGCAAAATCGCCACTGAGAGCCATTTTCCGTTAATTTCAGCGTTAAGTGCCACATATTTGAGGGTAGTATCGTCATTTCACTGTTCATACTTATTAAATTTGCCGCCATAATCACCTCTGTGCTTGGTATCAATGTGATTAGACCTCAATGGCTAAATTTGCAAAGTTATTTTCAAACATCTACCACCATAAACCCCCCTACAACCCATATCTTCTCCACCACGACTCGCATTGACCGTAGCAGAATCACAACAAGAATGCAATCAACTCAAATGTCAGAAAACACAACCATGATAACCACCACCATAACGACAACGACCACCACCAGCACCAACGCACACCAACAAACTTCAACGTTTGTGACCACAACAACTGTGACACATCCCCCCACAACAACTCCAATGTCCATGTTGTCATTCAGAAGACACAAAGTTCTGCTACTACAACAACTACAACACATCGCAGCCGCGTCACTTTTGTCGTAGCTGCCGCAGACACTGGACCCATGGCGGCGTGCTCCGGGACATCCCTGTTGGAGGTGGAAGCCGGAAAAACAGAAAAAGAAAAAACTCCATGAACCCCACCATCACCTCGGCATATCTTACCACGTTTGATCAGCCGGAGTACCAGGACTACCATAGTGTGATGCCGCCTGCCCTGAGCCTGCTGCCGCCTACCCAGGGCCTGCCGCCGCCTGTGGATTATGCCGGTGATGAGAATGGGTTTGTGTCGTCGTTGTTGGAGGATGTTTCTTTTGATGAAGGTGTCTGGCCATTTTTTGGAAATTAGTGTAGTTTGTTTGTTGGTTTGTTAGTTTTAGTTGTGTATGTACCCCGATCTTTTGATGGTAAATGGTATGCTTGTGAATGGTAAATGAATGGTAATTCAGTAGTTATATTTACACCCAGACTTGCCCATTTTGACAATCATGTTTGACTTTTGCACATGATTGTACATGCACCAAAAGACCCAGAATTGCCCAAAATGGATCTAATTGACTATCCGTGTAACCATTGACTATTCGTGTAACCACATTCAAGGTAATACGCAGGCACAAAAATACCCAAAATTACCCAAATTGGCAATCAAGTTTGACTTTTGCAAATAACATTATGGTTGACTTTTGCAAATAACATTATGGTTGACAAGCAAAGCATAATAAATCAACACAACAAACACATAACATGACATTAACATTCATTCAAATTGATAACAGAAACATAACAAAACATAATATATCATTAAAATTCATTAAAGTTCTAAAGTCCCTTGACAAATGCGTGCTTGTTGAAGAGCTTGAGCTTCGCTTCTGCCATCTTCTTCTTCAACTCCAAAAGCTCGATAACATCGGACTTTTGAAGCTTCTTCAAGAACTCCAAGCATTTGAACATCTGCACCGAGGGATGCACAAGTTCCATTTCAGCCATCATCTTGTTCCTTTGAACGACAATATCAAGCAACTCTTGATATGCCACAAACAGATCTTTGGCATACTTGATATCATGCTCCGTCTCCCTAGCAAAAAAGACCGTCATCTGGTATGGTAACTCGGTTGAGTTAGCAGCCCTAGCAAGCTCCTCAAGAAGGACAAATTGAGACATTCTTTTGCAAATTTGATTCAAAAAAGTTTTACTGTGTTTGTTTACTGGATGAATGAGGAAGTTACTCGGGGTATAGGCTATAAATAGGCGTGGTAAGTACATGTAAAAATGTGTTTTGGGCGTGTTTTGGGTAATAAATGATAAACGTTTGGGTTACCAACATACACATCCCAAAATTGCCTAGTTTTTTTGGCTTCCATTAGATCTGATAACATGTTATGCAACCATTGAACCTAGTTAAGATTACATAACCGATACATAAACATTAATAAAGTAAACATTGTTATAAATGATCTACTAAAAGACCATAGCAGAATCACAACAACTTATTGACCTAAACATAAAAGCATAACCATTATTTAGCATCATCCTTGGGATTCTTGTCAGCATCGTCCTTGGGTTTATTGTCAGCATCAACCTTGGGTTTTTTGTCAGCCATCAGTCTTCGCCTCTTGATTGATCTTCCTTGGTCTTCAAACTTGTCCTCTGTGATCACTCCATCTTGACCAACTCCATTTTTTCCATCTGGTATCACAGCCACATCAGAAACTCTTTGTTCACCATTTCCAATTACTACAGCACACTGATCATCTGGTATCACAGCCACATCACAAACTCTTTGTTCACCATCTCCAACTACTGCATCACACTGCTCATCTAGAATCACATCCTCATCACGAACTCTTTGTTCACCATCATCACCATCAACACCATCAACATCCACAAGTGGAAGCAAACTGAAACTAATTGGTTCAGCATAAAGAGCATACACCTCTGTTCCTTCTCCAGCTGCAACAACGTCATCAAGTTCATCCAATGCTTGATCTATTTCAGCAAACATGTCACTAATCTCTTGAGGCTCTTCAGGCTCTTGAGGCTCTTTAATCGCATGCAACTCTTCAGGTTCAGGTACATCAACTAAATGGTATGGATCACCATGCCATTCTTGTTCAACCTCTTCATCACTTGCGTCAGCATAATACGCATCATCAAAATCGAGATCATAAAAATCGAGCAAACCTGTAGACTCCTCACTTGAATCCTCCACAGTCAAGTCTTGGTCAATCTCTCCCAATAACCTTCTGAATTGAAACTCATCACTCATCCTTTTTGTATGACCTGCAATCATTTTTTGGGCACAAAATGTTGGTGGGAAGTCACTGTCAGAATCAGTATCAAAAACAGGTCCAGCCTTCTCAGGTTGTCTTGTCTTATGCCACTCTTTATGCCACTCTAACAATAGTAATTTCCCACTGTTTCCAGTCTCACCATCAACACCCTTTCCAGCAGCCTCATTCATATCATCATCCACTATTTCTTCTATCACCACACCCTTGCCCTTAGTCATCATTCGATCCATCATCTCACACTTAACAATTGAAACACCGGTTTCAATATACAATCCAATTGTGTAAATATAGGAACATACTCCAGAAGTGTCTTCACATCTTCGTCAGACTTTAGTGGTAGTAAACCATCATCCAGTGACTCCCCAGGTATCCTAAAGTGAGTAAACATAAGGGTACTATCCGAGTAACCTAAATCCTCTAACATTTCGCCCAATAATTCTATGGAGAAAACGTCAGAGTGAATTCCGTCAAACCAATCTGTATCTCCAAAGAGATATCTTCTTCCTGGTTTTGAGGTGAATTCACCATTGTGATGGATTTGCAAAGAAAACATTCAAATCTGTGGAACACATAAAACATCAATTACTTCCGACAACAATAACAAGTTTAAATGGAAAACATTAAAATGGAACAGAGTATTCTTACTATAAAGGATTCCTAAATCATGTATCGGGGTACTGCGTGCACGATTTTGTCAAAGCTTAACCATTCTCAAGATCTTTAACTGTGAAATTAATGTTCTCCTTGGAAGAAATTGATACCCGTATATAAAGTATTGCTCTAAAGGACTAACTTTGTAAAACAAAACACTGGAAACTTAAGTTATTGGCGGGAAAGGGTTAAAATGACGATACTACCCTCAAATACGTGGCACTTAACGCTGAAATTAACGGAAAATGGCTCTCAGTGGCCATTTTGCGAAAATGTGGAACGTTGGTGGCTTTTTTGTGCTACTTTTTGTCTCGGTCCCGTTTTTGCAATTTTGTGAAACGTGAAGGACCATTTTTGCAATTTACCCTAAATTTTCACACCCTAACAACCAAACATATGATTAATGATTCGTGGTCCAAAACTCAGTATTATCAGCGTGTGCAAATTTACAGCTATCCTAGCAATCTTAAAATGAAGAAAGATATTTCAGTAATCAAATCTTCTTCTTTCTTTTATCAACAGTAATTTTTTACAACGTAAATCACCTATTTCACAAATACCGTATCACATATATTGATGAATCACTCACATATCGTTAGCACAAAAACTTTTGTATCATTTATCGTATCTATATGCATTACTGAAGAGACAAATTAGGTACCACCCGTCTTAATTATTTTTATTGTATTCCATCCTTAATTATGTCAAACCTTGCACAAAATGGACCTTGTGAATTAATAGAAAAGAGAGATTTTCTCATATGCAAATGAACATGATAGATTGTATTAGGTAAAATGTAAAAATTGTTGGTGAGATAATTGTGATTTACTATGCGACTAATGAGATTTCAAATTATACTCGGATATGAGTTAGAGAAGTGTAGAGTGCACAATAGTTTGAGCTAATATGTTTCCACCACGACAAAGAGCAGGGGTCAAGGGGCAGCGCCCCTTGCGGGGCAAATAGAATCTGTTTATTAACAGTTGTGACTGTTGGATAACAATTGTGACTGTTGGTTTATAACCAACTTAACTGCCATAACTGTCAAACGGAATCTGTTTATTAACAATTCATTGTCTCATTCTTACATATGAAAAACACAAAAAATTCCTCTTTGTTTATACTTAGTATTTCTATGCCAAGAAAACTAACTGTTCTTCTTAAATTATCCCGATAAAGATTTGGTGATACCCAGACATAAATAGGGTCGAAATACTTTATAAAAAAATGAACATACACGATTTGAAAAGATATACAATATTATCATCACACCCCTAAACCCAATTTCTAACAAGAGTATAGTGTAAAAAACTAGGGTTATGATGTGATATAATCTTGACGATATATTAAGAGAAAAAATTGCTCTCCTTTTTCCTTCTCCCATCTCGCGCTATCGGATGAACTAAGGAACAAAGGGTCGAAACCCTTTGTTCGAAACCCTTAAGTCAACATCTCAGTCGACGAGACCAAAGGGTTTAGCCCTTTGGTTGATTGCATGTCACACAAGGACGATTAGGGTTTCCTAAACCCTAATCGCAACCTTTATTCGACCCTTTGGTTGATTAGGGTTTTTACCCAACTTTGCACTCGCCTAAATTTTGATGGGTTTGTAGCCCTAGTTCTACCTGTGCAGTATCGGTAGATACATGACACAACCCTAGTTGTGACATTCCCTAAGAAACCGTAATCAAGATCAAGAAGCGTCAAGAAGGTATTTCGCGTAGCATAAGAAGATCAGGAAGCTTACTACTACCAGGATTTACAAGTAAGTATTCTTACCCTCCTTATGTGTTAAACGTAGGTTATATCACTGCTTAGAAGATCTATGTACAAAGGGTTATGGTCTGCAAGGCTTATGTGTTTATTTTTTGTTGTCCATGTTTTATGGCCATGCGGATGACCACCAGAACCCTATACGTGGGTCTTGTACATGCAAATTTTCATCTCATTTTCAATTGTCATTCATGTTATGTTTGAAATATTTTCTATATAGAAAGCACGGGGAAAATGTGAGGTAAATGGTGTTTGATGCTTGCCTATAGTGTTAAATAATCCAAGCCTAAACATGGCTAATGATGGTTTTTATGCAAAAACATTTTTGATGCTTTCTTCTTTGGTTTTTAGATTATTACAAAATGGCTAATCTATGAAAGATTGGATTTGAATTCATTCATAAAGGAGAAGATTCTAGCCAGTTGGTCAAAATAGAATCAATAACTAACACATTTTGTTTAAATGAAAGTAAATATTTTTTTTTTAAAGTTTATACCATAACGTAATGTTTTATAAAATGATACAAGTGTTTTATGCATTGTGTATGATAAAACTTTCTTTGATCATTATGCAAGTTTTAGAGGTTCATATACATACTTTAAGTGATTATTGACAAAAGATAACTTATGTCTAAAACATGTTACTTGAACTTTTAGTTAATACGCTTTTATATTTGTCATTAACAAAACGTAATGAAATCATTAAATAGGAATAACGTTTTTATGCATTTATTTGCATTTACATACCCGTTGACTCGTCGACTCATCTGGGGTATTTAAGGAACCAGTTTTTAAAACATTTAATAAAATATAAGTAATTGTAAAAACAAAATTTTAATAAAATTAGGAGTAAATTTTGGAGTAAAAAAGAAAATCATTCACTGAATTAGTTGTTAGCATGTGTTAACTTATGAAACTATCAATGGATATTTTTAGGTTTAATTTTAATATAAGGGGTAGTTTAGTAATATTATTGTGTTAAAATTTTATGTAATAATTTAACATGAGGTTCATGTTTAGTACACTGTACATAGTATAGATTTGAAAACAAAAATATGTTTCTAGACAGAGATTATCAAAAAATAATTATTTGAACAATAGGCGTTTCCTTTTGTTACATTGTTCTATGATTTGTTTGTTTTCTTTACCTCAGTGTAACTATTCATTTACTTAGTTAATGTAGCAAAAATTTGTGAAAAACATAATCGATAAGCTTGTAAAAAACATAATTTTCGATATGCTATAAATTTATATTTTATCATACTGAAGTTTCCTAGCTAGTACAAACATATTACTTTGGTAGTTCCGATTAAAATACAAGACACACAGAGGTGATGTGTTTGGGACCAACAAGATGTCAAAACAATAACATCCATATCCATATTTTGCCCCCACAATCAATGATATAACAGGAATGTAGGCTCGTACATACGTATATTAAAGGGGTATACCTATCTATGTTTGTGCCACATATTTTTGATAATCAGAAAGTTGTTACATTATCTAACTACCTAGTCATGTATTTATGATTAAGTGAATAAAACCTAAAGCCATGATTGTACTGAAGATATGTAATGGTTAATATAGAAATGCATATGTAATAACGGCATAACCACAAATGTCATATATATATGTTGTTGAAATACTGATAGATTTTATATTTATAAGAACTTATTACACAAGTTGGTAAATGTCTTCTTTGTGAAAGAACAATAATGTTTTTATTCTAAAATCTGGTTTTGTAGTTGTATAATAAATTGTGTAGGTATACTTGATTTACTTGGTATGACTACTGTATATATTGTTTTTATCACAATTCACAACCCAGCCGTAACTTACCATTAAATTTACAACCTTACTCGTACAATGTTACTTCACAAAACCATGTAAAAGGTTATAAAGCTTTCTTAGAGTTTCAATATGGCAAATCGTTCTATTTTGAACGCACTCTTTGTGAAAAGATAAAGGTTTGATGCAAGACGGAAGCGATCGATAATTCTAAGCATGTTCTAACAAATGGATTATAAAATGTTTAACTAACTACGAACAAGAACTTGTAGGTGATGAATGTAAATTCGACATGTTCAGTTCCCATACTAGTCGCTTTAATATCGTCCCTCGTCCAAAAACCATAATCTTCGATAAATCCACGCTTGTCATTCGAAATGGGAAAGCATGTATGTGTAGGACTCTCTTGTAACTTGTAAGAGCATGAGTTATATAT
This sequence comes from Artemisia argyi, assembly GCA_030686995.1. Lineage (NCBI taxonomy): Eukaryota > Viridiplantae > Streptophyta > Magnoliopsida > Asterales > Asteraceae > Artemisia > Artemisia argyi. The sequence goes on from CM060706.1 coordinate 66,512,592, forward strand.
GAATGAAATATACATTTTGGTTGAAGTGGGCAGTGGTCACAACGAATAATACGTAACATTCAGTATACACAAAAAATGATTATAGGACAATTAGTATAATAGCGTCTACAATGCAAAAACCAACAATAGCTTTTTACTATTTTAAAATGCTTTTTGAGAAGGGTTTTTAGCATTGCATTCAAAGCTTTTTGAAAAAATTAAAAGCCATTTTTCAAAGTCTTTGTTATTAATTGTGGTATACATTTATTTCATTAAATTCATCAAGTCTTTAAAGACTTGATGCATTGTAGATGCTCTATGATTCATTGTGTTTTGGTGTGCAAAAACAATTTATCAATATATCAACAAACATGAGGTCTAAGTTATCGTGAGACAACTAGACATAGAGAATTACGAGTAAACCTTTTAGAAAAAAGATTACCTCGCAAAAACTCGTGAAAGTGATATTAAAATTGTGAGACCGGGAAGTGATTTCCCGGGTCGTACCCCAACGAGGTGTGAATGGAAAGTTTCGAGAAAAGATCGAGATTAAAACCTTATATGTTTGGTTGTAAAAGATTGTTTGGTTTTGTGATACGTTAAATTAACGAAAATTACGAATTAACGAACGAAAATGGGATAAACGTAACCTAAATGGGAAAATACACTAAGGAATGCTAAGAACTATTTAAAATTACCTAAAAAGCTACGGGAAACATGTTAGGGAAAACGGGGAATCCTAAAACGTAATCTAAATTAAAAATGCGACGTTTATTAAAAATAAACGTCAACGTACAAAATAAAACGCGAAATTTGAGCTACAAAGGTCCTACGGGTTTCCAATAAATTTTCTTACGCACTAAATAACAAAAGAAAATTTCAGAAAAAAGAAGATTAACTTTTCAACAAAAATTCTATTTATTATGAATTAATTACTAATAAACACTAATTAAATTGTAATAAATACTAAAACTAACTTGAAAAATCTGAGACTTTTTTAGTAAATACTACAGGTTATTACTAATCTAAGAAAAATATAAAAAGGGGTAGCACAATGCAAAATAAGCAAACTAAAAGCACACAAAAGCTGTTAAGCTTATTTGATCAAAAGAAACAAAGAGGATCTTAGGCCATCCGAGGAAGTATTTGGCGGCGAGATGACGGCGTCACACCTTTGTTCTTGACGTCGTCACCCCGATTTTCCTATATATAGTTTTCTAGTTTTTCACATTAGAGAGAGAAGTTTTGGAGAAACCCTAAAGACGATTTTGGTGCAACTTTTACAGGTTTTTCAAGGGTTCCAAACCCTTGATACCTTGCATTGTAATTGAGATAAGTGTTCTTCTAATTCAATCAATATATCTATGTGTTGGTTGTCTATATCTTGTTCTTGTCTCAATTCCATTATGCTAGGCTAGATCTCTCTTGTGTTTGCTTAGATCTAATGAAACCTAGATATTGATTATGTGTTGATTACTTGTTTATTCTTGTCTTGGATGAATGATTTTATATGTTAGGCTTAAGAAAACTGGCAGATCTCCAAATGGTAACATGCTTGAACGTCTTAAGAAACATGAACCGAGACGTACTAGGTCTTTATTGGTTGTATTTAATGCATGAGCCACTGTTTACAATCCCTATAGTTGTGCTGGGCATGGTGTAGGAGGAGATAAGAGCTCATAGAATTGGGGAGTTATGTATGCCACCCCATGAATGGTATTAAGGAATACAATCCGTCATCCATGCAATTATAACAAGTAATTAACGTGTAAAAGATATCCAGGGAGTAGTGAAATCTAAGTAAACATATTTTCTCCAATTACTGCTCACAACATTAGTTTAATTAGTTTAATTTCATTTTTAGTATTTTATTTTGATTGCATCTTAGTTTTGGGTTAGTTGAATAGCAACTAATTCCGCCCACTCTTCCAAAAACCGATATTTTAATTGCTTTCATAAAAATATAAAAATACAAAAATAATCATCCCTCACCCTTAGAACTAGTAATTAGGCTTTCTAATCCTAGCGACACTATTCCTAAGCTGAACGATCAATCCCCCGGTACTTGTCACTATACTATACTACAACGATCAGGTACACTGCCTGGTGGGGGTTGTAAGCTTCTCGAGATCCCTCGAGAGGTAAAGCCTGTTGCGATTCCTACGCACCATGTTTTTGGTGCCGCTGCCGGGGGAATAGTTATTGTCTAGGTTAGGATTTCTTTTTATTAGGTCTACTTGCTAGATTCCTTTCTAGTAAGATTTTATTTTTATTTTTAGGTCTTCTTTAGTCTATCTTATTTCTTCGTGCTTTTGTTCGTGACTCTTCACCGTCCGCCATCATGGCAACCAACGAATTCTCCAGCCCTAGGATCACTAGGAGTCGTAGTACCACCAGAGACCTTGTCTTGCCTTATGCAGAACCCGAAAGAGAAATGTGTAGGTTAAGACGAACTTACTCAACTCCTGAACCATCCAGCATTGCTATCAATTTTGATGCACCTCTCTCTGAAGAAAATTCAGAAAACCATGTCTCAACCCCTAGCTCCCAACCCAACGACGACACTAGTACTCCCGCAACCCCCATTCCTAAGCGTCTCAAAGATTACTCCTCCCCAACCTCTGGTGGCTTCTCAAACGCCATTGTCTACCCAAACGAACACACCAACGAGGTCTTGCACGCAAACGATGTGTGGCTTGTCAAAAGTGTGTGTAAATTTCACGGACTAGATGAGGAAAATCCAATCCAACACATCAAGGACTTCCTGAAAATAGTGGACACCATCCATACGGATGGGGCTACTAGAGACACATCCCGATTGCGATTCTTTCCTTTCACCTTATATGAAAAAGCCCAAGAATGGTATGACAAACTCCCTTCTGAATCTATCTTCACATGGGAGCAACTCATATCCAAGTTCTATGAGAAGTTCTTTCCACCTGGAAAAACCTCAGCACTTAGAGATAGGATCCTCCGTTTCCGGAAGGAAAAGGACGAACCCTTCTATAAATCGTGGACTAGATTCAAAGATTCAATAAGACAAGTTCCCCATCATGGCATTGAGCTTTGGCTCTTGGTCCAAATCTTCTACGAAAATATCTCCTCTAATGACCGAAACGGAATTAACCAATCTAGGAAAGGAAGATTGGCCAATCTTAGTGCCGAGGAAGGATGGGATAGGATTGAAGAATATGCTCAAGACCAGGATGACACTTGGGATGAACCTAAGTCGATTGTCAGCATTTCTGAGATCACCTCGGATCGGTTGAGCAAAGTTCACAAAAGAGTGGAATACCTAGTTGGATCGCAATTACCTAAACAGCTGTCGAATCCTTACTTGATCTGCGATTACTGTGGAGGCCCGCATGAGGTAGAAGAATGCGGAGGAGCAGCCACAACTGAACATGCATGCTTGTCAGGAGGGGACATTTATGCTGATCCCTCCCTTTTGCCTTTCTACCAAAATGACGATTACACCCTTTGGGGAAATCTGGTAAAGAGAAAAGAAGGGGAGGAAGGCCCTGAATTCAAAATCAGGAGCAATTTCGAATATGACCTTGGTCACTTCACTCAAGAAAAAGACTTGCAAATGAAAGGGCTTAATGAGCTTTTCGACGAGCAGCAGAAGGGTATTGAAGAATTTTTCAACAAGCTTAACTCAACCCTAGATAACCTCCAAACGCCATTAGAAAGAAAAAAAGACCCCATGCTCGCGATAACCACACGAGCTGGAACGACAACCAAGGACCCTCCTTACCCAAACTCGTCCCCCGTCACCCCCGATCCAGACAAACCTGAGGAGGAGGAGCAGGAGGTCGGCATTGGCACCTCAGACCAACCGCCCGTAACGACCCCTTCCCCATCGGCCTTGCCTAACCAACTTGTGAGAATCCCATTCCCGTCCCGATTAAGAAACCAGAAAACTGAGAATGATAACAAGAGGTTCTTGTCATACCTAAAAGACTCAGTTGTTACCATACCTCTCCTTGATGCTTGCTATCACATGCCAAAGTATAGCACATACTTCAAGAAGCTACTCGCTAACAGGAAGAAACTCGAGGGTCTTGTGACCCTGGGGGAAGAATGCTCAGTGGTGACCCATCGAGGGCTACCAAAGAAGGTAGATGATCCGGGCAGCTTCACCTTGCCTTGCTCCATAGGACCTCTATCAATCAAGAATGATCTTGCCGATTTGGGCGCAAGTATCAATCTCATGCCTCACTCTATGTTCCGTAAACTAGGATATTCTGGATTGAAGTCTACTCGTATGAACATCCAACTAGCCGATAGATCAGTCAAGTACCCCGTAGGGATATGCGAGAATGTGCTAGTCAAAGTTGGGAAATTCAAATTCCTGGTCGACTTCGTAATCCTGGATATGGAGGAGGATGACTTGGTACCTATCATCTTAGGTAGACCATTTCTTGCTACCGCGTGTGCAGTCATTGATGTCTACGATGGCAAATTGACCTTACGAGTGGGAGACGATAGCACAACCTTCGACATTAAGGATTCTATGGACCTATCCCTCAAAGCAGCCAACCGGCTCTACTTTATCGGGGAAGTAGATGAACTCACATATGTCATTGATAGTTGCATCGATGAACAAATCGATGAAGGCTGGCTACGGGACGAGAGTTTTCTGCCTTTGCTAGAGGTGGAAAAGACGGAGGATGTTAATGCAGTCTCCTTCTACCCCAGACAAGAGGCAACGGAGCATCTCGAGCTCCGAAAGCCCGAAAACAAGCTCAAGCCTTCTATTATCGAACCTCCTAACGTTGATCTTAAAGAGCTTCCTAACCATTTGGAGTATGCCTTCCTTCAGGGGGAGGACCAACTCCCGGTAATCATAAACTCTTCCTTGGAACATGAACAAAAAGTTAAACTCTTAGAGGTCCTAAAAAAATACAAGGGGGTACTCGCATGGAGTGTGGCCGACATTAAGGGGATTGACTCAACTTTTTGCACACATAAGATTCTTATGGAGGAAGATTATAAACCTACTGTGCAACCCCAGAGGCGAGTGAACCCTAACATTAAGGAAGTAGTAAAGAAAGAAGTTATCAAGCTTTTGGATGCAGGACTGATTTACCCGATCTCGGATAGCTCATGCCTGTGCAGGTTGTACCTAAAAAGGGTGGAATGACTGTAGTAAAGAATGACAAGGGTGAGATGGTACCCCAGAGAACTGTCACTGGATGGCGGGTATGCATGGACTATCGGAAGCTCAATGATGCCACGAGGAAAGATCACTTTCCCTTACCATTCATTGATCAGATGTTAGAGAGATTATCTGGACACGAGTACTATTGTTTCTTGGATGGGTTCTCTGGATATTTTCAAATCCCTATAGCACCCGAGGACCAAGAAAAGACCACGTTTACTTGCCCATATGGAACATTTGCCTACAAAAGGATGCCTTTTGGGCTATGTAATGCCCCCGCTACTTTCCAACGTTGCATGACCGCAATCTTTCACGAACTCATAGAAGACAACATGGAAGTGTTCATGGATGACTTTTCAGTCTTTGGGAACTCCTTCGACCGCTGTCTGGCTAATCTAGAAAAGATGCTCAAACGTTGTGAGGAAACCAACTTGGTGTTAAACTGGGAAAAGTGTCATTTCATGGTAAAGGAAGGGATTGTGTTAGGGCATAAGATCTCAGGGAACGGAATAGAGGTGGACCAAGCTAAAGTTGAAGCTATATCTAAGTTACCATACCCCACGACGGTTAAGGCAATACGCAGCTTTTTGGGGCACGCCGGGTTTTATCGGAGATTCATCAAAGATTTCTCTAAAATCGCTCGGCCAATGACTCAATTACTTGTGAAGGATGCTCCGTTCGATTTTTCCCAAGAATGCAAGGATGCATTCGATCTCTTAAAAAGGGAACTCACTCAAGCTCCAATCATGATCACACCCAACTGGGAGTTACCATTCGAAATCATGTGCGACGCTAGCGACTTCGCTGTCGGGGCTGTATTAGGTCAACGACGTGACAAGCTTTTCCAACCTATTTTCTACGCTAGCAAAACCATGAATCCCGCTCAAGAGAACTACTCCACCACCGAGAAAGAACTATTGGCCGTGGTTTTTGCATTCGACAAATTCCGACAATATCTTGTCCTTTTAAAAACAGTCGTCTTCACTGATCACTCGGCTCTTAGATACCTCTTCACGAAGCAGGATGCTAAGCCACGACTAATTCGGTGGATCTTGTTGTTACAAGAATTCGATGTTGAGATTCGCGATAAGAGGGGGGCAGAGAATCTAGCCGCAGATCATCTATCTCGTCTTGAAAACCCCTTGGATAAGCACAATAGAAGTGAGATTAGGGATTCGTTTCCTGACGAACAACTAATGTCAATGATTGATTCGGAGCCATGGTACGCCGACTTTGCTAATTACTTCGCAAGTAGATGTAGACTTGTTCCAGAACACCTGACTAAGTACGAGAGGAAGAGGTTCTTTTCCCAGCTAAAATACTACTTCTGGGATGAACCCTTTTTATTCCGAAGGTGTCCTGACCACATTATAAGGCGTTGTGTTTCGGAAAATGAGGCAGTTAAGATTATGAGGGAATGTCACTCGGGTCCTTCTGGCGGGCATCATGGGATAAACGTTACCGCCCGAAAGATTCTCGATGCAGGATTCTATTGGCCCACAATTTTCCGTGATGTGAAAGAAATGGTGCAGGCGTGCAATGCATGTCAACGAGCCGGAAATATATCACATAGGGATGAGGCACCTCAGAACTTTATACAAGTTTGTGAGGTATTCGATGTTTGGGGGATTGACTTCATGGGACCCTTTCCATCCTCAGGGGGAAACGAGTACATCTTAGTCGCCATTGACTATGTTTCAAAATGGGTTGAGGCACAAGCCCTTAGGACCAATGATGCAAGAGTAGTCATTCATTTCCTGAAAAAGCTTTTCGCAAGATTCGGGATTCCGAAAGCTCTCATCAGTGATAGGGGAACACATTTTTGCAATGCACAAATGGAAAAGGTCATGAAAAGGTATGAAGTACCCCATCGATTCTCCACCGCCTATCATCCACAGACCAATGGCCAAGTCGAAAACACCAATAGAGCTATTAAAAGAATACTTGAAAAAACGGTTAGTCAAAACAGAAAGGATTGGTTATTTAAACTCGACGAAGCTTTATGGGCATTCCGAACTGTCTACAAAACACCTATTGGAACGACCCCATTCCGCATGGTGTATGGTAAGGCATGTCACTTACCGGTAGAATTAGAACACAAGGCTTATTGGGCACTTAAGGCATGCAACTTAGATTACACAACTGCTGGAAATAACAGGTTTTTGCAATTGCACGAGCTTGATGAACTTAGACTAGAAGCCTACGAATCCTCCATCACATATAAAGAAAGAGCTAAAAGATGGCATGACCAGAGAATTAAGAAACCCAAAGATTTTTCAGAGGGAGACAAGGTCCTATTATACAATTCTCGGTTGAGATTATTTCCGGGAAAACTTAAGTCTAGATGGTATGGACCGTTCACGGTAAAGAATTCTTCTAAATTTGGAGCGGCAGTGTTAATTGATGATGAAGGTAGGGAATTCACGGTTAACATACAACGTGTAAAACACTACCAAGAAAATAACAATGAAATGATTAGTGAGGAGGATGTGACGTTTGATGATGAGATCACGTAGTAACCCATAGCCTTGAGTCTAGCTACAAGACTCGTTGTTGGAACCATAGTTTCACTATTTTATCAAGTCTCGGTCATTTGTAATAATAGGTTGCTTAAGTTATTATTTGTTTACATTTATGTTATTGTTTCTAGTTTACTAGGCTTAAGTCATATGATCCATGGGCCCTAAAAGCCCACGAAATGATGAGTGGAAGGAGAGGGTGTGTTGCCCTAGCTCCTTCCCTATAAATAGTAAGCTTAGGCCTCTTGTAAACTTGGTTGGTTATTTGAAAACATTAAGGAAACTCTTGCATTTCATTTTCTCAAATTTCTCATAATCATCCCACTCTCATTCTCATCTCATTTCTTACATAATCATACTTGTGTTTACAAAATGGTGACCTAACAAGTGGTATCATTCGCTAGAGGAAGGTGTAGTTCTTGTTTTCATTGATTTTCTTCTCTCAAATTCGTTTTTTTTTTATACCGAATTTTTTTGTGAAATTTTAAACTTTTGCTTTGTTTCTTGGTTTTTCTCACATCTTTGCTTACAAACTTGTGTTTAAAATCAAAACAAACCATAAAGTTTCAAACTTTTACAACAAAATTCGATTTCTTCTTACTTGTACCTTTATCGAAATCTTTTCAAGTTTAAAATTTTTCATAAAGTTTTCTACTTTACTTAAGATTTACACATTGTATACACAAAAGTACAAGTATCTTGAAAGAAAAACGAATTTAAGGATTGCTTTCTTTGCAAAACAAAACCTACATATTATCGAGATCTTCATAAAGTGCACTCCCTCGTCTTCGTTTGTGTGGACTCGGTATTTTCTTTCTTGTATAAGAAAGTTAAGTACTTCGACTATTGTAAAAGTTTTCGAAGTTGTATAGTTTCGAAAACCAAGTTTCGAAATCTTTGTGATTTTTCGAGAAAGTTGTCACATTATCGAAATCTTTGTTACCAAAAAGTTTCGAAATCTTTGTGACTTATCGAGATACTTTAAGTTCTCGAAATCTTAGTTGTCACAAAAGTTATCGAGAAATTTTCTTCAGTTATCGAAATCTTTTCTCGATAATACGGCTTAATTATCGAAATACATCTTTCTCGATAACTAAACAAAGTATCGAAAACCTTTCTCGATAAAATCCAAGCTGCCAAGTTTTCGAAAACTTCTTATCGAAATCTTATTTGGAGTTGTGCTAAGCTTCTCGATAAATTGGTTAATTCTACACTTTCCACAAGATCCATTTCTACACAAGTGTTCGAAGATGTCTCAGCCACCGAATCACTACTTTCCTCATGTTCAACAACAAACATCTCAGCAACAACAACCTCAGCAGTATCAACAACATCATTACCTTCCGCACACAATGAATCAACAACCTCCTAAATACAATCCACAACAACAATACCTTATGATGCAACAACAGCTCATTCCTCAACAACTACCATATCAAGTGCCACAACAAACCACTCAGTTTTCCTCCAAACAACCTCACTGGTTTGACAGAATGTGTGAAGTTATTACAACTCAACAATCCCGACATGAGGCAGGATCACTTGAAACACCTCCAATGCTTACACCTGGTAATTATGTGCAATGGTCAAGTCGATTCCTACGATTTCTTGAACTCAAGAAACCTCATGGGCCATTCTTGAAACAAGTGATACTTGAAGGACCATTTGAGTGGCCAACACGATTTGAAGCTGGTGATCCAAATGCAGATCCTCCACGTCCTCCTGGTGATAGACCCCTTCCAGAAACTGCACTCACTGAAGAACAGAAACTACATCGTGAAGCTGATCAGTATGCAATGGCTTATATACTTCAAGGTATACCCAATCCGATCTATCGCAGTGTCGATGCTCAGAAAACGGCCAAAGCAATGTGGGAACACGTTCATCTCCTCATGGAAGGCACTCAATTGAACAAAGATGACATGGAATCCAAGCTTTACATGGAATACACTGACATCACAATTGAACCTGGAGAGTCACTTGAATCTTACTATCATCGTTTCACAAATGTGGTTAATGATCTGGAACGTCACAAAATCACTGTACCAAGGATCGCTGTGAACTCCAAATTTGTGGGTAGTCTTGGCCCTGATTGGCATAAATATGTGACATTTGTTCGTCAAACGAAGAATCTTCATGATGCTCCATATGGGTTGTTGTATGATTTTCTGAAACACCATGAACCTGAAGTGGAAAAAGATCGAGCTCTACGAGGAGGATACACACCAACAACAACACCAAATTCATTGGCTCTCGTAGCTCAATCTCCCTATGCTCCACCACCAATGTCTAATCATGCATATGTTCAAGAGCAGAACTACTTCAGTTATCCACAATCTTCCACCTCGAACCAAATGGTCCCTTATGATTCATCTCCACAAGATTCTTCTACTCTACTTGTTTCATCAAACAACAATGATGCTGTGTACTACTCCAACTCCAATGATGATGACGATGATGACTTTAATACGTTGAATCAGGGACTTGCTCTTATTGCTCGTGCATTCAGCAAATTCTCCAACAAAACAAACAACCGTCAACGTTCATCTTCAAACACAAGAAATCAAGCTGTTGTTAATGATGGAAGAGTGGAAATTCAGAATCGTAGCTATGGTCGATCTGGTTCAGGAAGCTCTTCTGGAAACTATGGGAATGGTCAGAGGTTCAGTAACAATACCGGGTTCAGAAACAACTCAGCATCTCCTCAACAAAGGTCTGACTCAGTTGCTACAAGGAACTCCAGCTCAGGGAATGCAGTTTGGTGTTACAATTGCAATGAACAAGGTCATATAGCTACAGCATGTCCCAAACCGAGAACTCGGGGTAGTAAGTTTCACAAGCAGGCATTACTCATGGCTCTTCAAGATGAAAAGGATGGACATTTCCCTGAACAAGACAACAACTTCATGGCAAATGTACACAATGATGATGACATGGAAGATCTGGAAGCTAATGCAGCTGTGATGCTTATGGCCAACATGCAGGAACTTAAGCTCAATGATTCAGGTCCAGTGTATGACACTGACGGCTTGTCTCAGGTACATGACCTCAATGCATGCTTTATAAATGAAATTATCTCACCCTCTGCTTCTGAATCAGATATGGCGCAAGTTGTTCCATCTATATCATCTTCATCCTCTCAAAAAGATGAACAAATAAGCACAGTTGTCATATTTGATGATGACACAGTTGTTTCATTTGATGATCCAATTGAGAATGATGAACATGATAATTTAGAACAACATGAACCATCATTTGATCCAGATCCTGACCTCATATTGTTATCTAAACAACTGGATGCTCAACAATTGCAAATACTCAAATGCAACGAGAAAAACAAAGTTTTAAAAGAACAAAATGCGTCATTTGCAAGAGACATTGAGTGTTATAAAATTCAGCTTTCAAATCAAGATGAAAAGATTAAACACACTAAAAGTTTTGAAAAAGCTTTTCAAGATTCTTACAACAAAGAACAAGACCTTCAACACAAAATACAAGATTTAATTGAGTCACACGGAAAGTTGATTTCGAAACTTGAAAGTGAGAAGGGTGAATTGAAAAAACAGGTTGAATGTCTTCAAACTAAACTTTCAAAAACAGAAACAAAATTGTCAAGTTGTCAAAAAGATTTTCATGAACATAAAATACGGAAAAGGAAGTACATAGACAACTTACTCGGTGATATAGTTGATCTTGAAACACAACTCAAAGAATTTCGTCACATTGTTTACAAACACGGGAACTCTGTCACAACAATTCAGAAATTTACTTTAAAACCGAAACCCAATTGCGGTTATGCACTTGGTGATTACAATTCAATGTTTCTACACACGGCATTCAAAGAAATTCCAAAAATTTACAGTATGGATTATTTTCTTGATAATACGGTTGTGCGTGCTGTTGTTTTTGATACTGAGGAGGAAGAAGAACTTGAAGACGAGAGTCGATCTAAAATGAGTCAAGTTCAATATTGGACACCATATGACTATTCAAAAGCTCCTCCACTTTCAAAATCTTTTGTCACTCAAAAGGAATTACCTGAGAAATCATGGTTTATCGAAGAGTCATATGTTTCATCTCACAATGCAGCTCCTGTCCCACCTGTAGCACAAATAAATGGTCCTTTACCATCATCCGGTGAACTTACACGTTTACCAAAATGTCGTGTCTTAAATTATTTCAAAACCTTTATGGAAGACATCGATATTTTGGAGGAAACAATTGAACGCAATTCAGAAATAAAAATTGAAACTTTTCAATCCGCTTACGAGCGAGAAAAGAGAGATATTTTTCAAAAACAAATGAAACCAATTGTTCAACACCTTCGTCTATGTGCTACACGTTGGGATCAGGAACTTCAAAAGGAGGTCAAAAATATGATAAACGTTTTTGATACTGCTGAAAATGAGATTTTGGTCCAAAAGCTACAAACTAAAGTTTTCAAAAATGATGCTGATCGACTCTTGGAACAAGTTCTCTGTGCTGATATTTTGTCTGTTATCATGAATGATCTTTATAATTCTGGTACTTCTATGCTTAAGCATGATCATTGTGTTGATAATATCTTGTTGAATGAGGAAATTGAGACACTTAAACTGGAAAATGAAAAGTTGAGAATTAAAAATGATGATGTGACAAAACAATTTTCAAAAGAAATTTGTCAACTCAATCAAAGGCTTGAATGGTGTCAAGCTAAAAGTCTTGAAAGGGAATTGAAGTTTCAAAGTCAAAATGTTTCAAACTCTTGTCAAATTTGCAAAAACAACGAGTCTTTAAAAGGTCGATGTTTCAAATACGAGAAAGAAATTGCGGATTTAAAAATTGAAAACGCCGAATGGCAACAAAACCGCGACGACATCAAATATTGCAATGGTTTACTTGAGTCTGAAATTCAGGACAAAAATCACATCATCATTGATTTGAAAGAGAAAGTTAAGCTACTTCAAAAAGGAAAAATGGTTGACACCACGGTGATAGCACCAGGAATGTATCAAATAAACAAAACTGATACAGGAAAGATTGTTCAAAACACTAATGTTGATACCTCCACTTCTACAGGATTAGTCTCCACTTCTAGCGTTAGCAGACCCAAGCGAAAAAGTAAAAAGAAGCATAGGATCTTGCAACGTAAGAGAGGACACCTAGAAGCTCAGGAAGTAGAAGACCAACTTAGGACTTTGAATAAAACTCATGTTGCATCTGATTTAGATTCTAATCTGGCAAATTGTAATCAAAATCTAAATGTAACGAACGATGAACCTTTGAATGTTTTGAATATTAATGCATCTTGTGTGTTTTGTCGTAAAAGCGTATCATCTGGTGATCATACAAAATGTTTAGCTAATTCTCTTCTAAATCGTCATAAGAAACGTAGGACACGCATTCCCTCTAGGCCCACTAATGCCTCTAAGTCTAACTTAGGAAAGCCGTCTTCTACGGTTTCTAATGAAGCCGAAGTTACCCCCATAGGTACCGAGAACAAATCTAGAAATGGGCCAACGACTAGTGCATTTAACATTAAGAAAGCAAAAACTAGTTGGAATTGGCAACGTTGGTTACAACACAAACCAGACTTTAAATGGATTCCTAAATTGCTGAATACATGTGTTACTAACCAACAGGAACCCGCATTGTCTTTGGGTTCCTCCCTTACTCCTGTTCCACCCGTGTCTTCTTCTGGTGATGCAGGTGGTACAGATTGTTCTCTGGATTGTTGATAGCGGATGCACCCGACATATGACAGGCAATCTCAAACTGCTACACAACTTTGTCTCAAAGTTTATAGGAACTGTCAGATTCGGGAATGATCATTACGCTCTTATTATGGGATATGGTGACTACATCAGCGGTAACATTGAAATTAGTCGTGTTTACTATGTGGAAGGCCTTGGACACAACCTCTTCTCTGTTGGTCAATTCTGTGATGGGGATCTAGAAGTTGCATTTCGTGAAAAAACCTGCTTCGTTCGTGACTTACAAGGAAACGATCTTATGTCTGGCTCACGCGGCTCCAATCTTTATACAATCTCTATGTCAGATATGATTGCAACATCTCCGATATGTCTTCTCTCCAAAGCTGAATCGACTAAATCTTGGTTATGGCACAAACGTCTCTCACACTTGAATTTCAGAACCATGACTGACCTTGCTCGTTTTAAACTTGTCGATGGATTTCCAAGATTCCGTTTCACCAAAGATCACTTATGTCCAGCCTGTGAACAAGGAAAAAGTACTCGTGCTCATTTTCCGTCCAAACCTGAACAAAGTACGAATCATATCTTACAACTGCTACATATGGATTTGTGTGGACCGATGCGTGTTCAAAGTATCAACGGTAAACGCTACATACTAGTAATTGTGGATGATTTCTCCAGATGGACTTGGGTTTATTTTCTACGAAGTAAAGATCAAGCTCCTTCGATGATCATCACCTTTCTCACCAAAATTTAAGTTCAGCTTCGAAACACAGTACGAATCGTCAGAACTGACAATGGTACTGAATTCAAGAATCAGACACTTCGGTCTTACTATGAGAAAGTGGGAATTGCACATCAAACGTCTATACCTAGAAGCCCAGAACAGAATGGTGTGGTTGAAAGACGCAACAGGACGTTAGTGGAAGCTGCTAGAACTATGTTGATTAATGCTCAATTACCAGATTACTTATGGGCAGAAGCTGTTTCAACCACATGTTATACTCAAAACCGTTGCATGATCACAAAACGCCATCGCAAAACACCATATCAAATTGTTCACAAAAGGAAACCGAACATCGATTACTTTCATGTATTTGGAGCACTTTGCTATCCGAAAAATGATCGTGATGATTTAGGTAAACTCAAAGCTAAGGCTGACATCGGAGTGTTCGTTGGATATTGTGAAAATTCCAAAGGTTTTCGGATATGGAATCGTCGTACAAGAGAAATTCAAGAAACCATTCACGCTAATTTCGATGAACTCACCCAAATGGCTTCTGAGCAACACAGCTTAGGACCCGAATTTAACCGTCTTAACTCTCCGGCATCTTCAGCTGAATCTTTACCACTTAACCGCAAAGAATTAGAAACCTTGTTTGCTCCACTATTTGATGACACGATTGAATACCGTCCTACTGAGGTCTCACCAAATTCCGCTGCTCAACCTGAACACATTCCAGTACCAGACTCACCTCAACAAACTTCTACAAGTGTTGAGAGAGACGGTCCTTCAATTGAATCACCATCTACAGCAGAACAAACGGGTTCTACTCCCTGCCATCCAGCTGAAGATCCAACACCACAATCAGTTCCACAATCCGCAGAGCATGATCCTGATGCATTCATTAATCCGTTTGCACCAGCTACTACAGTTCCTGATATAGCTGAGTCATCAACACGCAACTTGGATCCTGCCAACATGCGAGATACGTATCAACTACACCCGTCAACACACAAATGGACTCGTGACCATCCACTAGTTCATATTATTGGCCATCCAGATGCACCTGTTATGACAAGACAACGACTTCAAACCGATGGAGAAACTTGCATCTACGCACTCACAGTTTGTCATGAAGAACCCAAGAACATTAAAGATGCAATGACTTATGACAACTGGATTGAATCCATGCAAGAGGAATTTCAGCAATTCATAAGATTAGAAGTCTGGGAATTAGTTGAAAGACCTGACGGAGTCTTTGTCATCGGGTTAAAATGGATATGGAAGAATAAGCTTGACGCACAAGGGACTGTCATCCGCAACAAATCACGTCTGGTAGCGAAAGGATACTCTCAACTTGAAGGTCTAGACTTTGCTGAATCCTTTGCTCCAGTGGCACGACATGAAGCTGTTCGGATCTTTTTGGCTTATGCTGCTCATAGGAATATGGTGGTTTACCAGATGGATGTGAAAACAGCATTTCTGAATGGAGAACTCCGTGAAGAAGTTTATGTCAGTCAACCTGAAGGCTTCGTTGATCCTGAGCGTCCTAATCATGTCTACCGACTCAAAAAGGCTCTCTACGGACTCAAGCAAGCCCCACGGGCGTGGTATGACAAACTGTCCACTTTCTTATTGGCCAATAAATTTTTTAAAGGATCGGTGGATCCCACACTATTTACAAAAACCTACGGGGAGGACTTAATTGTTGTTCAAATATATGTCGACGACATCATTTTTGCCTCAACAAAAAGAAGTTATTCTAATGATTTTGCAAAATTAATGAAAGATAATTTTGAAATGTCCATGATGGGTGAACTTTCGTTCTTTTTAGGACTACAAGTTCATCAATCACCCCGTGGAATTTTTATAAATCAGTCCAAATATGCTCTTGAAATCTTAAAGAAACATGGAATGATAACTTGTGATACTTATAATACGCCAATGGGCTATACCACAAAACTAGATGCTGATTTACATGGGACTCCCGTTGACCCTACCAAATACCGAAGTATGATTGGGTCCCTCATGTATCTCACAGCTAGTAGACCTGATATAGTTTTTGCTGTCTACATGTGCTCTCGCTATCAGTCTAGACCAACGGAAAAACACCTCAGTGAGGTCAAGAGAATCCTTCGATACATAAAGGGAACCATTAACTTGGGGATCTGGTATCCGAAGGATTCTGGTTTTGAACTAATTGCTTTTTCAGACGCTGATCATGCAGGATGTTTAGACACACGCAAAAGTACATCTGGTGGATTACAGTTTCTTGGAGACAAACTTGTGTCATGGCAATCTAAGAAGCAGGACTGCACGTCTTTGTCATCTACAGAATCTGAATACGTAGCCATGTCGGCTTGCTGTGCTCAAGTCATCTGGATGAGATCACAACTCAAAGACTATGGCTACCTATTCAACAAGATTCCTATCTACTGTGATTCAAAGAGTGCGATCGCTATCTCCTGCAACACTGTGCATCATTGCAAATCCAAACACATCGATCTCCGTTATCATTTCATCAAAGAGCATGTGGAAAGGGGTACAGTTGAACTTTATTTCGTTGGAACTGAATACCAATTGGCGGACTTACTTACCAAATCCTTGGCACCATCCAGGTTTGCTAGTCTAGTTCACCAGATTGGTATGAGATGTTTGACACCAGAGGATCTGAAAAAGTTTTTAAAATACCACTGATTGTCAAACATCACTACTATCTCTGGATAATATTTGTCTTTCTTTCTTTACTATAAACTAATCAAAACCCAAAAAGATTTTTTCACAATTTTATTTTCTTAAAAAAAAAAAAAAAAAAAAAAAAAAAAAAAATGCAAGTATATCGCTTCCATTCAACACCTTGTTCTTACTTTACAAGTGTTGAGGGGGAGTCACGCGTAAATTTCTTTCACCAATTTTTAAAAATAGGTATACTTGCATATTTCTCATAAGCTTTCGGTTCGGTGTGTGTGCGGATGGTTTATTTCAATACACCTTGTCTCATATGGTTTAAATCTTCATTAGTTACCTTAACGAATGCACATCTCAGTATCTTTAGACTTGCTTGGAACTTTAGAGTTCCAGTTTAAGTACTTAATAGCTAAGGGACCAAAAGTGTCAATGTTTTTAAGGTTCAAATACTTTGGTACACTTGTTTTGTTTGGTTTAAAGTCCAAGGACTATAAGTGACAAAAATTCAAAGTATCATAAGTAAATAAACAAACAAACCGTACAAACCATTCCACCACTATTTCAAAGTTTAAAACCTCTAAAACCCTTTCTTAAAACCCACGGCTCACATTCAATCTTGCATACCCCGACTTTGATCTTTCAAATTGTAAGTTCCTATGGATTCACTAGGGTATTTTATACATAGGATCTTGATTAATTGGTTTTTCAATGGTTAGATCTTAAGTTATCATGAATTCGAAAACTAGGGTTAGGATTTCGAAATCATGTGTAATCTGTGGTATGAGTTAATTCTTGATGGGGATTTGTCACTAAGCTTGTTTCTTATCATTCGGTGTCTTATTTCATCAAGAAAAACTTTCTTTTCGATTTCTTAAGAATGGGTCGAAATGGGTGTAAGAGATTCTGTGGTTATTGAGTTGTGGTTATTGGTGGAATTTGCTTATTAGGTCCCTTATGTGCCTTATCAATCTTGCTTGGTTGTCTCTCACATCTCCTACATGTTTCTCGATAAAACGTGAATGCCTCGTTTGAAAATTATCGAGAAATACGAGTTTCTTGTATTGGATTATTGGTGACAGGCCAACTTAAGTGGCAACGTGATTTATGTATAATACAAAGGCCTAAGATCATGTGAATTCGAGCATATTCTTGTATAAGAATATTTTCGAGATAACTGTATCCTATCGAAATCCTTTGAACATTATCGAGAAACTCAAGTTCTCGATAAATATCAAGTTTCTCGATATTCTGAGTAAAATGTTTCGAGATCTAACTTTCTCGATAAATTTTTATCGAAATCATTCTGGTAACACAATTTTTCAAAATCTTCAATTTTTTTTCGATAATGTTTTCGACAAAAGTTAATTTTTTCTCGATAATATTTTTTTCATGAATGATAGAGTTTTCTCGATAAAATTCTCAATAACATTTCTCGATAAATTTTTCAATAAAAGTTTTTCTCGATAAAGTTCCTCGATGAAGTTTCTCGATATTTCACTTTCTCGATAAAGAGTCATTTATCGAAATCATTCATTTGATTTAACTTTCTCGACAAAACCTGTTTTTCTCGATATGGTGAATTGATATTTTCTCGATAATTGGACCATGATGCATTATTTTTCGAAATCTTATATAATTGGTGTGATTCATTAGTGTGATGTAATGTGATATTGTTGTGAATTGTGCTTGTCTTGTTGAGTTTATTTACCACATGCATTATCTGACTCATAACTAAATGACGCATTTGTGCTTAATTGTTTCAAGTAGATATCTACATCCAATATCTAAACTGTGCTAACTCCTAACACATTTAGATGTTTGATTTATGGTGATACTTTTCAGAAAAACATGGCTGAACACACTGAGAACGTCGCAGAACAACCTCTTCCATTACTCACCTTGGATGACATCACTCCCGAGAACTACAATGTCACAATTGGCAACAACAATCCCAGAGTCGATTTCAATAAGTTGAATATCACAGAGAAATCATGCAAGATTGTGAAAGATATCCTACTGGCACATCCATGCAAACCACTTCTCACCTGCTCTACTTCAGTTCCACTGTTCTATCTTCATCAGTTCTGGCTTACTGCTCAGACCAACTTGGATAATGAGTCTTTCACTGTTACCTTAGATAGCCAAGATTACTCTGTAGATCATGACGTTCTTCGAACAGCTCTTCTCATGCCACAAACTGACAACGAATTTGCTCCGATACTACCTGACCTGGAACTTCTTGACTTCTTCATTGAATTAGGATATGAGGTTGATGATGATGAACCTCTAATTCAATGTCAAGTATATCCCTCAGCCTTGGAGAACATTCTGTTTGTTGGTTGTTAGATCTATATCTGGAAGGAAAAGTGGTCATGAACATCCAAGGCTCGAACACCTGCAAACATTCTGGGGAATGGTGACTCTGACACCAATTGACTTTGCAGTTCCTATCATGAATGATATCATCTACAGTATTCAGACCGACCGTGTGAAGACTATGATACCATTCACCAGATTCACCAAACTTATCATTGAACATCTCTGCAAAAGTTCTCCAGAATTCATCAAGAGGATGGCTGATCCTAATGAGCCGAAGCACCTCGTCGAGGACGACTTCCCCACATTATTCATCAAATCAACCACTTCCGCTACCAAGAGCAAAGGTATGAGGATTCCCGAATACCTTCTGAATGACAACATTAAGAATAGGGCAAACTTCAAGTTGTATGATCTGGCTTACAAAGGGGAACTGGAAGAAGCAACTACAAAGACTCGTAGCAAAGGAAGTGTAAAGTCTGGGAGTACCACGAGCACCACTGGATCACCGCTTACAAGATCTAAGTCTGCTTCAATGGCAAAACCCAAGACTACTACCACACCTAAACCTACATCCAAACCTAAACCTGCTTCCAAACCAAAGAAGAAGGCAACTCCTGAGTACTTTATTCGGGATGAACCTACTCCTCCACCTTCTGACACTGAGTCCGAATTTGATACTGAATCTGATGAAGAAGAACCAGACTATGAACTGAGATACAGAGCACCTGATGAAGGATTTCCAGCAATAGAGATTGCAGTACAACAAAGTCTGGAAACTTATGAAGAAGAGACAAGGAGAAGAAAAGGAGTCACTATCAATGAGCCAAATGATGATGAAGACGAAGCAATCGTTGAACCATTAGTCGATAAACGCAAACTTAAGAGTATAGTTGTCGACACTAGAGATGAAGAAAAGCAGCTTAGGAAAGAACAGAGGAAAGCAAGTCTTGAAAGCCGACTTCTATCACACCCTCCAACACCACCACCTATCGATCAGTCAGAACATGTAGGGGCTACAAGCAGTATGGTTCCTCCAACAACGTCAGAATCAGCTCCACAGCCTGATGACAACGTTAAGGATACAGACAAGACAGAAGATGTCCACATGACTGAGACTGCTACTTTAGAGGAGAATGTTGGCGGTCAAGAGAACTTAGCTACGGATCAGGAACATGAATATCTTATTACTCCAGAGTTTCTTGCACGAGAAGCAGAGGAAGCAGAGGAACGTCGTCGAAAGGAAAATGAAGAGAAGAACGCGTTCGACACCAACATGTTTCTTAAGTCATCTTCTCAGCAGACCTCCTCAGCACAACCTCCACCTCCTCAAGACTCTCCGCCAAAGGATCCAACTCCTCCTGCTTCTTCTTCAGACTCTCACAACGAGTCTTCATCCGAATCATCACCAGAGCACTCATCACCCACACCATCTGAAACCGCATCTAAACAGCATTCGATCAATGAACCAAAACAACAAGTTGATCTTCAGGAGCAAGTGAACAAACTCACCGACATGGTTACCAAACTGACTAAACAAGTTGAGGAATTCCAGGATTCTACGCAGCTGATTGACAAGTTCTTGAAATCTGATTACGAAGGTTTTATCAGAACTGCAACACATGATTTTCTCATTGATAATCTGGTTGAGATGATTACTCCTGAAGTTGCAAACCTTCTCAAACCAATCAATGACAACTTGGATCACAGAATTAGAAGTGTTACGAAGAAAATGTTGTCTACTACACCCTTCACGCTTCACACCGCAAAATCTTCTACTGTGGCTCCAACCGTCCAAGAATTGTCTCTCAATGACATGCTTGTCAAAATCTTCGACAACTTTGCCACCAAAACCACACAGACAGCTGAAGAAAAAGGCCTGTATGATGCCATGGTAGCTTATATGTCAAAAGAATCATGCAAAGATGCTGCTGGATCCCGAAAACGGACAAGAAAAGATGACGATCCTGACCCAAACTCCAAAGGCAAGAAACCGAAGTCTGGAACAGGTCCCTCATCCTCTCTACAACCACAGAAGGACTCCACTCCTCCTGGAACTCAACAACAACCCTCAGCTACTGGTGAAGGTCAAACCGAAGATGAAGATATGTTCATGGAACAAACTGATGACTTCCAAGATCAACTTGACACCGATTACCGTGCTCCACCTACTCATGATTCTCATGCTGGTCCATCATCACCGTCCAAAGCCAAAGACAAAGATGCTACATCCAAGTCTAAGAAATCCAAGAAGAAAACACGTCATTCATGGCTCGACAATGATGACAATCCTCAGAATGATTGGCTTACAGAAATGGTCCAAGCTCAACCTCCTCTGGAAGAAGAAGAACCTCTTCCTGGTAACACTCTTCAGTTCACCCAGGCCATTATGAAGGATCTTCACATCAACAAACTCACAAAGGCGGAACTTAGGAGAATCAATAAGGATGCACAAGAATTCCTCAAGAAAAGATCTGGAAACAAAGTCGAATACGAATATCACATGCAGAATATAGCTAGTGCAATGTCTGCCGACTTTGACTGGTTAAATCCTGAAGTGAATATCGATCTAAGTTCCAAGAATCATGAAAAACCTTACTTCACCGACTGGACCAAACCATTACCGTTGAAAGGATTTCCTGACAAACCGAAGATACCTTACAGCTTCTTCTTCAACAAAGATCTTCGTAACATCCAGCTCACTCAAGAGATATCCAAGAAGAAATATGCTTCCTCACTCACAATCTCAGTACCAGCCGCTAGATACGAAATTCCAGCCATTGAAGAAACCACCCGTATTTTCAGCAACTCCATCGTTGCTTACGACAGAGATGCTCTACACGGAATTCAACATTGGCCTGATCGTCGTCGTCTCGGTTATACAAGCAGATTAGGAGAGACATCATTGGAAAATGTGAAGCAGAAATCAAAGATCATCGCTATCTTGGAGATTCAGCAGTCAAAAAGGTTTAACTACTTATTCATGCGTGAAATTGTTGTTAAACGTCAAGATGAAAAGAAGTACAAGTTCTCCGAAGCAGACTTTCCCAACCTTTATCTCAATGACATAGAAGATATGTATCTTGAAAAGGTTCAGAGTAGAATGCGCGGATTCGATAGAGACGTTCAGTACAACTTCATGGCATCGGTACTTCTTTACATCCGACGACTGATTGTTCAAGAAAGAGTGGAAGATCTTCAGCTTGGAGTGGAAAGTTACCAACAGAAGATCAATTTGACAAAGCCACAGTTCTACTTTGATGGTCTTTATGAAACACCACAGTTTACTCTCATCCAAGAACCGTTTGGTTTCACCTACATCAACAGCAAAAAGCTACAAAGCTTCATGAGGTTCGATGAGGTACATAAATTCTGTGATGTTACACTCAAGTTTGTTCGTGATGGGCTTGTCAAAAGGTTGAATGATGATCGACGTAAGTTAGCTAAGGGGGAACAACCTAGATGGAAATCCAGCTCCAGAAGACAAGTTCGTAACTTTGTCTTAAAGATTGAAGAACGGTTATTTCGACGGGAACAGATCAGACGACTGGAAAGCTACATCGGTGCCAGACCATCATTTCCTGTCAGAAACTTCGAAAGACCAGAACCTCAGTTCACTAACTTCAATGCTCCACTTCCTGACGATGAATAACTTGGTACATTTGGTCATATTTTTTCAATATCAACTGTTTCATTGATTGAATCATTTTTCCATTATGGTTTGTGCACACATAACAGTGTACAACCCGTGCTTGTAATTAAAGGACCCTGAGGTACGCTTCAGTGCCTCAATCCTAAACAAAAGGAGCGAAGGCTTCTTACTTTTGAGTAGAATTAATCAAACATTTATGATTTTTTCATAATTCTGCTCAAAAGGACAAGTATTTCACCTCAATAAGACCTAATCACTTGTTGAGGGGGAGCACTTGTCAAAACAAAATACTTTGCTCAAAATCAAAAGTTCTTGATGTATCTCCCCATAAGACTCAAAAGGCATATTTTAATCTAAATAGTTTGTCAAAAACACCATTTTATATGCTATTTTTGAGGGGGAGAAAATGTAAAGGTGATTAAAACATACGAAGTCAAAGCGTTAAGTTGTATCATGTGCGAGCTAGACTCAGTATTAACCCAGGAATTGACGAGATAATACAAGTTAGTAACATCGAAAGGACTTATCCTCGACGGGTAATAACATCAAGTTAGTTACTAGAGCTAGTTGTCACCTAAAAGCTGACAATGCATCTCTTTAACTAACCACGTAAGCGTGTCTCGAAAAGGATTAGTCTTAGTAGAAATGTACCGTCTCGAGAAACTTTCTGTGGACTTGATCAGGCCGGGTAATAATTTCAAGCTAGTCTAACTAGTGATGTAAGCGTGTCTCGAATCGGTCTTGTTCACGGAAAGTGGATCAATTCAAAAGTGCTTGCTCCTCCCGCATGTGCAAATTTATTAAATACTTATGAGCACATGTGCAGGGGGAGCCCTTCAAAAGTGTACGCAAAACTCTCAAAGTGTTAACCAAAATATTTGATTATCACAAACACTTTGAGAGATTTTCAATCAAAGGTTTCTTGGCTACTGTCGGAGTTATAAGGTGATTAAGATAGGAATATCCGTCCTATGATCCGCCAGAGCCGGAGGGATCTACCCAAGGACATCTCCCATAGTTAGAATTAGAAGTCCTTAGGTATGATACGAAAAAAGGAGAAATGAATGAAAGGGAAAGAAGGAGTTGAAGAATTAAAAAGAAAAGTAAAGAAAAGGGTGAAAAGAAATAGCCCTCCATATGTTCAACCTTAGGGCAGACACCGGGTTCAATACGTATGCTACTGGTTGTTGCAAAAGACAACACCGGTATTGAAGACAAAGTCGTCATGGACCCAGTGACGCAATGCACTAAACCTTCTTAACCACTCAAGTTCTCTTAAAAGGACTTGTTTCATTCTCACGGGGAACCCGCATAACCTATCGACCTATCTCTTAGAGATGGTTGATATTGAAGCAGGAGACACCTCCCCAGTCTCCGTATAGGAAACCTAAGTGTGCACTTATAGAGTCTAGAGCCTTGAGATACATCAAAGATCTCTTAGGAACACTTAGTATTTCTACGACTGGTGTTCTACATCAATGGGCATCAGTTGTAAACTATCGAGTCCTTCGCAGATCTTAGCAATCTGCCTAGAACGGTTATGAGAGGATTACGTAAGTATTTCTCAATGATTGAACGGAAATCCTGCCAGGGTCAACATCAAACAGCCCTGACAGCAGGTCACTTCGGTAACCCCACAAGGGTTACGCTTAGTGTTTGCGGTGGTTCCATTACGGTCTACAGTCGTGGAGTGATCCCCAGCGACTCACCCAGTCATTGAGCTACCTAGTAGGTCTCGTAAGCTCCTTCGGGAGTATCTGATATGGGAACGGCCTGGATAAGGATTAGAAGGAGTCTTCACAATATGCTGTTGATGAGCTCTAATTCCTTATCCGTAAGTACCGGTGATTTATTGCTAACTGTCTACTCGCAGGTACCTCACTTCCATGATGACGGATTCCACATGCTCATACATGCATCTTGCAATCATCAAAAGCTCCCTCAAAGATCAAAGCAACACAAAGTTCAAAGTAAGATTCTACGCCAAAAAGAAGAATCTACAAAGTTTAAAGACCAAAGATCTTATGTGAAAGAAAGGGACTACGTGCATGTATAAGTCAGAACTCAAAGATGTATGAGCATGTTGGAATGGCGGACAACCACCACAGACGCAGGAGTGACGAATGGCAGATTACTTCATAACATTATCACTACAACATCATCAAAGAACAAAGACAAAGAGCAGAGTATACCCATCATTATTCTTATCATTTCTGAAGACGTCTAAAGCTATGAAAGTCAAAGATTAAGATGAAGACGTCAAGCAACCATGATGACCGACCCTTAGGGGGAGATTGTTGGAACCATAGTTTCACTATTTTATCAAGTCTCGGTCATTTGTAATAATAGGTTGCTTAAGTTATTATTTGTTTACATTTATGTTATTGTTTCTAGTTTACTAGGCTTAAGTCATATGATCCATGGGCCCTAAAAGCCCACGAAATGATGAGTGGAAGGAGAGGGTGTGTTGCCCTAGCTCCTTCCCTATAAATAGTAAGCTTAGGCCTCTTGTAAACTTGGTTGGTTATTTGAAAACATTAAGGAAACTCTTGCATTTCATTTTCTCAAATTTCTCATAATCATCCCACTCTCATTCTCATCTCATTTCTTACATAATCATACTTGTGTTTACAAAATGGTGACCTAACACTCGTAAATAAAGAAAAGCGCTTCTTGGGAGGCAACCCATGTTTTGTGTGATTTTTAATTGTTTGTTTGTTATTTGCTTCCGTATGCATGTTTTATTTATTTTTTTATTGTTGGTTGATCATGTTTCGCAATTAAAATGTGGAAATACTTTACTTTGTTGTTTTGGCCTAGTCTTAACTCCACCTAGAATTATTTTTGCAAAAGATAAGTGTAAGGGGAAACCCCAAATATGTTTTTAAAAAACAAACCGATCATGATTCTCCACAATATTAAATGAGCATGTATATTCGTATTTGTTAGAGTCAAATGCTTGTACTGAGTCATAATGAAGTTTTGCAGGATTTTCCAGGAAGTAGGACCAAGTTTTTCCAGAAATTTTCCGGAAACTTAACATAAGAATTTCTGCAGGTCCATTCTGACGGCGTCAGAGTTTTACTCTTGACGGCGTCAGGAGTTAAAATCTGGAAATTTTACCGGTTTTGTTTTTCTAACGGAGTCTTATGGTTTTTGTGAATTATTAAGTTTTATAATCTCCAGGAAATCTGCAAACTTCATTCCACAAGCATTATATCTTACTTTGTTTCCTAGGATTTAGTAACTTATATAGGATGCCGCCGATTTTACGCGAGGTTGTCTTGTCTATTTTTGTCAGGATTTACAGGTTATGTATGACAAGGAGATGATTTATATTCTGGAAGGGAAGCTTTGATTGTTCATTTTCTTGGAGGAAGATTTAACCTGGCCACCTATAATCCATACCGAGCGAATCAGGGGAGTATTTGATTTCATTCTCTTTACTTTTTCACTTTTACATTCTTTACTTGAACATTGGGGACAATGTTCATCTTAAGTGTAAGGGGAGGGTAAAAAGATGATACCTTACATATGCACTTTCGCTTGAGTTTGTTTTGTTTAATAGTAGATGTGTAATAAAACTATGAGAAATACTTGTTAGTGCAATTTTAGCGCCAAATTTAAATTTTTTTACAACATTTAGGAGTGAAACTTTAGCCATAGCAAGCGTCTCATGGATAGGAGATTGTATGACTAACACATAACCGTATATTCAGAAAAATTTTCCACCCAAATATGTGAGGTTCGCCTTTAGATTTGATAGGAAAAGCATTCATTATTAGTGCTTATGAGTGTACCGGTAGCATTTAGATTCTAGAACTTGCGTTAGTGATGCATCCCGAGACCGCTAGTGAGACTACATTCGTGTAGTAGGATTTACTACATGATAAGAGGCATTAGGATCACCCTTGTGTTAAACCCGTATTATAATTACTTGACCATTTAAGTCATATTACTTGGCTAGTTAAGTCAACTAATTTTTCCCACACCCTTAGCGTTGTACTCATTTTTAGTACACGATACCCCTAGTACACCCCTCCGAGCCTATCTTTTCGTTTCTAACTTTAAGCATCTTACTTAAAGGAAGAATTTGTTACACCCCACTTAAATGTACACCCAAATCGCCTTAGCCTTCCGTGTATGCGCTCATTTTTAGTGCATTATTGTTATTTGTTAAACCCTAAGTTAACTTTCTAATTGATTACATGGTTGCTAAGTCGAGTCATATCCTTGTACATATTGTTTTGGGACGATTGGGACTCATGGGTAAGTACTTGTTTATGGAGTAATGGGGAAGAACATCATTTATTACCCCCATATGTACGTTAATCTTAAAAGTGCTCCAAGTGTTTTGATTTTCTTAATTCGAGTCATTAGATTAGTTTATTGTAAAGTATGTAAAGATTCAAGTGTAAGGGGAACTCTCATCCCCTATGATGTATTATTTTGGATGGTAGGGTAAGAGTGTATGCAAAAAAAAAAAAAAAAAAAAAAAAAAAAAAAAAAAAAAAAAAAAATCGAAAAAAAAATCAAGAAAAAGAAAAAAAAATATAGAAAAAAAAAAAGAAAAGAGAAAAAAAAAAACATACGGACTACCATCCCGTTTTTATTCTATGTTTATGTTTTTGTTATTTTTCATTTATTAGCTTAAGTCGAGTCTAGTCTTGGCTTAGCAACACCATCTTGTTCATGTAATTAACTAAGATTGTTAACTCGCTACCAGTAAAACTTCCTTTATCCAACAAAACCGTGTAATTCATATCCCTATACCTAACGTTACAACCCTTTAAAAGATCTCTTTGATAGTTTATCCTAGGTGCTTACGCCATGTGCTGGAGGTTTGATCCTTTCCCAAGCCTATAGTAATTTATTTTGCTATGACAGGTAGTGAGAGATATCTTCAATTTCCATAATGTTATATTACTTTATTACACCCGAGAGATGTGAGTATCTAAACACTATTTGTGAGGTGCTAGTGTATGACCTCCGTGCTTGTCTATTGGTCTTTAGTGGAACGATTATTTGTTGTAATTACTTTTATATTAGTGTTAAATGACCTCTAACTTGTCTTTTGAGTAGAATAAAAGCGCATTTGCTTGAGGACAAGCAAATCTCAAGTGTAAGGGTATATGATGAGGCGAAAAATGGTCCGTTTTTAGGGGGTCATTTAAGCCCGAATCCGAATTTATTTGATCAAATATTGCCCTAAATCGTTCCTTTTGTGATTTTAGGTACTTGGAGAGTGAATTCTGGAAAAGAAGCCATTTTGGACGTTTTTGGAGCATAAAAGTGAAGAAAACGGCAAAGTCTCAATTTTCCATGCTGGAACAGTACATGAAGGCGTCAAGAGTTAACCCATGACGGCGTCAAACCCCAAGAATTAAAATCCGTAGCTCATGACGGCGTCACGCAGGCCGTCAGAAGTAGATCAAGGCCGTCCGAGGAAGTATTTGGCGGCGAGATGACGGCGTCACACCTTTGTTCTTGACGCCATCACCCCGATTTTCCTATATATAGTTTTCTAGTTTTTCACATTAGAGAGAGAAGTTTTGGAGAAACCCTAAAGACGATTTTGGTGCAACTTTTACAGGTTTTTCAAGGGTTCCAAACCCTTGATACCTTGCATTGTAATTGAGATAAGTGTTCTTCTAATTCAATCAGTATGTCTATGTGTTGGTTGTCTATATCTTGTTCTTGTCTCAATTCCATTATGCTAGGCTAGATCTCTCTTGTGTTTGCTTAGATCTAATGAAACGTAGATATTGATTATGTGTTGATTACTTGTTTATTCTTGTCTTGGATGAATGATTTTATATGTTAGGCTTAAGAAAACTGGCAGATCTCTAAATGGTAACATGCTTGAACGTCTTAAGAAACATGAACCGAGGCGTACTAGGTCTTTATTGGTTGTATTTAATGCATGAGTCACTGTTTACAATCCCTATAGTTGTGCTGGGCATGGTGTAGGAGGAGATAAGAGCTCATAGAATTGGGGAGTTATGTATGCCACCCCATGAATGGTATTAAGGAATACAATCCATCATCCATGCAATTATAACAAGTAATTAACGTGTAAAAGATATCCAGGGAGTAGTGAAATCTAAGTAAACACATTTTCTCCAATTACTGCTCACAACCTTAGTTTAATTAGTTTAATTTCATTTTTAGTATTTTATTTTGATTGCATCTTAGTTTTGGGTTAGTTGAATAGCAACTAATTCCGCCCACTCTTCCAAAAACCGATATTTTAATTGCTTTCATAAAAATATAAAAATACAAAAATAATCATCCCTCACCCTTAGAACTAGTAATTAGGCTTTCTAATCCTAGCGACACTATTCCTAAGCTGAACGATCAATCCCCCGGTACTTGTCACTATACTATACTACAACGATCAGGTACACTGCCTGGTGGGGGTTGTAAGCTTCTCGAGATCCCTCGAGAGGTAAAGCCTGTTGCAATTCCCACGCACCAAGATGTTTGCATTAAAATTCAGGAACTGAAATACAATTGAAAAATAAACTACTAAGATGAAAATTACAAAGAAAATGGGATGCCTTTCAAGGCTTACATAATGCCCTATTTATACTAAACTATGAGTTAGGTAGAATTCCTTTGTTGTGCTTCATTACTGATAGGAAACAGCTGTAACATATCCTTTGTGATTTCGTGAATGAATCCCCACCATCTAATTATATCAGAAATGATCCTAGCCCTAGAATCAGTTTTGGCGCCAAAGGTAAGATTGTGGATAAGTGACCTGGAGTGGTTAGGTATGGCTTGTGAGATATTGGGGAAGGTGTGAGTGGGATGGGGGAATGGAGTGGGGGACTTTTTAGGGGGGGAGGAGTGTTGCAGTAACCATGGTGGTGAGGGTTGTTTATCCAGGGTGCAAAGGGAGGGAGGAAGGAGAAGGCAGGGTGTTTGTTTGACCGTGTTGACTTCTTGACCGGACTTTTAATATCAATAGTTGGTTGGGCTGTAGGGGAGTTGGGCTTGGAGTTATAAGGTGTAGGTGATGGGCCAAAGGTAAGATTTGGGTTTGTGAATTGGTGTACTGGATTGGATTATCAAGGGATCCGTATGGTTATGTAGTAAATCAAGCCCAAGGATTAAACTTGAAAATTTTGAATTCTTCAAGGACTGAATTTGCCAATCTTCCAAACTTCATTCAAGGATCAAAGTTGCCAACTTTTGAATTCCTAAGGTCACTTGTAACATTTTCCTTCATAGTAAACTTCCCGGGGGCCATTTTTGCCAATTTGCAAACTTGAGGGACCAAAATGCAACTTATCCAAAATTTCATTCTAAGGACTAAATTTGACAACTTGTGAGTTTCCAAGAACCAAAATTAACTTTTCCTCCAAAATTCTCCACCAAGGACCAATATTGCCAATTGTGAAATTCCATGGGCCATACTTGTACATTTTTAAAGCTTTTTACCCAAAGATCATTTATGATTTCTTTAGACTTTTAAGGAACTTGGGTTGACTTTTCTTTTAAAATAAATGCTTAGGGACTAATTTTGACAACTTTTGAAAGTTGGGGGACTGAAACTGCCAATTATGCAAACTTTGTTCGTTTTTTGTTTGTTTTCAATCTTTTGCATTTAAAACATATAAAACACGATCTTTGGGATATTTTTATTATTTTGATGCATTCTTGAGTGTTTTCACGTGTTTTGACAGTTAAAATACGGAAAAATGATAAGTATTTACACACTCATCACTCTAAGAAATGTAAAATGTTGGAAGTTAAAGCATGGAAGGAAACAGTTACTTGAAATAGTGTTTACAGGTTTAGGAAGTTGGAATTGGGATGTCTCGCGTGCAACTGCAATGTATTGCGTGCCAGCAACTAATTCCTTCATACCTATTACCTAGTACACATGTTCTATATATTCTTCTTTTACCATCTCCATACTCTTCTTAACTTACAAGACAATAACATCTCAAGATCATTTCTATTATAAAAATATAAAAACCCATAATGCATGGTTTTCTATCACGTTGATTTTGAGAGCATGTCACCTGTTAACTCTTTAGATGTTTGATGTCGTAACGCAAGCTAAGGTGATTAGATGTCCAGAGGATATCTATCGGACCATCTATCTTTAGACGAGAGGGTATGATGTTTTTACATGGACAAACTTCTAGAACTAGCCACATATTCAATGAATTTGCAGCATAATGCATTACTAGTTAGACAACATAGCTAGGAACTGATTTCCGAATACTAGCTTGATTATTTGACCCAATTCCCAGACTCATTTTCATGTCTCGACCACCAATCTTGTTTTTACCTATTTCTTTAATTTCTAACATAAGAATAAACATAATGTTGTATTCATGCATTGCAGTATAAAAATAACAATATGATTGATTGCTTCTTTCAATAACTACTTTTTTTTGTTAACACTTTTGATAAAAGAAACTTGTTGCCTAGCTTTTATGTCTTAGCTTCGTTATACATATATACATTTGCTGAGCTAAACGATGCCGCGTTTGGCCGGCTAAATTACAAAGTGTACATTGAAAAGAAAAGACACACGACGTCGTTTGGCGCAAATAAGGACGGCGTCGTTTTGGAAAAAAATAAAGTATTACAAAACGTACCTACAACTATGCAACAAGTTACAAAAACTACCCTGTATTTTCAACTATTTATGATTTTTTTATATAAAAAACTTTATTTATCAAATATATAACAAATATTTTACGAATTTTTTATAAAACATTATACCGTTGAAAAGCTCTTCCATTTACGACAGAATGAGTCAAATATTGCAAAACTTTTCTCTCACGTACGATTTTATTAAAAATGTTGAAATTTAATATATGTTTTTTTGTTTCTGGAAAAAAAGAACTTGAAAAAACACACCTTTAGATATCTAATAACTTTTAGAACTACCAAAAAGTTTGTTTAAAAAATAAATTTAATTACCTTACACTTTTAGCTACTTATGTTTTTTTATATAAAGTAAACTTTATGTATCCGAAATCTAACAAATATATAAAAATTCCTTAAAAAAGAAATATACAATTGAAAAGGTGTTGAAATTGATAACAAACCTAGATCAATATTGCAATGCTTACTTTAATACAGAGTATGTGTTTTTTGCAAAAGAAAAAAAAAAAAAAAAAAATCCAAAAACACCGTTGGCCTAACTAATAAATTTAAAATCCATCTTAAAATTTGTTTAAAAATAAATTTAATAAAATAAATTCAAAACACACCTCTAAATTAAGTAACAAGTTATAAAGATACCCTAAAGGTTTACTTTTTATAAATTTTTTCCGTAAAAAGAAAAATGAAAGTTTGAATTTATAAAAATCTAGCTACTTTTTTCTTCTTTTTATATTTTCAAGACCTTTTTGTATATATTTCCGTAAATTTTTTTTAACTTAAAGCATTAAAACTAAAAAGTCGTCAAATAAATGTGCAATTTATTAAATAAACGTTACATGTGCCTGCAACGAACTGTTGCTAACAACCTTACTCGCTATTGTACATTAGGTGTCGAAACAATGTCGTTTGGTACATAAGGCATGTCGTTTCGTAAGGGAAAATGTCGTGTTATGATAGAGCCATTGTCGTTTCATAAGAAGGAAAAAAGATATTTACAAAACATCCCTCTGGAATATATGACGATTAACGATAACTATGATGTACTTTTAACTATTTATAGATTTTTTATATAACAAACTTTATTTATCAAAAAAAAAAAAAAAAAAAAAAAAAAAAGTCGTGTTACTAAAAAATTTAACACACAAATACAAAACAGATAATTACACAAAATTTTGACACTCAAAAAATACAAATGTCAGATCCAAAATAGCTCTGCCGCAACGCGCGAGAACCCAACTACTCGTTTATTTGACATTTACGTGGATACAACCGCTATTTTATAAACTTGTTTTTTAATCGATCTATTCAAGCTCCCGGTTCCTAGGTTTGATTGGATTTTTGCTTAAAACCAGCATTTTATGACTAAAACAGTTTTAGTTCAACCGGCCAGGTTAACCCAGATTTTAAAACCTTGTTTCGTAAACCTGTTTTTTTAATCAAATTGTTCAAGCTCTCGATTCCTGGTTTGACCAGATTTTGCATAAAACCAACATTCGATTACTAAAATAGTTTCAATTCAACCGGTTGGGTTAACCTAAATTTTAAAACATTGAGGGCCTGTTTGGTATGACAAAATGAAATAGTGACGGAATGTAATGAACGTCGTAATGAAATAAATGAGGTAATGGAATGGTGCATTACGGTTATAATTATGTTTGGTTGTTATGATAAATTAGAATGTAATCGATAATAAAAGGAC
The DNA here is from genome assembly GCA_030686995.1 of Artemisia argyi. Taxonomy (NCBI): domain Eukaryota; kingdom Viridiplantae; phylum Streptophyta; class Magnoliopsida; order Asterales; family Asteraceae; genus Artemisia; species Artemisia argyi. The sequence goes on from CM060706.1 coordinate 66,545,657, forward strand.
TAAAATAGCTTTTGACGATATATTTATTTTGCTTGGTGGATGGTTTATAAAAGGCTTTTATGTAATTATGGTTTCATTTCAAGATGTAATGAAAAAAACCAGGGACTCATAATGAATAAAAGTGGTGGTTTTTATGTAATGAGTGACTCCATATAATAACTCCTTGCACTATATAATTATAAACAAACATAATTTTTTCGTTCCGTTGTAATCATATTTTTCATTCCTACTCTAATTAGTATGTAACTATGTACCAAACACTACACTAGTTGATATGGAACAGCTCTACAGCTAATACTTTATTATAGAATCTTACTACGTGATTAATGTATTGAGTTCACAGACGTACAGAATATATTTGATCTCATATCTTCACTGAAATAAAATGTTGGTAGGATATTAATAAGAAAGTAAAGAACTGAAAAAAGATCAGAAATGAGTTTAAATACAGACACAAACAGAATTTGATAATAAATATGTCGGGTGACATTTAAATTAAACAACAATAATAATAACTTATCTAACGAAAGACACACATAACAACTGTAATAATTATCAATGTCTCTACTACCCCAACTACTACTTGTACTCTTTGCGTTGTTGTTGATACATTGATGATCATCATGAAAAAAATTCCCATTAGAATCACCATATTCCCGTTCTGTCCTTTCACTTTCGAATATTGTTGATTCTTCATCATTATTATCTTTCCATTCATGAAATTCAAGCCATGGTTCTGTTAATTTGCACACCATCAAATTTACTATAAACGTCACTATTGTTTCACGCATCGTCATTTGACTTGTGTGAATTTGTGACGTGGAAAGTAAAACTGGCGGTGTACAAATCATCTCTCTTTCTGTAACCGTCAAATCATTTACTGATGATGACGGTTGAGAGGTGATGACTGTTTCTGTTCTCACTACCTCCCAACCGTCAGATTCCCAATTGGGAGCCACATTGGAACATAATTTACCCATCCTCTGTTTCGCATTTGATGAGGTCGAATTAGTATCTGAATTCTCAATTTGCGACTCTTCTACAAAGAAATTTAAATCGGACCAATCGAATATTGATTTAGGGGACCATTTTTTGTCCTCGAATTTCGGCAAAAAAGAAGTGCACGATAACAAATATGGGTGTTGTAGCAATTCATCACAGCTCCATCTTTCCGAACGGTCTCTTCTAAGACACTTGTCTAAAAAACCCCGTAACTCATCCGAAATACCAGCTGGCATATTTGGTAAGTCGTTAGAGTAACCAATTTGACAAAATGTATCAACTCCCCTGTCTAGCCAGGCTGGTTGTCCGGTGATCATTTCGATCACCGTACAACCCAAGGACCAGACATCAGATTCTGGTCCTTGATACTCGCCCCTGACAACCTCGGGGGCCATCCATAAGGGACTCCCGCGAATCCCTTTATTCTCGCAACTTAAATCTATAGCTGACCCAAAATCCGCAAGCTTGGCTGACCCGGGAAATTCCCCAACCAACACATTTCTCCCTTTGACATCACAATGAACAATGTTTCTGGCATGAATGTAGCTCAATGCAGATACAATACACTTTGTATAACTCTGAATAGTGACTTCATCGTAACCATACTTGCCCACGTCAGCAACGGTGCCACCTGGCATATACTCCATGTGTAAATTTTTATAGACTATGGAATTGTTCTCGACCGTGACATCGTCGCCACGGTAGGCGACGATGTACGGTGAGGACAATGATTTTAGTATCTGAATCTCGTTCTCTAATGCTTCAGAGAACGGGATATCAGTTGTGTTCGCTGACTTAACAGCGAACACCTCACTGTTGAAATCAACGGCGAGATTTACGGTTCCAAATGAGCCTTTGCCGATGCAAGACCCACGAGTCCAGTTGGGTGAGTTTTTCATTTTGAGTGAAGATATGTTTTAAATGAGAGAGGTTTTTTGTTGGTTAATGAAGGGAGTAGTAAAATGGGTATTTATAGAGAGGGAGAAAGTTGGCGTGATAAGAGAAGAAATGATACGGTGCTTTATCCTTATCTCTCTCATGGTTTATGGTTAAGGTAATAAAGATGTTGTTGATATGTAACTCACATGAAAAGAATATAATTATTCATATGCAATAAAAGATGTCACTTGACTTTCTTTTCTAATTATGATAAATCAAACAATGATTTACTAGTGTAATTTTACTTTTTGGTGATTTTTTTGAAAGTCAACTAATATTCAAAATATATCCGTAGTACATAATAATCAATCTCAAGTGTTTTAAATGTAATTTTGTATTTCTTACAGTGTCTTGTACATACCAAGTCATTACTCATTAGATTCTAAGTATATATTATATTTAAGGTAAGAAATTTCAATGTGTTTTTCTACAATGACAAAAAATGTTTTTTAAGGATGTTTAATTTGTCTTCGACTTTGTGCTAAGTAGATATTTGTTCACTTAGAGGTGGATTTGAAGGTATTTTGAAAGAGTGAAAGTTTGTATTATGACCGGTGCCTAGAAAACAAACTCATGGATATAGAGATAAGTGGATAAGAGCTAAACACCTCCACTCTTTATTACTAGAGCATAAGAATTTAATAGACAGGTAAAAACACACTATCATTGTAGAATATCTTCCAAGTGTTAACATGAATTTCATTCAGTTTTGGATAAATATGTATCCGAAATTATCTAGAGAAGACTATCTAGTATTATTTCCGCACAACTTTCATCTTATCATAATAAAATGTTAAAAATTAATCTGCTAAAAATATTATTTTAAATTATTTAAATTTATCATATTAACCATTATCAAAATTATTTGTTTACAAAACAATATGAAATCAATCATTAACTATATGGTAAAACTATATTTATTTGTGAATTTTGCAAAAGAAAAAAAAAATAGTAGTAAGAAATGTATTGTTTTTCCATAAACTACGTCTTTTCGTCCAGTGGCTAATAATTTTGGAACACAAGAAGTATTTCACAAGATTTTTATAACAAATCGTCTCACATTAGTAGAAACGAAGACATTTGAGTGCCTTATAAGCTTGAGGTTGTGGTATCCTAATATCCTTTCACCATAGTTTTTATGTGAAACTTGAAAAGATACATGATAGTACATTGTTTTAAGCTTTGCGTGAGGTTACACATGATATCAGAGCCATAACCTCTCAATGTGTGATGGGCCCGGTAGCTCATGCATGCCACAACCTCACGCTTATAAGGCGTTCAAATGCATTTTTTTTCTTACTGTTGTAGGGCTAGTTGTTACACTTTATGCGGTTATTAGTAAGTAGTTAGCCTTTACTTTTGTTTGAAAACGATTCCTTTGATCTTTTAAAGCATATCTAATGCTTGACTCGTCTTCAACTTCAATCTACCTTCTGTAGTTAGATATTATTGATGCACCGTTAACCTATCATCTCAACTGCTTTAACACGTGTTTTCGACTCATTAAACATATAATAAATTTCCAACGCTCAAGCAATATCGACCTTTTCATTTATTGATTGATTTCCAATCAATCGTTGTAATAATGAAGTATTCAAGTACCCTTTAACGTATATCGTTAGACACGCTGTTAACATTGCCTCTAACTCATAATTGTGATCCCTCTTCAACTTCAATCTACCTCCTGTATATAGATATCATTATGCGCTGTTAACTTATCATCTCAACTGCTTCAACACGTGTATTCGATTCATTAACATATAATAAATTTTCAACGCTCAATCAATATCGACCTTTTTCATTTCTTGATTGATTTCCAATCAATCACTATAGCAATTAAGTTTTCAAGTATCCTTTAACCTATCATTAGACATGTTGTTAAAATTGCCTTCAAATTATAATTGTGTCAAACAATAAAATAAGTTGTTTTGAACCATTGATTTTAAAGAAGACTGTTCACATAAAAGTTATAGTCCACGAGTAGGGGTGTAAACGAGATGAGACAGCTTGTAAGCTATTCGAGATCGACTCGTAAACTGCTCGAGAATGACTCAATATAAACGAGTCGAGCTCAAGCTCGTGCTACTCGAGTACACTTTCGAGTCGAGTTCGAGCTCGGAAATATAGCTCGTGAGGCACACGAGCCCTTATCAAGCTTCAATGATATTACACTTTTACCCTTTTATATACATGTAGTTACTTAATTGTCATAAATCGAGTCGAGTCAAGCTTGATATGCCGATTTTTCATCGAGTTTGAGCTTTAAATGTGTAAATAATCGAGTTCGAGTCGAGTTTCGAGCTTGAGTTTAAGATGACGAGCTGAACTCGAGCTTAAATTCCGAAGCTCAACTGAGATCGAGTCGAATTTTGAGCTTGAGTTTTGGTAAATGAGTCGAGTTCGAGCTTGGCAGTAGTCGACTCGACTCGTTTACACCCTATTTTGTATACCACGAGAATCAAAAACATGTTCAGATAAAATTTATATTCTTTATTCTCACTCATACAAAATCTTAAGATTTAACATAAGTGTATTATTATCTATACTTATTATAGCATATAACCTCCTTTTTGAGTTATCATGGTTATGTGAAAATAGTTGACTTGAAATATCTTATTGTATTGTATTCATTTCCCTTTTGTATCAAAATTCATATATTTAAATATCAAGACTCGAGTATATGTGGTCAAATAAATTCGAGAACAAAAAAGTGAAGAACAAAAGATGGTATGTAGTGGTCCTAGCGTAGACGCCAGAACACATGTAGAAGGCAACAGCAATGGGATAAAGCAAAAAAAAGCAATCTGGATGTGGGTCCCACATTACTGACATGGCTATCATCTACACCTCCACATCATTCGACAGATTTATCAAAGGCTGGTAAAAAGATATGCCAATAGGCACCTCTACATTGAAAGCATGTAGACGTGTATAATCATCCTCCATAGTTTTTTTTTTGGTGTTTGTAGTTTTAGAATTTTAATGCATTAGTTTTTCTTGTTGTTGTTATTAAATTGTTACCAAACCCAATGCATTTTTAGCTACCAAACCAAGTTTTTAATTCGTACATTTACAGTAAGAGAACTTAATATATATACTCAACATTGTCAGTATTAAATATTGTGATACCTAAATATTTGATGAGTGTTGTAAGGGGGTCGGCATTGCTCACGGTATGGAGGCCGCGGTACCGTCCTACCGTGCGGGAACACCGCCGCCTTCCTTGCGGTACCGCACGGCAAGCTTAAGGCACGGGGTCTTTTCTGGCACGGGAAGGAAAGCAAAATTCGACCGTTTGAGGCTTTGTACCGTTGGATTATGACCGTTTGGGTCTTGAAATGTATTTTTTTTTTTGACCGTTGTATATTTATGTATATATGTAATATGCTAGCAGTCTTCCACCAACAACAATCAACAACAAACAATAGTTTAAAAAAAAAAAAAAAAAAAAGTATTCTGCCCCCCCCAAAAAAAAATACCGAGCAACAAAAAAACATGGAACCAAAAAAAAATAGAGATTCAAGAAAAGGAAACCGAGTAGCGAGGGGTGCAAGTCGTCCTCGAGTTCAATCATTTTCTCAATCACAAGATGTTTACCGCCCCGAATTTGTCCAAGCTCCATCTCCACAATTTTTCGTTCCCCAACAACCCCTCCCACAATTGCCTCAAAATTTCAACCCGTTTGAGCCGAGATACACCCAACATAAAAGACGTGAAACGGAGAGCGGTCCGTTACCCGTTCGTGATGATAGCGAGGATGATGAAGATTATGATAATGTTAATTTGGTGCCCGAGACACAACCGATGAATGACGAGGTTGAGGAAGAGGTCGAAGAGGTTGAGGTACCGCGTCAAAGTCAAAGAAAACCCGCTAAGATTTGGACGCCCGATGAGGAGGAGGCGTTAGCTAAGGCTTGGATCAAAATTTCGGTGGACAAACAAGTTGGGGACCGTCAAACAAAGGAAGGTTTTTGGAGACGAGTTCTAAAGCATTTTAAAAGCCTTATTCCAAGAACCGAACGCACCAAAGATCAATTGAACTCGAAGTGGACTCCTATGAATGCGCATATCACGGCGTTCAACGCATACTACATACAAGCGGTATTTTTTTTTACATACGTACATATTTTTTTTACATCCGTATATATATAATTTTGTAGGTGCGCTTGAAAGAAAGTTTTTTTTTTTTTTTTTTTTTTTTTTACTTACGTACGTTTATATTTTTTGTAGGTGCGCTTGAAAGAAAGTGGGTGTGACGATCTTCAAGTTTACGAGAGAGCCCAACTTGATTTTGAAAAACAATTTAGGAAAGCTTTCGCGCACAATAAAGCGTGGCACATTCTCAAAGATCAAGAAAAGTGGAAAGCACAAGCGTCGGCTAGTCAGACTCAAGAATCCACGGGATCGAGCAAGAAAAGAAAGTCGTCGGAGTCAAGTAGCGCTCAAACGCAAACAAACGAGACGCCAATAAACGTGGAAGATTTCAACTGTGAGTTACCGAACCTCAATGAGAACCCAACTCCATCACGACCATCGAAAGGCAAAAAAAAGACGAATTCTGAAGAGTCAAGTTGAAGTTCGATTCGTGATACCCTTGCAACTTACACGGCCGAAAAGCAAAGTTTATTGCAAGCGCAGATGGAGGCTCAAAAGAAAAAGGATGAAGAGTATTTGAAGTTTCTTGATGGGGAGACCTACAATCGTGACATGAAATTTGTTATGGACCCGCACGACCATATCCCAGACCCAGTTTTTAAGGACTTTGTCATCAAAAGGAAACGCGAGATATGCGCCAAATACGGTTGGCCATGTAGTTTGTAGGATTTAGTGTTTTTTAGGTTTTTAATGGAAATTTAGTTATTTTATGTTTTTAAGAATTTTATGTAATGTTTTATTAATTTTAATGGAATTTTAGTTTTTATTTTTATTTTAAAGGAATTTAAAAAAAAAAAGAAAAAAAAAATGAAGTGAGGGATGGTGGTGTGGTGCCACAAGTGATGCCAACAAAAAAAAAGGTGAGGGATGGGAAAAATGGGTGAATGATGTGGCACAAGGGGATTGGTTGGGAGTGAGGGATTGTGGTGTGGTGCCACAAGTGTTGCCAACCCCCTAAGTAGTAATTGACTTAGGTCTCGCACATTTTAGACTATCATTAACCCCCGTACTACTTTACCTTTCACCAACGTTATATCAACTTTCTAATCTGCTTCACCACTATTTACTTTTCACTCCTAACCATCTCATACCACTTTATTTTTCAACACATTTTTAATTTATTTAAAAATAACTTTTATTTATTAAATTCATAAAAAATTACATAAATTAAAAACGTAAACGTAGAAAACTAAAAATACAATACCAAAATTAAAAACATGAATCGAGGCTTTATATTGCTCGGTAATTGTTGATCAATTCTTGCTTCTCATCACTTCTTCCCTAGTGGCCCTCAAGGCGGTTGTGATACGCATATCAGCTTCCGAGCTCATTAGCAGAGTATACAGACCGTAGTTGTTAAGTGGCTGGTTGGGAGGCAGCGAATACACCCTCGTTTCCTTCTCACTACGGCTACGCATTTGGAGGAGATAACGAGTCAGCTCACCCAACAAATTGTTAGCCAACGTGACCTCCGCTTCTTGTATTAAACATGTCTTACTTAGTTAGTCGATTATATTTTCATGAAAAGAAATTGTGAAGCTTGTCGCTTATACTCTTGGTTTCGCTACTGGCGTCACAAAAAAATATGTACGACAAAAGTAGTTGAATACTTAGAAGTAAACTTTTGTAATCTAAAAATTACGAGCTAGCTAGCTAGAAGAATGTAACTATATATAGTTCTATTATCAAAGTAGTCAACATCCTTTCCTAAAGCTTTATTGTAAGTTTTTGTGGTTTTCATAGAATAAAACAGTGATTCATATGAAACGGATAAAAAAGAACAAGAGTGGATCGAGTGTCATATGTCCACACGAAAATGTTTGGCTAGGGATGGCTGAGGTAGGCCAAAAACCAAATCTAACATGATCTTAGGTGAAAGCACCCTTTAGTTTATGTGAATACTCGAATCGCGCATAAACTTTATTCAGAATTGTTCCAAATAGTGTTTTCAAACATCATGATCGTGTAACAAACTTTTGTCGTATACAAAACTAGAGTAACAGATATTTATATTTTAGATGAAAACACCATAAAATCAAAATCTTTTTATGCAATCAGTTTTCATTGTAATACTCCGCCTATAACAACCACGACATTGTTATCGACTACACTTTCGGCTCCCTCCATGATGTGTGATTCGTTCTTCTTATTGAACAAGGCTCTATTATGAATTTTGGAAGAAATCCAACAAACTGATTTCTAAAGTGGAACCACAAATCAAGAACTACTTCAACAAGAACTCGATAAAGGGTTATGATCCCTTAATGCCGAGTGGTACCACCCCTCATCTTTATTTAGGGGGGGAGGGGGGAGGTGTTGTTAATCCTTAGTAAACAAAGAAACTATAATTTAAGAGGCTAGAAGATTTTCGAAAAGAACCCGATGCAGTCACCCATAGCATGTTATAGGGCAATTTTTGCACCTATGGTGCCACTATGGCATGCCAAACTGCACCGACATTTGGTGTTATAGAAGCAAATGCCATCCTTCTGGCATGCGTTACGTGTATATATTTTTGTTTTGTGAGTGAGTGAGTGACTGGTGTATTTTTTTATGATGTATTATAGCAATTTTATTAGGGTGTTTATGTTATAGTGATGTTATATGGTATGTGCTGAGGTGGCGGTGGATGACATGTTATAAGATATCAAGTGCACACACCTCTCTAATACATGACTAACCTCCTTAACAGCTAAGCTACAACCCGCCCCTGAACTTATATCTAACAAATACAACTAAGATTCTAACATATTTGTTGTCAGGAACAAGATTTGTTTTTTAACCCATCAACCTACCAAATATATGAGCATAAATACAATACGGGTATAATTTACTTTTGGGTGTTGTGTCGAAATTTAATGTGGTAACCGAAAGTGAAGTTGTCGTAAGAGAATTAATGGAGGAATGGCTCATTTCGACATCAATACCTGCAAATTGAAGTATCCAATTCAAGATCTTGCTTCATACCTTCTTTGTTTGTTTGCACACCATCAATATATCAAATATTCATATGATAGTTGATAAGTGCCATTTTGTCATTTATATATAAGAACCTAAAGTGGTCACTAGCATATATGAGTTTATGCGCACAATAAACGCTTTTGGAGAAGCTTTTTCACATTGACTTCTCAAAACAACTTATTTGATACAAAAATTTATCAAGACACAACCTATGGTATCTTTTGAACACAATATACGCTCTTAAAACAAGTGTACCCAAACACCCTCAAGGTGGTGATTTTTCATGTATTTAAGAAACTTCATGTTATTGCAAGTAAATCGGAAATCTTGGGCGTTTGTTTATTAACACACTTCATGATTTGAAATATCGATGCAAACAACACGCATGGTGACACGTTCTTTAGGACCAAAGTTAAACGTTTAGGTACCTAGGTTACTTTTTTTTTTTTTTTTTTTTTTTTTTTTTTTTTTTTCGTGATTAAATATCTTTAAGCATCGATGGGTTAACATCATGGGATGACTAGAGAAAAATGAGGAAGTAGCAACGAGAATACCGGTTGCGTCGCGTACGTTAGAGGGGAGGAAAAAAAAAAAAAAAAAAAAAAAAAAAAAAAAAAAAAAAAAAAAGGTTCAACTTTACCGATTAACCTAAACATGATTCTTTTCTAGTTATCCGTTTATTTTATAGATTATATATAGTAACAAAAAACGGTTCATATATTTTGACCTCTTTATGTGATGTGAGTTAAAATGTTCAAGATATGGTTTGGAAGAAATTGTTGTTTTGTGATGTCTAGTGATAAAATGGCTAAAAGGGTCCATACATACATAACCAACCTTATGGACGGTCGACAATGCAACGTGCATAACTAACTCCAAATACCAGCACACATGTTTAACCTTAGACTCCACCTGTTTGGTCCCACATTTTTAACTAATCTTTTATCTTCATTTATATACTACCAGTAAAATTGGAGGTAAATATTTTCAAACTCACGTTAATTTGCCACATAACTCATAGTAAAATAGTAAATAAAGTCGTTCCTTTCTTATTACTCCTTAAAAAAGGCTGACGTACATCAAAAGGCTTGTGTCATAATGATATCTTTAATTGTGTGAGAAGCTCCCGACACTTAATTGATGTTAAACAAAAATATTAAAAAACATTAACATTAATGGATGCAAATTGGTCATTTAGAATATTAAGTTTCATCCCAAGTTGTTCATTTTGTCTTTGGACACCACAACTTGGCAACAAATTCACATGCAATATTTATTCTTGAATCTTGCTTGTTTTTAAATGGATTAGAAAGTTACATGTGAGCATGTTTCCACTTCCAAGTTCCAATAGTTGTTTCATGAAGGCTGGATTTTGATGTTGGATGTGAACCCATTTCATATGAATTTTATATACTACTAAAAGATTTTTTTTATTAGTCATATATATTTAATTTAGGTTTCCGATATTTGTAGCATGAGAATATGTCCTACAATATTCATGTGAGTGTATTATTATTAGCAAATCTACGTCCTAACCAATGATAGGCTCATATTTAATTTGTTAATGTACTCACAAGTGGAGTTATTGTACTAACGTCTTCAATTCTACATTTGTCAACATGTATACATGAGCACGATCTTATAATGCAAATGGAATCGGACTCTTGATCTAGACCTTTCTGTGGAAAGAGGGCCAGTTAATTATGATCCAAATACTCAAAAATCACAAAATATTGTTTTGGTAACTAATTTGGAAAGAGATTGTTTGATTCGAACATTTCAATAATTTAAACCTTTAGAACTAAATCACACTTTTTTTTTTTTTTTTTTTTTTTTTTTTTTTTTTTTTTTTTTTTAGTAAAAGGGAGTTCTCTGGTAAAATATATTGGTAAAAAAAAATAATAAAAATAAATAAAAATAAAAAAAACATTTAAGTACAACGGATGCGAGTGACATCTTTCATCTTGGCCTGTTACATAGGTAAAACCAAACACCTAAAGTGCTAAAAACATACACATCACATAAGAAAGACATGTTAATCTTATGAAAAACCAACAAAAATACATCTACTTCCTAACATGATTCTTAAGCCGGATATCAAACTGGTCACAAAACACGCCAATTGCCAAGGTAAGTCATAGAGCGAGCCTCGCATCTGTCAAAAAAATCAAAAATCATCAGCTTAAAGCTGGTGACCTCCTCTAGATGATAAAATATACCTAGATATATCATCACATCAAACTAACTTAGAAGATCAAATTCGTTAAACTAGAAAGGCAAATATTGTTTTTGTAAATGTAGTGGAGAAGTATGATCAAAAAAAAAAAAAAAAAAAAAAAAAAAAAAAAAAAAAAAAACCACAAACACACATTTTCAGATTCACCTACAAAAGTAGATGTATCTCCTTTTAAACTTTCCCTCTTATTTGAAATGTGTGACTATAAATCAATCTCATTCTTCTCATTTTAGTTTTTCTTCTCACTTGATTTATTCCTAATGAGTGGATTTATAAAAAATCAAGTGTCAGTATCCCTCAATGAAAACACATAGTTGGCCTTGTTCATGAAGTCATGTTTGAGAAAACGGCCGCGAGTTAATTCTAACTCCTGTAAGTGTAGCATGATTTTGCCACGTAGGCCAATAGGAGAGCTCGATTTTGCCACGTAGGCGAAATCAAGCAATATAATTGGTCAATAGAAAGTCAAAATTAAATTGATTTTGGTCAAATTTAATAAATTTGGTGGAGAAATTTGGTTAAGAAAAAGAATGCATAAAAATATAGGTGTCAAATTTATAAAAACAAAAACTTAAAAAAGAGGAAGTAATTAATAAAACTTTAGTGGTTGAATTTTAAATAAATTATATAGAGCTAAATGGAAAATTACAAGTTTCCATGTTTTTAATAACTTTAGAAAAAACATAAATAACCCCTTACACTTTATGCCTCTTATACTTTATAGGGCAAATAATATAAAAAGGTAACATACTTGCCACATTTTCTTCGATTGGGTAGTCAACTACAAATTTTAATAACGAGGTTAAAAAAGTTATATTTTTTTTGAAGTGGGTATTTTGTTACTTCTATACCAGGTTGCCGGTTCTTCCTTCACAAGTGTACATCCACATCAGTTCCCGCTTTTCTTCCTCGTACTATCACCACACGCTCTCCACACACACACACACACACACACTCATCCACATCAAAAGTTCTGTACTTGTTGTTACTTTTTTGGTTACATATATCAGATAATCACACGCACAGAACAAGATCCCCAAAAATAACTTGTGAAACCCTAATTGGTCCCCCACATTGAATACTTCCAATTGATAGCATTTTCACATAATTGTTTATGTGAAAAGGTAATTCTTGTCATACATTTACTATTTTCTTACCCCAATTGTATTAAAATATTGATAAATTATATTTTCCAGTGTTTAGGGTTTCCAAAAATTAGGGTTTTTCTATATTTTAATTTTGTTTTACGTTTTTACAGGTGTGATGGACACACCAGAAGATGTTGTCTTCAAAATACACCATGGTGGTGTTTTCTTCTTTGATCCTCTCAGGTATGAACAAGGCCAAGTAACTATTATGAAAGCTTGCTCTACAAATAGGTTGAGGTTTAATGAATTGTGCAACATTTTAGTGCTTAAGTTGCAAGAAAAAATTTGGGTTGTCTTTTGTTGCATACCTGAATTAGATATAGATGGGGGTGGGTTGAAGATAATTGTAAGGGATTCCGATCTGCAAGATGTGTATGATATGGCCAAAAAGCATGATTATTTACACTTGTATGTAGCCCATGAACCCCAACTCTTAGCTGAATACTATTACCACAACTTATGCTTAGAAGGTTCTGATGAGGAAGTAACGTCTGCTAGGAAAGAACATGAAATTAAAAAGAAACATGCTGGTAATATGTCTGTTGAGGAGCTCATTGCATGGGTTGAGGAAGAAGCAAAATCTCCTTATTTAAGGTCCCCCCCTAAGAAGTGTACACCTGTTAGAAATGGTTATAGGGGCAAGGCTTTGTTTAAAGAAACATATGATGACTATGATACAGGATGTGTACTTCCATTGTATGAGGATGAAAATGAGGTGGGTCAGGAAGATCTTGTTGGTAAATCTAATGATTTGGATAATGTGGTTCAGTGTTTGCCCAAAGACAATGTTGTTGTTGATCAGGTTCACAATGTTGTTGAAGAACATATTGTTGATCAGGTTGACAATGAGGTTGAACAAGATAGGCTCGATGACAACAGGGTAGACGTTGATGACCATATTGGTCAAGACGAAGAAGCTAGTATTGATGCTCAAGTTCGTGCAAGACAAAATACACTAAACAAAGGTAAGGGTGTAATGACTAAAGAGGAGATTCTTAACAGTAAGAAAAGAAAGAGTGCACCTAGGGGTAACGGTATCTCAATTAGAGAAAATGATGACTGTCCTTTATCTTCAGACAGTGACAGTGATGGCTATGAAATGTATGAAATGGCTGATCATGATGGCTAATATTCTTCTGATACTGAGAGCTTTGAATCAGAAAAATCTTTTGATTACCTGAGTGACATTGAGGATGAAGTAATTCAGTTAAGAAAAAGAAAGTTTGCCAAGAAAGAACAAATGGATGAAGGTCAAGATGATGATGAACCACCTGGTTATCAAGACATGGCACCGTCAATTGTCTATGGTGGTGACAGTTTTAGTGAGACAGTTAGAGAGCATGAACACTATATGGAAGGTCTAATGCGCCAACTCAAAGGTAACGACGCGGTGGGGGAGTCTGACCCTTTTGTCATGGTCGAGAAAAAGGATGACAAATACCCGATATATGATGAGCAGACTCATTGGAGACTCAAGAAACCTAAGGTACTTTTCTATGTTCTTCCATGTTACTTTCTGATATACGCATCTATATACTTAGAACAAATTTATTGTTTCATTGTCAGGTTGGAGAAAAGTACGTCAACGCTGATCAGCTTAAGGAAGCTCTCACTTACTATGCGTTGGCAAACGGCTTTTTCTTGTGGTGTGAGAAGAGTACGAAACACTTAATTATCGGTAGGTGTGGTCGAAGGAAAGAAGTGTTAAAGGATCCAAGCAAGGGAAAACAAACAAACTTTAACAAGTATCCAACTGTTTCACAAGTCAACAAATGCCCGTGGAGAATCTATGCAAAGTGGGTAACAGAATCGCAATGTATTCAAGTGATTTCAATGACAGATGAGCATACATGCGTACGGGACTTCAATTACGGAAGACTTGTTACTTACAAGTGGATAGGTAGGAACTTTGGCGACAAAATCAGGATGAACCCGAAAATTACATTAGCGCAAATTCAAGATTTGGTTTTGAAGAAATACCAATGTCGAATCAGTATGACTCAATGTGTGAATGCCAAGAAGTATGCGCTGAATGAAGGTCAAGCAGCTAGAGAGGATCATTATAGCTTACTAAGGTCATATGCAAAGGCAATCTATGAATCAAACCCTGGTTCCACAGTCAAAGTAGGTGTCAATGTAAACCCGGATGAGAAGGTCTATTTTGACAGGTTTTATGTCTGTTTCAAGGGATTAAAGGAGGGCTGGATAAAGGGATGTAGAAGAATTATTGCGTTGGATGGGTGTTTTTTTAAGAAACCAAATTGCGGAGAAATATTGACAGCGGTTGGAAGAGACGGAAACAACCACATTTTCCCAGTTGCATGGGCGGTGGTGACGGTTGAAAACAAAACTATGTCTGATCAGCATAAGGTATACTTATAACATTTACTACGTAATTTATAATTCTTTGTTTCATATGATCTGTTTGTAACTGTGTGCGCATGTTTTAAGGGACTTATCGAAGCTGTTAAAGAGGTTATGCCTCTAGCAGAGCATAGACAGTGTGCACACCATATATATGAAAATTTTAGGAAGGACTTCAGTGGCCTTGAGTTTCGCTTACTATTCTGGAGTGCAGCCAAAGCTTCTTATCCACAACTGTTTAAGAAAATTATGCTGAAGATAAAGAATGCTAACCCCAAAGCCCATGAGTACTTAGAGAAAAAAGACGCAAACACATGGTCAAGAGCTTACTTTAGAGAAGGCGTATGCTGCAAGGCCGTTGAAAATGGTTTCAGTGAATGTTTTAACTCCGTTTTGTGCAACGTCAGGGATAAGCCAATAATAACCATGTTAGAGTCAATACGAGTTACGGTGATGGAAAGGATGAATACAATGAGAAGGTTGAGTGAGAAATGGACCGGTGACATTTGTCCGAATATCCAAAAGGTTTTAGAAATTTCAAAGGATAAGCAAAGGTAATGGCTAACTAATGATTAATGCGTGTCAAAGTTTTTATAATTATTGATTAAAGCATGTGTCTTATTATTTAATATTGTTCAACTTCTTACTAGGTTTTGGCATGTCATTCCTTGTGGAGGAAATACTTTTGAAGTCAGAAAGGGGTACGAGGCTTTCAAAGTAGATGAGCCGAAGAGAACTTGCTCTTGCAGGATGTGGCAATTATCAGGTTTGCCATGTGCACATGCGATTGCTTGTATATTTAAACTAGGTAAGTATGCTGAAGAGTATGTGCCTGATTGGTTTAGAAAGGATAAGTATCTGGTAGCCTATAGTGAGTACATTAAACCTGTTGATGGTATACACTTCTGGCCTGACACTAGTAACTTGTCTAGGATATTGGGTCCAATACCTAAGAAAATGCCAGGTAGGCCTAGGAAGAAAAGGGTTAGGGCATCTCATGAACCAAAATCCGGTAATAAGATATCTAGAGCAGGTGCTGTTATGACTTGTCATAACTGTTGGGAGCGTGGGCATAATAAGAAGGGTTGCAAGAAAGACAGTGTTGCGAAACCACCAAAAGAAAAAGCCAAAATAGGGAGACCTAAAAAAGTGACACCAATAGAGGAACCATTGGTTGATGAAGGAGATATACCTGAGTTTGTTAACAACCAAGATGATGAGTTTCAAATGAGTGAAACAAATAGAAATAGTGTGTTCACATTTTCTAATGGTAGGGTTTGCCACATGGGTAAAAATTTCGAAACAAGGAAGAAAAGTAAATTTGGATTTGTTAAGATAAGAGGTGGTAAGCGTAAGTCCGGTAGACTAATACCGATAGAGAGAATTGGAAGGATGGGAGCATGGTTAGGAGTAGATGCAGCTTCTGAGGACACCATTGATGATTTGGAACCTCTGCATGCAGCACATACATCAGGTACTTTTTAACATCATGATCAATATAACAAGTTAATTTTGCAGCTCATAAATGGCTTCACATGGTCCATATGATTAACTTGTTTGTGATGCAGGGTCAAAGACACAGCAAAAACATACTGAAAACCTTACTGGAACACAGGAATCACAAGTGGTTGGCACATCAAGACAAGTATCATCAAGGACTGGAAGAGGTGGATCATCTGCAACAAGAAGTGGAATGAACAGAAGAACCTTGACACAGTCCAGGTTTGCTGAACCACAAGCAACAGATCAACCAACCAGAGCTACTTCAGCTGAACCACAACCAAGGGTTGCAAGACCAAGAGCAGAACCGCTTCCTCTCAGGATGAAGAGTCAAAGAATTCTCCATAAAAGACTTTCTGGTCCAATTATTGGTCCAGGATCAAGTATGGAGGATAAAATAGTCTTGGATTAAATTCCTAGACTATGTTAGCACATATTTTGTTCATCTGTAATTTGTGCTAAAACTTTTAACATGTATGATGTTAATTAGGATGTTAAAAACTAATAACTGATATAGTGGTGTTGCACTTATGCCAATATTGTGCCCTATTTTGTCCACTGAAGGGCCTTGGTAAGTTAATGTAATTAGTAGATAGGAACCTGATATAGTGCTGCACTTGATGCCACTATAATTGCTAGCCTATTTTGTTCATGGTTAAGGCATAACCTCATGGATCAGGTTTGTGTGTTCTGGATGTAACACATGTAAAGTGCTTATGCACAAACATTAGTTGTTATGAAAGAACACTTTTAATCTTTGTTCTGGTCTTATATTTGTTACCATATGCAGTAATAATTTGCAAGTTTATTGATTGTAGTATGATTTCATCACAAATCCATTACATTGAACATAAACTGTCATCACAAGTCCATTACATTGAACAATCTTTGTTCTGGTCTTATATTTGTTACCATATGCAATAATAATTTGCAAGTTTATTGATTGTAGTATGATTTCATCACAAATCCATTACATTGAACATAAACTGTCATCATAAGTCCATTACATTAAACATAAACTGAGTTACATTGAAGTTAAACTACATCCATTACATTGAACATAAACTACATTACATTGAACATAAACTACATTCATTACCATCCACATGAACCCAAAATACATTCAACATAAACTACATCCATTAGATACCTTGAGTTACATCCATTGCATACCTTGATCAGTTAGCTTTTTAAACAGACAACAATGACAGACAAAATGAGCACAAACATCAAACCAAATAAAAGCTTCAAAAGACTGTCATACACTATTGCTTTGGACTTGAAAGCATTAAGATCTTGGTAAATTAGCTCCATTGAAAGTTGATGAGTTGGCTGTTGCACTGTCATACCACCATGGTCTTGCAAGGTGAAATCAGCATACTGGTTGGATAGTTGCAGCTTCAACTCTTTATTCTCCTCATGTAGATTGAAGAATAGGTCTTTGTAATACTCACAAGGTAACTCATCATCAAGAAAACCACACACCTCACATTTCTAAAATCATTAACAAGACAAAATCAGAAATCAAGAATGTGTAAACATTTGATAATAGTTAATGGTAAATTACCCGTTTTGGGCAACTCTTGAATCTTCGACCCGGATTCGTTGGAGTCCAAAATATTTACCTACATGGCATGTGTGTGGGATGCTTAACTGCCAACATGGCATCAACCGGGTATAGAAGTAACAAAATACCCACTTCAAAAAAATATATATAACTTTTTTAACCTCTTTATTAAAATTTGTAGTTGACTGCCCAATCGAAGAAAATGTGGCAAGTATGTTACCTTTTTATATTATTTGCCCTACTTTATAATATTAAATTTGTTTAAAATTACATGAGTATTATTATTCGTTTTTAGACTTTCATCAATTAAAATTACAAAATTTGGTAAATATGCGAATTGGTTTAAATATTATTAGTTTTAAACTTTCATCCATTAGAATAGATTTTTGTAAATAAAGACTCATGTTATTCTATTTAAAAGTTTAATTTATGCCTACACGGGGTTTGAATATTAAATACGGCTAAATTATTAGTAACGAGAATATAAATATCAAATGGTAAGTACGAGTTACTTTGATATGAAAATAAATATACGTGATTCTACTTACAACAACGACTCGTGAAATTGTTATTTAAAATTTATATCTGAATATCCATAAAAACATTTTAAAAACTTTACGCAGCATATTTTAACTTCATTAACGCTCATTATGTACTACTAAACTCGCACATTTTGTACAACATGACATCAATAGTTAAAGTTAAACAAAAACATCAACATCAACCTCTGCATGTCTGTCAGTTAAAAACGTTATACAAAGCTAATTTACTCATTTTGACAAGTGATATGCTCAATTAGGCTGCACCTTCTATTTTTTTTATTACTTTAGCAGAAAGTATATTGTGCGCGTTCTTAAGTCTGAAAGAAATGAAGAAAAAAAGGGTACGTTTTGTGCCAATAGTTTGAGTATTAGCTGATTGATGTCTCTTTCAGGATATTTTATATACCAGTTGGTCCTTATGCGTTGTTTATTCGAACTTGATACATTAAGAGACTGGGATTACAAGTTCATCACCAAGTATGCTAAAGTAGGAACCATAAAAACCCCCGAAACTACACCTGATGCATCAACTACGGATTTATTTTGAAGGTTACTTAGAACATATATTTGATATAATAGTTTGCTTATATGGTATATGTGTTTATTGAATTTTAAAATCAAGTTGTCTCTTGAATTTTCATATACTTAAACGGATAACTCACATAATCCCAAGTTAAGTTATATAAATACCTTTGTCTCAGGCACTGATATGTGTTGCATTAACCTTATTTCAAAGTTGAAAAAAAAAACAAATCTCACAAGTATTTGATGAGTTGATTTTTGCTTTTGAATTTGTTGTAATATAGAATAATGATGATCTAGAAAGAGATGTAACTAATGTGTCTCATTCACTTGAAAATCTGTTGCGAAAAGAATGAGCCGTTTTACTAAAGTAGGACTTGCTTAAGTTATTTGAGTTTGAGACTGTTATTTTCTACTAATTATAGTAAGTTTTTAAATGGTTTTGGGACCGTCTTAATAGTAGATTCAGTGGTGATTAGGATTGTTTTAATAGCTGCCTTAATAGTTATTAAAGGGTTTGTATGACTATTTTAATTGTAGAATTCAAGGTGTTTGGGACTGTTTTTGTTAGAAACTAATAACGCCATAATAAAGATAGTTTCTAAGACCGTTTTGTCTCAAGACTCATTAAGTCTTAATCTAGGAATAATAATGTTCACATGATAAAACATAGCGGAATAAGAAGAATATTATAAACAAGGTTTCTCGTCATCATCACTACTCTAACATACACCAAAGCCCCAATGCTACGTGATCAAGTGTAGCACGGTTACACTCTAACAGCGATCTAAGATCGTTGAGGCTTAACACTAATCACCCTAGACATTTTCCCATAAAACGTCTCTACACACACACCCCTTTCTAGGTTTACATTGTGACACACATGAATGAATAAACCTATTCCCTGTATTCTCTTTATATAATAGAGAACTAGGGTTACAAAATACTACGAATGACTATATTGAAATAACTTCTTTGTAAAGCAAGTCCTTTGTCTTTTGCATTCTTCACTTTGTCATCATAAGTCCTTTATCTTTTATATTTTGTCAATATCAACTTAAGCATAATTCCTAACAGTTTTTAATAGTTGAATTGATGGGTGCTTGAAACCGCTTTGATAGCTGAATTCAAGGGTGTTTAAGACTATTTCAATTGCTAATTTAGGGGTGTTTGGAATTGTAATAATAGCCGAATATAGGTGTGTTGCGACTGTTTTTAATAGGCATTGTTATTGCAAAATAAATTTGACTTACACTAAATTAACAGATGTAAAGTTCAAAACATTTTAAGACAATATATTAGGTATTAAATACATGATAAAAATTTTATGTCAAAACCTCGTGTGTGCACGGGTATTCTAACTAGTTTAGTATAATGGAATATTTAATAACAATGAGTAGAAGATAGATAGATAATTTGGAATCTAGTTCTAACCAAGATTAAGTGAACTCATAATACGACACTCATTGGGCTAATTTATGAAAGAAACTAGGAAAGTGAACGGAAAGAAGAATGGCCAAAAACAAGATTGTGTTAGTCGACCCATTAGTTTATCAGGCCAAAGCCCGCTTCTAGATTTATTTTTGTATTTTATTTAATGTACTTTCTCCGTCTTATATTAAGTGTCCGCTTAAATTATGCACAAAGTTTTAGAGAATTCCACTCATTACACTTTCTACCAATCAAATATCATTTTTACCCATAAAATTCTCATAATTCTCATCTCATTGATTGAAATACTACACAGCCTGTTGGTACAAAAGAAGTAGCCTCAACTACTGAATTGAGTTCTCGCCATTGATCAAGATAAAGAAATCAAAAATAAATATAAATAACATGAATGTCTGCATATTCTCAATTTCCCAATCTTTTACCTTTTTTTTATGTTTGATTTAACCAACCAAGTTTTATTGTAAAACTGATATAATACTTTAACTTCTGTTTTCATGAGGCCTAAACCCAAAAAAATGTGATTTTCTTTGGATTAAACCGAAAACGTTCAACTAACTATTACCATTGTGAAAAACTAAAATTTACTGTACGTAAACTGAGTAATAGGTTGAAGGTTAATTAATGTAGAAACACAAACCTTTTCTTTAGTTACCAAACCAAAGCGTGAAAAATCAGTGCAATTCACGGTAGACTTACAATTCATATCTTGTGATTTTCTGTGATAAAAACTGCTCGTTCTTGTGGTTATTTGTGGTGGATGGCTGTTGTAACTAGGTCAGATTTATGGTACGTACATGAACAAACAGGGATATAATTGTAATTTAACAACAGTTCATGTTCTCAGAAATCTCATTCCCTCCTGATCACCTCAATTATGAGCGGATTACATATACACACAAATGCCCATCCCTTCTCTCCCTCCCATCTTACCGTTCCCTACCTTTCCATCTTAAAAAAAACTCAAGAACGCCCCCCCCCCCCCCTTTTTTTTTTTTTTTTTTTTTTTTATATATATATAATTTTCCTTCCTATCTCTTTCCATTACTTAAAAAAATAAAAAATAAAAAAAAAATAATATAAAATAAATAAAATTGGAGAACAGAGCGTTAACAGATTTATCTTAAGAAAGAATGGCACTTGTCTAATGATATAGATAATGAGTAGCTTAACACTGATGAGATGGAATTAAGATTGTTTTATGGGATAAATGGTATTCTTGAAAAGTAGGAACAACACTTGGAAAAAGACAGTTTTTTTCTTTTTTATCCCAAAGGTTATTTTTTTAAACCTCACATTTTTCTCGTTACACAAAACAATATATATATATATATATATATATATATATATATATATATATATATATATATATATATATATATATATATATATATATATATATATATATATATATATATATATAGACACACACGTATAACAAGCGCCATCACCTTACATTTTTTTTTTTTTTTTTTTTTTTTTTATAACGACTAGGTGCTCGCTGAAATCATCAAGTAGTGTTTTTTGGAATTTTTTTATGTGCTTCTCCGTTGGTCATTATTTTGTCCGTTGCTAGTCTAGCTTTGGTTGAGCTCAAAGGTTTTTGATTGTGTTATAGCTCTTGGGTTGTTTTAGTGGATTGTTCTCTCGCTTTATGTCTATATACTAATCTCGAGATCATCATCTCCGTAATGTCTCTTCCAGCTTAATGAAATATGTGATCATTTCAAATACAGTAAATATTTTAGCTTTTAGAAATAGACATAAATCATAAAATATAATCTAGTTCATTTTTTAACTAAAGTGTCATGAACATGGGTCATATAAAGGTTAGTCTTAGTCAACCCATTCATTCATTTTACCAACAAAAATATCACAATAATTCAAGTAGCAAGCATATCTTGACTGATCTATCAATGGTTCCAAGTTCCAACGGCTCCTTTTTTGCCTTATTATACCTTGTACATTATGCATTGTTACATGTTATCAAATATTGACTTCTCTTGTGCTAGTATCTCTTTAAAACGGTCCAAAAATTCGAAGACATGGTCGAAAGAGAATCTTTCATAATAGATAACCTAGTTGGCCCGTTAACAAAATGCTTGACTTGTAAAGAACACACGAATTGAATCTTGCCAATTCGATAACACAAGCTTTGGTACTTCAAAGACGAAGTATATACCAAAATCAACAAATGAACATGATGCTTTATAAAATACCAATGAGCTAAAAATAAAATATTACCAAATCCTAAACCAACTCAAACTAGAAAACAAATAAAATTTACGAAACAAACACTTATAGTTTAAATTACTTTCTAACAATTTTCACCGTGACTTGAACTCGCCCATATAAAACAACTAACCAAGAATTAAACATTCTCAAATCAGCTTTCAAATTCAGATGCAATCAGAAAATAGTTCTTCAAAGCCAGGACAATCAATCTCCAATCCAACCGAAGCATAAACAAATTTTCTTCTTCTTCATGGCTCAAAGAACCTAACTCTGATATTATTTGTCGGTAATTTAAAAACGAAACAAATACCAATATCGACAAACGAAGCGAAAGCTTTATTTAAATTACGAAACAAATACAAAAGTAGCAAATACAAAATGCAAATTCATAGTTACAAAGAAAGATAACAACATTAATCCGTATTTATAGGAAACCAACTCAAAATAGGAAACTAACAAAATTTACGAAACAAACATTTATAGTTTTAAGTCACTTTCTAGCAAAAAGAACAATGAGGATCACCAAAAATTTGATACTAGTCCTTAATAAAATCTTGTAACCATGTAACTTTTGTTTGTCTAGCTCCTTGCTAGTTTTAATAAAATCTAGTTTTAATAATATCAGCCGTTCAAAAAAAAATTTTGTAATCAACAAATTTGTTTCTTTCTCTCGTCTTGTCGTAGCAGTCTTGAGAAAGTTTCAAGAATTATAAGACCAAAAATGATATCATTTTCAACTTTGAAAAAGTTACTTTGATAACTAATTTTTTTTTTTTTTTTTTTTTTTTTTTGAACAGAGTTACATTATCACACCTCACAAATGTAATTGAGTTTACTTTGATAATTATTATTATTATTTTATTTTATTTATTTATTTATTTTTTTTGAGTTTAAGAATGGTAAAAGACTAATGTAAATTGTACTGTTAAAATTATTAAGAGGATGTTTGGGATTGCATTTTATTTAGAAGAGATCATCTGATTACTACTTTTGAAAACTGCAAAAAATCAGAAAAGAGTGTTTCGCAAACAATTTTTACAAAGTGACTATCTGTTTGAAAAAGCCAGTTGGAAAAATATGGTTTTGTAAATCCAATTCTAAAAACACCCTATATCTATAGAGCAACAGGAATCGGCAAAAGTTCAGTTGGTATGTTTTCCTGATATCATTCAATTCTAAGAATCATCATCAACAAAATAGTTTCGTGTACAATGTACATGATTACTAGTTCTTGACTCTCGCCTTTTGAAAAAGTCTTTTGAATTATAAGACTGAAATTAGATGACCAGGACAGCATTAAGTTCACTAAAAGGATCTTCTCTAGATTAGACAACGTGGTTAACAAATGACTGAGTTACAAAGAATAAACGAATGAGGTAAGTTGTTAAACTGTTACATGAATCATGTCAAAATACGAATACTAAGTATCAAAAGACCAAATGTGATCACCAAAAATTCGATAAAAAGTATCTTCTTGATGATCTTTCTAAACATTCTATCATCAACAAAAACGACCCAACTGAACTATCATCACACTAGTATCATCTACAGAGCCTCTAGAAGCCGAGAGCTCAACAAGCTTCTTACAAGCCGAAATCACTTCGGTTTTATCCATAGATCCACAGAAAGGTCTGGCTACATCAACTGCTTCTTGATTACTCACTTTTTCCCATAAACCATCTGAAGCCATGATCAAGAACTCATATTCGGGTACAATTTTAAAAAGTTTAGTTTCTGGTTCAGCTGTAATCCATTGCTTCATGCTACGATCCCCAATCCCTCTTGACACAGCTAATGAACCAAGAACTCGATGAATGCCTCTACTAGAATCAACATACCCACCCTGCAAAATAGTCCATATAGATTCAGTAACCAATTCTATAAAAAAAAGTATCATAAACGAGTTAAAGAGTTGAACTTTAAACAAATACTTACAAGGGATTCGATTCTTTGCTTCTCATCTTGTCTCGAAGGGCGATGATCAGAAGTAAGGGCTTCTGCAACTCCTCCATTACAGACTACTGCACGACAGTCACCAGCGTTGGATACCACAACATTCCCTGAGTTAATGATGGCAGTTACACAACACGCTCCACCGCGTTGTTCTTGTTTTAGAAACTCAGAATCAGCGTTTAAATATCCTTGTTTTACAGCTTCAACTATTTCGCTTTCACCCCTTTTTTGTACTTCTTCTTTAATCTTGTTTTCGAGATTTTCTGCTGCAAATTCGGCCGCTTTAGATCCACCATGACCATCAAAAACACCAAAAAACCCCTGAAAATTTATCAGAAAATAAAATCAACACCAATTCCATATGTAGAAAGGTTCCTAAATAAGTCACTTTAGTGATCAATAGCAACAAAAAATCAGTCACTAGTATAGTCACCTCCATATGCAGTTTGCCTAATATAACATAATTACTTACTAGTAACTTAATGATACTTTTATATTAGGGTCCTAAACGAGACTTTTCGGCTTATATAGCAGGCTTATGGCTTATTTGGTTTTGGGCTTATGTCTCATAATCTCATTTTTTTGTGGCTTATTTTGCAACTTTGCCTTATAGGAGTATAAGTTTATTATGACATAATAAATATATATAACCCGAAAGGTTTCAAAATAAGCCACAAAAAGTGAGCTTATGACTAAACATAAGCCCAAAACTAAATAAGCTATAAGCCTAAACTAAATAATCTAAAACTATACCAAGTCAAATAACTTAAACAAATCACATCAAACACTCACCTGCTTATTTTGACCAGAGAAATCAACACAAGCCTTAAACCTATCCTCCATAGCTTCTCTTTTCCCTCTCTTACAATAAACAGAATACCCCTCCCCTTCTTCCACCACTTCTTTCCACCTGTCCTCAGCCATACGAGGCGTTGACCGGTCAACCGAGACATTCAAACTGGCAACAGGAATATTTAGCCTAGTGGGTCTTTTTCTTTTTAGCAAAGTAGGACTTGTTGATGCACTTTGACCATCTTCGTTACATGTCTTGAATAGTCCACTAACGGGGTGTAACGTTTTATTAAAACGTTGTTTAAAAGATGATGAAGGTGAGAGGTTTAACGTTGATGATTCTGGTGATGATTTGCAAAATATGGATGATGAAATATGGGATGATGGTGAGAAAACTGGTGAGTTTGAGATTGCAACGGTACACATGTTTTAGTTTTTGGTCTTTTTTGTAACGTTCGAATTTTTGTATGTGTTTTTTTTTATGAAGGTTTGATTAATGTTATTGAGTGGTTTATATAGGGTGTGGAATATGATGGTCAAAGTGGGGCCCATGTTATTCTTCTCCGTGTTAATTTTGTGTTGGTTTTTCATTGCTGTTTCAAATAAGGAAGTTTTGTGTGCTTGACTAATTTGCCCCTCTTGGATTTTATATTTTGAAAAAGTATTTGACACATAAAACAACATTTTATGTATGAAATCAATTATTATTATTATTATTATTATTATTATTATTATTATTAAGGTTTTACTAACGACAACCATTAAAGCTGTGGTTAACAAGATGTATTTTATTATATTGTTAGGAATAATTGATTATGAATGGTTGATAATTCCGAAAAAGATAGACACAATCCCGAAAAATATGAAACCACAACAAACAACTTATTGTGATTGGATGATTCAAGTTATTACAATGAATTGTAGTAAAAATAAACTTGTTAACCACAGCCCTAAGGGTTGTCGTTAGCAAAACCCTTATTATTATTATTATTATTATTATTATTATTATTATTATTATTATTATTATTATTATTATTATTATTATAAAACGACCCGCAAAGTGAAACTCTTAGAACTCAGGCTTCGAACTAAAAGAAAAAATCTATATTTTATTTGTCACTTGCGAAACTTGAACCCGGTTAAAGCACTTCTCTAAGCTTCAGAAGGAACTTATGTGCCAAATTGAGCTAAGTCAGTTGGTTTATGTATGAAATCAATTAATATTGCATTTCTAGAACAAGTTTGTAAATATTGTATTTTTCTACGCTTGGCAATGTGTGGCAAGTTGATTTGATTAGGCTTAGATTTATTAGTTATAGTTGACCAAGAAACAATCTGATATTTTGATTAAACTGTTTTGACAATTTTAAGTTGAATTATAACTTGGTCTTTTTATAATAAAAGAAAATGTCTACAAGTTAAACATAGGATGAATACTTGCGAGGTCTTGTTTAACTAATAAGAAAAGAAGATTAAAGAAGCAAATAGTCCCACTTTAATTTGATATTTGATAATATAAAGTATGAACACTCATATATTCCTCTTTACTTACTTGAGCTAGTGACTAAACATTAGCATAAATATGACTTAAACATTGAAAATATGTCGATGTATTTGGACACATGTGTTTTGTTAATATGAACTAGGAATATTAGTTAGTTTATAGTAATGAACGGTTGTCGCCAAACCATTCCCGTTGACATCAGAATTTTCAAGTCATGTACTCATTGTTTATACAGGAACTCTCTGAACTAGGCTGAGCAAAAGCACCTGAAAACTGACTTGAATCGACAAACAGATCGAAACCGGAATGAACCGAACCGATCCAACCTTATTCGGTTTGGATTTCAGTTTTGTATAAATTTCGGTTTTTACTCGGTTCGGTTCGTTCGGGCCCAAACACACTTACTCAGTTCGAAATAGCTAAAACGACCCGAACCGACCTTATTTAGTTCGTTTCGGTTTCTATAGCTTTTAATCGGTTCGGTTATTGGTTTACGTTTTACCTTTATTCGGTTTTCGGGTTGGATTTGGTCAGGTCGGGTTTGACCAGTTACTCAGTCCTACTCCGAACTGATAAAATTTATCCTGTGTTTTTTTATGTTGACAACTTGGTTTGAATCAAATTGTATATCGCTTTACTTGTAGTCTTAGTGTGGCGATTATGTCTTAAAAATATCATTTCATCATCAATTAAATAATAGATGAGTTTCTATGAATATCAACGGCGGTGTACAATTTTAATAAAATCTATTGTGCCGATACTCTGCGTGTGTTTTGTAGATGATAATGCAATTGTGTAACTCTAAATAACACAATTATTTATTTAATAAATTGCAAACAAATAATATTAATTTTTTAAGAAAGACATTGATTTTAAAAGGATGAGAAATAAAAGTTGAAAATAACATAATTATCCTTTTTAAAATGTGCTAAAAGTGGAACAAAATGAATAAAACATTCAATTTTTAACTTGAGATACCTAAATAAAATCAATTTACTTATTTTATAACTTTTAAGAAAAAGCGATTTCGTCGTATATATTATGGGTGTGTTTGGTAGCAAGCATCAAATAGCATTTTTGAGCAATTAGCATTTAGCGTTATTGGTTGTATGCTTGTTTAGAATGATCAGCAGTTAGCATTTATTAAACAAAGAAAAGAAAAAAAGAAAAAAAAAAAAAAAAAAAAGGCTAAATGCTCTTTAGAATTGCATTTTAATTGTAGTGAATTAAAGAATTACTTAAATATCCCTATGTAACTTATTTAAAGAGTTTATATTTGAATTTGTATGTCTTTTTACGTCATTTTACATATTATTATTACTACAAATACAACTATTCTACTAAACACTTTTATAAAATAAACTGCTACTGCTAACTGCTTACTGCTCACTACTAACTACTACGGCTAACTACTACTGCTAATTTTAACAAACATACCCAATCTGTAGAAGTTTCAGAGATTCATAGTTCAAAACATAACGAAGACACTAAAGTTTGTTATGAACTATTTGAAGTTTAAACATATCAATATCTTTACTATCTATAAAGGAAAAAATGTCAAAGGTGAAAGTGGAAAAGTCAATAAAAGTGAAAAGTTGAAATGTTGAAAATGTATATAAGAAAATACTGAAATGCATTTAATACTCTTATTAAAACACCCTATTACTTAAAAGTACAATGATTTATTCACGTTGTACAACTAATTAAAAACATATCTACCAAACTAAATATAACCAATTAAAACACAAACCTGATTGACCCGGGACGCTTCAAACACGGCGGGTTGACCCGGTTTAATTTGACCCATTTTCGACCTAACCTAGCAAGTTGACCCGGTTTAAATCGACCCATTTTTCGACCGGAACGGTTCAACCGGTTGAACCACCCGGGTCGAACCGGGTTTCAAAACATTATGTTAAATTCCTAAATCTTCAAACTTTTATTATTTTTAGTTTATAACTTATAAACTTTTTTTATCAATAAACTATTTGTCGCTATACAATTCCGTTGCTATGCATGGATACTCGTCTAGTATATATAAAAGAGAAAACGCATTTGTTTATAACTTATAAACTCTAAAAATGAGTAATTTTGTTAAACTAAAATACCATTATTTAAAATTTAAAAAAAAAAAAAAAAAAAAAAAAAAAAAAAAAAAAAAAAAACCACCCACCTTGTCTGTTAAATATTTAAATATTTAATTAAAATTTAAACCACTAACTTTACATTTAAAAAGCAAAAACTAGTTTCTCTAAAAAAGGGTACAAGCGTCTTAACAAATAGTTTCAGATCAACAGAATTTAGGAAACATGGCCTTTGTATGATTAAAAGGTCAAACACGTTATTTGTATTTTCAGGGGATCAAAATAATGAAATAATATCGGCTGTGTTTGACTCGTTTCACTCTCTTTCTATTGCTTTCTTAACAAAACAATTATAACTATATCCATGACAATATCTCTTATCGACTTGTATGTATGCATCATGTCTTGTACCTATTTCTAGATCTCGTAACATTTACTCTGAAAAATAAAACGCTTCTTTTTCAATATTTTATATTTTTGCTTTTGGGTACCTTATTATTCGTAGCTGGTGAGATCATTGTTTAATAGTGAAAGCTTAGGACAGATGGCATATTTTAAAGGGGTTGAATCTTGACGGAAACTACGAAGAAAGTTTGCTCTTTGATATGACAAAATATTGTTTGGGTATATTGCAATTTGCATTATTGATCATATGACTTGGCAAAACTAAGTTTTCTAGGTACGTGTTTTTGGGGTTATAGGTCAAAGTTATTTCTCCTGGATAGAACAAAGTTGTCTTTTTAGTTGTTACAACATAAGATAGCAACGTTTTTTTTAGTTAGGTTAAAGTCCGGCTCGAGATATTAATCGAGAACATATGTCAAAAACTTGAGTACTGACATGTTTTGAAATTTCTTAAACGCGTTAATGAAATCGTAACTGAATGGAATACCGTTAGTGGTTATAACAAACACGTCGCTAGGGAAATTAAACATAGAGTATACACATTTGTTATCAGTGGCGGAGCCAGGATATGTAATCAAATGGGGCATTGACTAACAAAACATGTCGAAAACTATTACTTTTTAAATTGAATCCTGTCGGGTCGGGTCAGGTTTGATGAAAAGGTAAACAAAAATCACTATTAGAGATATTGGTGCCCACAAACAAAAATCAAATGTAATTTGCATTTTCTAAAATGCAATTAATGTTATTAAAAGTAACGCAATTATTATAGCTAAACCTTTAAAAAATAGAAGAAACAAATTATTATATACCTATATTGTTGACAACAAAATAATACTAAAGTCTTTATATATGCATAACGTATATTATCTAGTTATACTTTTTATTTATATAATTGATTTTCACAATAAATACGGAGTATACAACATAAAAGGTTCAAAAAAAATGTGGCAAGATATAACCACTTCTATTTTTTTTATCTATATATGCATTACGTACTATTTATATATTTTTAATAAATTAAATGAGAAGATGTGGTACCCACTTATGAATTCTCTTTTCACTTGGTTTCTTGGTCCACTTTCTCAATTACTCACTTTACACTTCCCAAGATTATAATACAAGTATACCACCTGACCACCATTTTTTCCGACCATAGACCACCGAATAAAATTTTCCAGCCAACACATAATACTCTACTTGTTGGCAATCAAAAATGATGAGGGCACTTTGAATATTTTGGTGAGGGCAACGAGCTTCTTTCCTACCATTTCGAGTTTTTTTTCTATATATTTTGTGTCTCTCCGAGAGCTTCGTTGGGGGCAATTCCCCCCACTACTCTAAAGGTGGCTCCGCCCCTGTTTGTTATTGGTTATAACAAACACGTCGCTATGGAAACATAGAGTATACACATTTGATACTGAACAACACTTCTAAAAACATATCCAACCATAAGTTCCAGTGTTTGGAGATAAAAAAGCAGCAAAAGAATCAAGACGATCTGGCTATATCACCACCCAACAGACTTTATTAGGCTAGGATCAAACTTTAATCCGTAGGCTCAATAGGACTTTAAGATGTCAGAGAAAGATCTCAACTCAATTAAAAAAACAACGATAGTGTAAAATGGCAAATAGATATTTTAATGAATTATGGAGTACTATGTTTATGTGTTAACATAATGAGATTTTATACCTATTATCTAACATAATTTTAAAACTTATCTTAAATCATTTACACTTGGACCTTAACCTATCATCTAACACTCTCTTTCAATTTGAGCTGGAAGTTTTTGGAAGTGCAAACTAGATAGAATGTTGAAATCACTTTCTTCTTTTTTTTCTTTTTCTTCTCTTCTTTGTTGTTCGTTTGCATGAAGATAGACTTGTATTTGACGATATAATTGTATATTGCTTCATGTTTTCTACTAGTTTTTATAACGTTTGCTATCTTTTTACGTCATAACTTGCTTTGCTTTTAGGAGGGAGCGGCAATTTGTGGGTCAACTTTTGTTGTTAACGACTATGATCTTCAACAAAGAAAACAATTTGATGCGAAAGAAAAAAATATGGGTAATTAAAGGCGGTCCAGACATATTTTGTGTGTTTTGACTGCTATGTTTTAAGATTTATGCATTAAATACCGGAAAAAAATCCTAATTAAAAAATATAAAGCGAAAATAACTGGGATCTCTCGGGATCACAACGAATAGTCGATGACCGAAATATAGCAAATTTGTTGATGAATCTTAAATAAAGCTCGGATATCATGTAAGACATATATTTCTTATATTGCATAATGAAGTTAGGATGCATTGTAAATCCATTAATAACTAATAAGAGGGCTTGGCCCAATATGTACTATGTTTCTTAACTCATTTTACAGGTCATTAATCTCTAAGGGCCCGTTTCATTAATCTCTAAGTGCTTATTTAGTTTGTAAGTGGGTTTAGAATTTGATTTAAATTTGGGATTGTTTGAATGAAAAGTAAGAGAGAGAAAATTAATAATTATTTAATTTATATATTTATTTTAAATCAAAAGTAGTCAAAGAGTCAAAAAATTTGAATAAATTGTGAAAAAAAAAATCAAATAAAGAAAGCAAGTCTGTGGCTATGAAATTTGTGTCAGGGGGAGTCGATCAAAAGACAATAAAATAACAATGAATGAGTTTTTGATTCTTGAATCCCTTTTGTGAGCCCACCATGACTAACCAAACAAAAGATTTTAAGTTTCTTTCATTCAAATCCTTCCAAAACCGGTAACTAAACTGCACCTAATATTTTTACAAAGTCAAACCCATATCGATATATACATTAAATGGAGGTACGGACGACGCTGTTTTGGCACTGGGTTTCCCAAAAAAAAAAAAAAAAAAAAAAAAAAAAAAAAAAAAAGCCTGTTGGGCCCGTTTCATTGGCCTTTTTGTTAACCCAGTCCGGAAAAAATAAATAAATAAATAAATAACTTATAAATTATATCTAGAATTCTCCAGATACGTCAATCCAGGGCTTTCATAGTCAGTGTTTGTTATCTTTTGGGGGTCTAATCAACTGTACCTAACGACGAGCGTTGCACTACCGTCGTGGTTGAGTGTATCGATACGCTTGGCAGGGTAGCCACATGGACTTTGTGGTTGCAGCCATGGGGTGGAGTTGATGCCGTTTAACGTGTATCAATTTTTTCAGCACTAGTATCTTCGTGGGGTAGATACATGGGGTTTGTGGTTGCCGCCACCGTGGGCTTTGGCGCCCTAAATCTGCAAACCCATTTCCAATAATAGGTAAATTAAAAAAAAATTGATTTATGGGTTTTTGTTATTGGTTAGATTATAATGGGTTTATGATATTTACCTTTATTTTGCATGATTTGTGATGTGGGTCTATGATAATTTGTTGTTTTATGGTGTTATAATATATTCAAATCTGGATCACTTTGGTTTTGACCTTTTTTTACTAGCTCTAATTTGTATATATATATATATATATATATATATATATATATATATATATATATATATATATATATATATATATATATATATATATTAACCATTTTCGAGCTGTACAACAGAAAAAATGAGAAACACAAGAAAGCAACAAACCATTGAAACACCAACAAGGTCTATTTTCTTAGTACACTTAACTGTATATATAAGAAGTTCCCATGAATTGTTGCTTAAGTACTCCCCGACTCCCGTACAGGTACAGGCAGTACTTGTAAAGCACCTCTCATACACTTTTTTTTTTTTAATTATATTATTGTACTTTGCCATTTTTTGGTCACTTTTAGATCTTTTCTGTCAAAACTTTTATTTATAGATACTAATAGTCCATGGGTTGGAGGCGAAGAGGACACGCTGTTAGGAATACAATTATTCCTGTAAAAGTCTCGGTCACCTGATTATTGTAATAGCATTAAGTTAACTCGTAGTTAGTTTATATATTAGTTAATTAGTATTAGTTTAAGTAACACCGTGGAAGAAGGACGGGTCTTCACCCACTGTATGCCTGATCCACAGCCCGGGTGTGGGCGTTTATGTTGTAAGTATAAATACCCCTCTCCACATGTGGAGAGGGTTGGACCTTCATTCAATCTTAATCTAACATTCTATTTTCTCTCAAGGTTCCACTCTCCCTCTCTTTCTTGTATCTCCAACGCCACACAAACCACAAAGGGAATCATGTTTCCAACATAGTTAGTATTCTACAATTGGTATCAAGAGCCAAGGTTTCATCTTAGGGCCTTATAGAATCGGATTTGATGTGGTTTTGTGTAGTTTTGTGAGTTTGGAGTAACTTTCTTGTAAAACATCTTGGTTTGATCTTTCTAGTGTTGTTAAACATGTTAGTGATGTACTTTTATGATCATAGGTGTTAGTAGAACATTGTGTTTCAGTTGGTTATACCATATCTTTAATCTATTTGAAGTTTGGATTAGGTTTTGGACGTATTTCATTGTTGCGATTAAGTCTACTGTTCCATTGCTTGTTTGCGGTTAGTTTCTGATATTTGTGGTTAGTTTGACTGCGATTACTATTTTGGGAATACAAACAAATCGCAAGGAAAGTGACAGATTTGGATTTTTGTATACTGCGATTAGCTCTTGCGGTTAAGTAGTCTGCGGTTAGCTTATTGTAGTTAGCTCTTTGTGGTTAGCTTTTTGCGATTTAGTATTCTGCGGTTAAGTATTCTGCGGTTAGCTCCTTGTGGTTTGCCTATCTTGCGGTTTGGGTATTCTGCGGTTGGCTCCCCTCTGCGGTTATCTCCTAACTTGTGATTTGCTCCTTGATTGCGACTAACCCACCCGAGTTTAGTTTGGTTCTCATATGTGGTAATCTCAGTCCTGCGATTACTCACATTTTGCTATTTGTTTGGGTTGGTGACTATATCCTGTGTAGTGGCATTTCATCTAGTGGTATGATTCATCTACAAATGAAGGGACCAGTATCGTATGTTGACTCAAGTGTACAATCATGCTCGGACCCTAATGAGAATGTGACTCCTCAGTCAAGCAAATTGCTTGAATTGGCAAGAGATTGTCACATTGAATGCTTTCAAACACTTCAGTCACATCTTTCTGTGCTGCTAGAGGGCAATGGATTCATAATGGGATTTGAACGTGCATTCATAACTCTTTTCGGTCAAGATGTTCAAACATTCACAGACATCATGATCTTGAATTTGGATCAATTACGTCAACAATTGGACCGAAAATAAACAACTAATGAGGGATCCTCAGCTGCCCTATGTGTGCTTAGCAAACAACTGCATAGCTTCTTTAACTCAAAATCCTCCATGATCTATGATTACGACAGTCAGATGACTATGAAGTGCTTTGCTGACCACACAAATATAGATGTTGACACCTATAGAGATAAGCTACGTCAAAACTTTGATAAGGTTAAAGAGTACATCGAGAGACTGCCAAAACATGAACCAGTGTATGATGACAAGGCTGAGACACAAGGTGGACAATCAAGTGATTGTTTGGGGTTGGGTTTAATAATGGATGCTAAGTCTGTCAACACTGAAAGCATGGATTCAGAAGATGATATGATTGTCACCTCTGACAAGTTGGTGACCCAGGATATGGAGAAGATACTCACACCGGACTCAAGCAATGAGGATATGGAGAAGATACTCACACCGGACTCAAGCAATGAGGTATCATCAATTGATCAACACAATACACCATCTAATGTATGTCACCATACAGATCAAATTAATCCTTGTTATAACACAAATCTGTTGAAAAAGACTGACAGTTTGTTAATCTCCTCTAATTCAACAAATATGTGTTATAAAGGGGGAGAAAATGATCTGTATGATGTCTTCAAAAATGATCTGTTTGATGAAAATCCTTGCCTCAAAGTTGAGTTTTCTAAGACAATGGACCAGAACATGGTTGAAAAAGAGACATTTAATCAACTTCAAAAAAGGTTCTCACAATTACAAAAACATTGTATTGAACTTGAAATTGAAATACAACGTAAAGAAGAATGTCTTCAAAACTGCAAACCGTGTTTAAATCCGGAATTGCCTGATCTTAATGAATATTTTATGATAAACAATCTGAAAACTCAGCTGCAAGACAAGGACTCCACTATCAATAACCTTAAAAATCAGATCAAGATGTATGAGCAACGTAATGATGCCAAATGGAAACACGATACTTATGAAACTAAATGCAAAATGGCTAAATTACGTATGGAAAATGAGACTCTGAAAGTAAAATGTAAAGAACTGTGTGAGTCAATCAAAGAAATAAATGCTAAGAACATCAATCTGACTACTCCAGAGTTTACTAAACACACTGATCTCACTGCTCAAAGTCTGACTTTATGTCCTAAAATTCCTGGTGTGCACATCGTGCCAAATTATGTTTCAAAGAGTCAAATGATCCTTAATCTTTCAAAACCGTCTATCTTGGGAAAACCAGTCTTGAAAACTGTTGGTAATCATACTACCATTAGACAACCAAATGCCCTTATTTCGAAAAGACTTAAATTCTCGAAAACTCAATGTTTCTCTCAAGTAGATAAAAAACGTGCTTTGAGTAAGTTTGTGAGCACAAAACCGAAAATTCATAAATCAAATGGTCATAAACCTGTAATACCTTTGAGACATAGACCAAGGAAATCTGACCATCCAACCACTCACCACAAGAATGTCACTATGCATGAAATACCATATAAGCTTAGATCTTCTTGGATATGGGTACCAACTGGAAGGACATTCATGATGAATGGTTACAAATGGTCACATGTGTGCACTATTGACACTGGTTCCTCAAAGGGTTTACACAACAGGTCCAACCGTCCAAGAAAACCTGTGTGTGGCAACCAAAGGCACAGATATCCCCCACTTCTGGAGACATGTCTACTCACATGTGAGATGATATCATGTGGACTCCTGACTAATTCTTTTCAGGACTCGTATTTTACCTTTCACCTACTGATTTACTCCATGTGTATGCTTTATGTCAGTAGTTGGTGTACATATGTATTGTTTGTTTTACATTCATACTATCTTTCTGTGTATACTTTCTTACTGCAAATTGTGTCTATATGCTTGCTCTTCGTGCTATGTGCTGCTTTAGGTAGTCTGTTGCTTCTCATATCTGACCTCATGGTATTATCTGTGCATCGTGAAGACTTTCTCATCATTTGTGTATCACTCATAACTTCAGGGACCAATCTTGTACGCATTTATCATTGTCTAATTGAGGTAGTGAAGTTTGAGGACTGTTTGTGTCATTATAGCTAAGTGTATCCCATCATATATATATGTGGTTATTCTTGCGTTTAAAAAGTTAACCTCAACACCTCTTGCTATTTACTCACACTCTCTCGTTCACTGCACATTTATTTGCGATTGGATTTGATTGCTTCCCTTGTTGCTTATTTCTTGGTACGTTAAGTGTTTCTCTCTACACATATGTTTTATCTTTCCATGATTTCATGTACTCACGAGTTACGTTATTCTAGGTGGGGACACGCTTTGTTTGATATCTCATGTGATTGCGATTTGCTAATAGGTTAGATCATGCTTGTTCTTTACTGCGTTTAACTGCTCGTTATCTGTTAATTTGAGATATTCATTGTTGAGAATGTGCGATTTAGGTTTGTTAGCCTTGCGTTTAGAATTGAAGTACCTAAGGTGTCGGGTAGGGACTTGATTTGTTGGTTTGATAATGGTTGTACTTAGGATTGATTGATCTTTATAGTAATCTAGGGCATTCATATTATGATCTGATGGAATATGAAGGAGTATCTAGGGTAATCTTATCTGCGGTTAGCGTATGCTCTTGATTGCGGTTAGTATGTGTTCTTGACTGCGGTTAGTAAGTGTTCTTGATTGCGGTTATCGTATTATCCTGATTGTGTGTTTCTCTTTTAATTGAGACTGGGATCAATTAGGTTTGCGATTAACTGAGCCTGCGATTAACGTGTTGTGCGTTTACCATGTCTTGCGATTAAATTGGCTGCGTTTAATTTGATCTGAGATTCTGTCTATTTGCGATTCAATTGGTTGCGTTTAATTATGACTGTGACTGCGGTTAATCAGTTTTGCGGTTAACTGAGCTTGCGTTTAACGCAATGTGCTTTACCATGTTTTGTGACTCAATTGGTTGCGTTTAATTTGTCTTGTTGCGGTTAACCTGCTTTGCGGTTATCTCACCTGGAGGATTACTTACTTTGCGATTAACTCGTTTTGCGTTTAACCAGATTTGCGGTTAACTCGTTTTGTGGCTTTCTTTTCTTGCGAGTATCCTGCCCTGAGGTTAAATGGTTCTGCGTTTAGCTCTTACTGAGTGTTCCTTTGACTCACTTACCTTGCTATTATGTCACTCTATGCTCTCTCTAACTAGTTGTGCACTGCTTGTATGTAAGTGAATTGTTGTCTAATTGTCTCTGTCCTGCTTGGTATGACCTTTTAGCACTCACTCTTGTATGTCTTAATTGGTCCTTTCCATGTGGTGCTAGGGTTTCACTTGTTACTAACACTCACTGTCACATGTGTTTGCTTTCTTTGGTGATTTGTGTCAAATGCAGCTATTATGGCAGAACCTGTTATCGAAGGACCATTGGCTCCACCTGTCCGTTCTGACAACGACATTCTTCCATTCAACAAGTGGGTTGCAATTGGAAAGAGCAACTGCTTTGTTAAGACAGATAGACCTCAGAATCATCCCATATTCAGAATGGCCCTGGACATACTGAAAACACCACGTTCTTCAATGCCTTCACCGCATCCTCCTCAATCCCATCCATCTATATTTAGCAGTTCTGGAACGCTATCTGCCATGATAGAGCTACCAACACATATAAGTGTCAGCTGGATGAACATTGGGTGAACATCACAATGGAAACTCTTGGTAGCGCATTGCAGATATTGCCAACGGGTGACAATGTTGAATACACTCCCCCACCTAATCCCGCTACCCTTATTGACTTCGTCAATGAAGTTGGGTATCCCACTCAGGTATCTACGCTTTCCATGGTTATTACCCATGACCTCTATCAACCATGGAGAGCAATTGCAAGCCTTATCAACTTGTGTATGACGGGCAAAACATCTGGGTATGAAAGACTTAGAGCTCCATCTCTACAAATTCTCTGGGGCATTGTTAATGGTAAGAACATCAACTTTGCTGAACGGATCTGGGAGGAATCTAGTCAGTCCATTCATTCTTTCTTGGTCGATAAGGCAAACCTTGAAGCAAACAAAGATGGTAAGAAAAGATCATCCAAGCTCCTGATTCCAAGCATTCGCTTCACTAAGTTGATCATACTAAGTCTTCAACGATCTCTCAAATTCCACCCCAGAGATGAATCTCCTCTTCATCAACCCACAGATGAACATCCAGTTGGATTCCTCAAGTATGATGCAAAGAGTACAAGCGAGATAATCTTCGGTATGGACATTCCCACTACTCTACTCACTCGTGATATACTGACTGCACCGTATTATGAGGAATATCTTAAACTTCTGAAGACAAGTCGGGAAGCATCTGCTAATGAGCCCTCCCTATCCAATAAGTCTGAAAGAACCGCATCCAAGAAACGCAAG
Organism: Artemisia argyi; assembly: GCA_030686995.1. Classification (NCBI taxonomy): domain Eukaryota; kingdom Viridiplantae; phylum Streptophyta; class Magnoliopsida; order Asterales; family Asteraceae; genus Artemisia; species Artemisia argyi. Next base: position 66,584,589 of record CM060706.1, read on the forward strand.
GGTGTAACAACCTCAGCTGTGTCTTCTGAAGGAACTAAACGAGTAAAGTGGACCACAGGAGGTAAAAGAACCAGCACCAAGAATAAACCACCAAGTGTTGATGATCCTAAAGTTGCGCCTAGCACCACACAGTTGCCTCTCACTGAAGAAGAAATGGTTCAAATGGCAACTGCTGAAAGTTTAAAAGATGCATACATGCCACCTGTGCCACCAGTCAGTGGTGTCAGCATCAGAGAACCTGTGTCCGACAAGACATCACAACTCCAGCATGTGGTAGGAAAAGGCAAGGATGTTGCCAAGGAAGAACTGGCTGCACACACTTTGTTGAAAATATCATCTCCTGCCTCCAAATCGACCAGCTCTAAGTATATCCTCAAAAAATGATCACCAACATCCTCATATGCCAGAATATCTCCTGACAAAGCTTCATCACCAAGTCTTGGGCAACCCACTAACACAAGCGGATCTGAGACTGATACTAGCTCAGCTCTCAAAGGTGATGAATCTAACTTGGCTACACAAGATGTCACCAGCCACCAACCGGTGCAGGATAAAACTGTTGAGTCTGTAACCCCAATTGATCTACTCGATGACGAAATTGTATCTACTGCTTATCCCGATCTACAAGGTAACTTCAAACTGAAGACTGATGATCCTAAGCTCGCCGTGGAACCTGACAGCTCTACTGGAACCCTGGCATCGTACAAGAATCTGGATACTTTTGGAGATCAATTCCTCGTGGATAAGCCGGATGATGCTGAAGGTGACAAGTCTGGTGATGAGCGAGAAAAAGTTGTGTCGATGGTTGATGTGCCTATTGAGCAAGACAATTCCACCATTCCTACCAGTTCTGCACCAATTCCTACTGCAGGTCCTGACAACACTGACACCCCACAAGCAGCTACAACTCAAGAGAAACCGACTGAATCTGCCACTCCTGCTACCACTGAGAAGAAACTGGATCTGAATACATTAGCTGGAATGACAGCTGATATTGTTCAAGATAACCTCACCATCCATGAGAAGTTGGATAAGCATGCCTCCTTAATTCAAAAATTAGTAAATCTTGATCTGCCAAAAACAATTACTAATCACGGCAGCAGATTATACAAGTTGGAGCATCTTGACCTTGAACGACAAGTATCTCAGGCAATCAACAAACAGGTAGCTGAAGCGGTCAACATTGATCTTGAAGCTCCCCTCAGATCCAGATTCAAAGACCTACCCATCAATGATATGAAAGTTATCTTGCTGCAAAGCATGTATGAGCAGGGTCAACATACAGGACATGATGCTCATGTCAAATTGTATGAAGCATTAGATGCCTTCATCAAACAAGATGACGCTGAGGAACACGCCAGAGACATGGAAATTGAAAGAAAAAGAAAACAGAGGCGTCAGGGTCATCCCAGGCCACCATCTGGATCACCTCCTCAACCACCTCCACCTCCACCACCTGCCGGGGCATCTGGTCCATCAGGCACTCCTTCTCTACCTGGTGGGTCTCATACTTCTACTAGATCATCACAACCCACCTCATCACCATCTCACAAACAACAAACTGACAAGTCATCCAAGTCAGCACTTTCCAAACAGGCAAAACAAGTCAAGTATGCTGCGTGGACTACCATTGACGTTGGTGCAACATCTATTGCATCTTAAGTCAATGATGATCTTGTCTTCAATGAAACATCAGCCATTCCTCATCATTCTGATTCTTTCGATGACGATGAAGATGATGCCTCTATAACTCATATCCCGGGAAGACAATGGTGGAAATCATTCACCATGATTGACTCTAATGACCCACCACATGTTCTCTTAACTAAATCTGACAAAGAGACATGGTGGAAACCCGATGACATGCAATCACAATCACCTGAGCCTGACTGGACAATTCTGTCTTCTGATCAGCCAACCAATGACAACAACTGGATCAATGCTATCACCACCAGCTTTGTTCCTCCCTCTGAAGACTCTCTGCTTTCACAAACGGGTGATATGGGGACGTTCATCACATGGTTTTGCAAGAAGCGTGGTTTATCAAGGCTTACTCAGAAAGACCTGGAAGGACCGGCATTCAACATTGTCAAAGCATTTCATCATGATGTAAGTTATCTGCAATACCAAATGGAAGAGTGTCACAAAATGTTCAACGACATTGTGGATGAAGGGATTATGAAGTATAACTACAACAATCCAATTCCTTTGGGTGGAAATCCTGGAAATGTCACTATCCAAGCTGAATTCTTCTTCAACAAAGACCTCGAATATCTTAAGCTTGGTAGTAGACAATGCAAGTCGGCCCTGTCTATTACCAAGATGAAAGCTGCCCAATATTCAGATGTCGGGTTGGAACAGCTTGTCCCTGACAACATGTGGATTGATCAAGAATGTGACTACGATATCTCCGCATCTCTGGGTATTTCTCACTGGTGGCTAAAAAAGCAGCAATTTTACATTGATTGATTTCAAGCTCAAAGTGACCGAAAGTATGTTCGATCACCACTTCAGATCATCAGTGTGGTTATGATACAGATTCATCCTATCCACGGATATGATTACCTTAAGAGTGTAACACTCCGTCGAGCCGACTTCAAAGACTACATCATATCCGAAGGTGACTTCAAACATCTTCGCCCTATTGATTTCGAAGATCTGTATCTGCTCCATCTTCAAGGAAAGCTGCATCACCTACCATCTCGTGAAATGAAATCTCTTGTGTTTGTCGTACTTCATTAGATCAGGGGTATCGTCATTAGAAAACGGGTCAAAGATTTCCAGCTTGGCATCGAAAGCTACCAATCTCAGCTCAATCTCATGCGACCTCTATGGAATGTCAATAGTCTGGAACAAGTTGCTGATTTTACAGTCATCGAATCTCCTCTGGCTGTAGTATTTCGTGACAAATACAACGTTCCTATGGTTTTGCGCTTCAATGAAATACACAAGTTCAGCGATGGTACGTTACGAATGGTTGAAGAGGCTCTGGACTTCAGAGTGAAAGAATACCATGTGTATGACTATGGATCTAGACGATATACCAACCACTGGACTGCCCAGGACGTGACACGGAACAAGAAATTCTTGGTTGGTATCCGTAAGAGATTGAAATTGAGAAGAATCTTCTGTAGTTTGGAGTGCTACGTGGGTGGCAGAGTTCGCGCTGGTGACTACCGACTTCTACAACGCACTGAATGAAGTGTTCGGTGGCGGAGCTCTGTGTTATATGTCTATTTTGGTTGATGTGATTGTTTTGTAACTTGTTATGTATAATGTTTGTGGCCTACTTCTTGTATCCTTATAATTCTTACATCTCTCATACGTATCTCCTATCCTATATATGTGATATACTTTATATACTAAATTGTAAATAGAAAAAATATAAAATCTATAAAACCCATAAAAATCTGCAAAAACATTAAAGAAAAATCCAAAAATATTCTTCTCACGACATGTCTCTTGTGTAATCACTATTATGTACGTCTCTAGAAATGTCATTCAATAATGACACGGATTCTTACATATGCTTGAGCAAGAGTTTTTTTCGGTTTCAAATAAAGTTTTTTTTTTTTTTTTTTTTTTTTTTTTTTTTTTTTTTTTTTTTTTTCCTAAAACATGTCGTATCTCAAAGCATTCTTGAAATTATGACTTGTAGTCATTTCAGGCTACAACCCGGTCTTCAAAAATATGGCTTGCTATTACTTCAGATAGCAACCCGTTTTTCAAAAATAAGGAAAACACGTCGCCAAAAAGACGGTTGTTCCTAGCAAAGGGTGCCGTTCATCCGAGCGTGAATTACTTTATATTCATGCACCCTCGATCTAATGTACGTTTCAGTGCATTATTTCTTGATAAAGAAGAGAAGTCTTCTTTTTATCGCCAAATACTTTCTCATCTATGATTTTTCCAGAAAGTATTTGTGCAAAACTTGGTGGTACCATGAGATTTTGATTGAAAATCAATTTGAACTCACACTTTGATAAAAATTTTCACTCAATCAATGACATAACTTATTTATGTGTTAAACATCCGTCATTGATTGAGAGAGAGAGTGATTTCTCAAAATTTCATGTATCATCAAAACTTCCCACACTTTGTACCAAACAAAAGCAAGATTTGTGATGGTTATGTGTCAGAATGAGTAAATTTTCAAAGAGTTTTCGTTAAAATTTCGAATCTTTTGCAAACTCTTCAAATCTGACACATAATAACCTCCCTCACAGTTTGAGGGGGAGCTAGAAAAAGTTCCTTCTATCAGAAAATATTAAAATTGATTGCATTTCTCTCCTAAACGTTTTCTAAATTATTTAAATCAATTGAGATCAAAAATCTCGAAAGATTTGAAATTTTTGATCGGCGGAGAGAATGTGATTTAAATATGAAATCTGATAATCAAAAGTGATTTTTTGGACTCTATAATAGGCTCCCACACATGTGCTAAACTCTTTCGTATATCGATGCACATATTGAGGGGGAGCAAAGGCGTTTGTGGAAATAATACCAAAGACCGACCATTTATCTTTATGCATGGAGTTAAAAGGATGGTTAAGGTTAGGTATGAGTTCCCATGATCCACCAGAACCGGAAGGATCTTCCTAGGGACAATCCAGAGATAGATTAGAAGTCCTTAGGAATAAATGAAAAAAGGAGTAAAGTGAGAAAGGAAAGAGTGCGGACTGAGATAGAGCTAGGACTGGAACAAACCCAACAAGGTTCGAGTGGTGAAGTCTCGGTAAGCACTGAAGGGGTTGAAGAATGAAAAAGAAATGAAATGAGAAAGGGTGAAAAGAAATAACCCTCCAAATATTCAACCTTAGGGCAGAAACCGGGTTCAATTCATAAGCTACTGGCGGTTACTAAGGTAACACCGGTATTGAAGACAAGACGTCATGGACCCAGTGACGCACTGCACTAAACTTCCTAACCACTCAAGTTCTCTTAAAAGAGCTTGTTTCATTCTCACAGGGAAACCTGTGCAATGTATCGACCACTCATTGCGAGCTATGTTGATACCTAAACAGGAGACGCCTCCCCAGTCTCCAGGAGCGGATCAAAACGCACTATTGAGTCTAGAGCCATGAGATCATCCATAAATCTCGATAGGACACATTCCAAATATGCTTATTGTTTCACACTATGTGGAAAATAAGATAAAATATTTAGAGTCCTACGCATTATCCTTGCGGTATTGCCAGAACATCTGAGTGATATGAAAATATTCACAATGAGGATGGAAATCCTTCTAGAGCGAACATCTTTCAAGCTCTTGGTAGGTGACATGTGAGATCCATCTTGGATCAATGATCAAGTGACAATTGGAAAGCAACAATGGTGCGATTCAATATTGAATCAAACTTGTTCCAGGATATGGATTGACGGATACGTTTGATAAAACCCTTCAATGTGCTCACATACTAATTTTTCGAGCACATTGATTGTGTACAATATTTCAAACAAAAGTATTTTGATGGAAATGTGATTCTAAGTATAAAACACTCGTCGTGTCTCAAAAATTGTTTATTATACGACACGCGAGTAATTTCTATAAATCAATTTTTCATCAATCCGTGAATATCGATTCACCGATTCACTCTATCGTGCTGTCTGCTTTGAGACGTTCCGATATGAGAACATGCTAAGTATGAAGATTCCAAAGTGGATTCTTTGGAAAATTCATCACTACAAGCTGGAAATTCCTGTCAAGGAGAGTCTTCTCTAAAAGAGATTCTACCTGATCACAGGTCGGTTTTCACAAAACCGGAGGGTAGTCTGTCCTCGCAGAACGAATGACAAAGTCATGTTCATTCTCTATCTTTATTGCTAACTGTTTTATTTAAGGGACACATATAAAGATGGCATTGATGGCTCCAGTTTCCAGCTGAATCGGGTCAATCCATACCTCATGCTCA